>VZTM01021959.1:0-75660 GCA_013400555.1 Jacana jacana | reverse complement strand
AAAAAAAAAAGAAAAGAAACAATCTGGCACTGCTTCACATTGCACACAAAAAGTAAGTAATAAATCACAAAACTTCATACAACTTTAAAATATGTGAAATGCTATATTGTGGAAAAGACAGAACCTATTTAGATATTACGGGAACTTCGTGTTTGGTCTTTTCATCAGCAAAACATTGTTAGCCTTACCCTGTAGAAAACTTGGAACCTGTTCCTCTCTGCATAATGATCTGTTTTAGAGGGTTGTAGAGAGCCAGAGTGCTTCTATTTTAGTATTTAATGTAAAGACTTCTCTTCCAGGCTAGAAAAGACCTTTGATTTCCTAATGAATGTGTCAGATGATCTGAGAACTAGTGGGTGTGTTTGTAATCACTGGAGTTTACAAGTGGAACAACCCTGTTAGCCAAGCTGGATGAAGGGGAGGTGAAAGACCTTAATCCCCTCACACCTACTCCCACCAAGGAAACAGAGTGAAAAACTAATTTCCTCATCTCGCCCCCACCGAGCCCCATGAAAAAAGACAGACATAAAAAGGAAGAGAAAGATCAAAAGTATCGAGTGATGCAGAAAGCTTTTAAATACCTGATTCTACGAGTCACACCAGAAATGCATGACCAGGCAGGTAAGTGACCACTGAATCTAGGGTACCCTCATAAGTCATAGCTCACTTTTTCTATTACTTATCTTATGGTACTGGGCAAACTTTCTCCCTTGGCATTTCTGTTCTGGCTTTTTCTTCCACACGTCCCACCGGTCAGCATGTCTTTTTGGTTTATGTACTCAAAAGAGCAGGAAAAACCATGCCCAGCTCACTGCCCCTGGCCACTTCCCTTCCATTCCCGTCCTGTCCAGAAATAAATAAAAACTGTATGTAGGATTAGCTTAAATTCAGCAATGGTGGGGTGAAACCTTACCTCTGTGAGGTATCAGGTTTGCCTTTTGTTTTTTTGTTTGTTTTTTTTTAGAATAAAAAAAAGAGATGAATTCTTCATCCTGATCTCTGCTTGGTTACAGAGTAATAAGGCCTTGTGCCATATCATATTTGGCACAGCTATCTGGATATTCTTTTTGATAGTTCTAAGTATTTTTGCCTGGATTTTCAGGAGCACATGAGTACTGCTGTGAAAACAGAACTTTCCCTACTGAGAATGTTAACAAAAATTGAACCCTCACAACTTTTTACAGAGAAAAGTATTTTTTTTCAATAAGCAAAAAAAAAAACGTTTTCTTAAGTGAAAATGGAAATAATTCAAACCACCTAGGAATTGTAATTTATTTCTTTCCTCTTAGTCTTCTCTTTAGGGAAGAATCCTTTGATTTCATTTTGCATCATGAGCCTCAGGGTAAGGGAGTGCAGTTTTGTTGTGGTGAACCTTTCTCACAGAGCATCATGATACACATAGCCCAGAGATTGTGCTTGATCCACAGAGGAGGATGGGCACAGCTTGAGACCCCAAGACAGCTCTGGGGAGGCACCATGCCTATCTCAGACTGGTCTTAGTGTTGCACTAGATATGACTCTGTGTTTAAAAAAAAAAAAAAAAAAAGTATTTTTCTGACAAACAGAAACCTCATTAAATAAATTTAAATCTATATATCTATATCCTAACTTTCAATGAAAAAGGGTTTAGGACAGAATATTTTTTCTTCCCTACACATTTTTGAATACACCTGTGATTCCAAAACATCTCTAAATATCCTATTTTATGCTCTCCATGTTCTATCTGGGAAGAGAGATAACAGCTTTTTGGTACAAAGTACACCTTCACGTTTAGAGTCAGTCACCCTAAGACCTCTGTGCCCCTGGATGGGAAGTCCTGCCTCCCCTCCAGCTCCTTCCTTCACTTTGGTTTACCAGGGGATCAGCTTGTGATTCAACTGAAGTCATCCTGGAAAGAAGGATTCCTCTTTGATCACAGCAGTGACTCTCCAAGACAAAAAACTTGTGGCTGATGGTGGACATAAGGGTGAAACTTCTGCTTGCGCAGTAGCACTGCCTTAGGTGAGTCCTAGCAGACTGCAGTGCTGGGTGTTTAGGGCAATACAGGCAGGTGATGCCTGACTGTCCTGTGTGGGGTTCACACATCAATGTTGCACACCAGTATGCAGCTGTAATGCTGAACTCCTCATTAAACCTCTCTTCCCTGTTTGAGAATCTCAGAATCTCTCCTTCCAACCCATGGGTGGGGTTTTTTTATTATTATTAGGATGAAATAGGATTTAAGGACTTCTATGCTTACCTGACATATTTCCTGATGTGTTTCCAAGCTCAGTTCTACATTAACCACTGCAGGAAAGTCTGGATACCAAGAAGATTAGTATGAAACAGAGGCTTATAAGGAATTGTCATGAGAAATTTCTGCAGGAACTACTGACATAATCTGCAGTAAGGCAGCCCTTCTGTAGCAAACAAGAGAATTGTAAAAAATCCTACATTGAAAATGGTATGCTATGGCTGGAAATGGTGAGATGGAGCTACTGCAAAAGTTTGAATATCCAAACACTGCTTTTAACATACTTTCAAGATTAGAAGTCCCAGAAGAGCACACACAAGATTATAGAACAAGGAAATATAGATCTAATGCTTTCACTTCAGATTCTAAAAGTCATTGTGAAATATTATTTCACAAGGAAAGAACAATCATTAATCACTTTGGCATTACATGGACAGAATCTCTAGCACATCTGTAAAAAGCAGGAGTTATATTAAACCTGGAGATGGGAGGAGGACTGTATGGGTGAGGCTGATGCTCAGATAGTGGCATTGGTTCAGGAGCTTCCAGTGGGGCCGGTAACAAATCAGTGATGATCAGAAAAGACATACCTATCCAAAGTAAGCATATCCTAGCTGTGTAAGGTAATAGTAATTACACCTGAGGAAAGGTCTGTGGCAAAACAATAATAACTATCTGTTCCTCAGCTGACCAACTCCACAAAACAGAGCAGAAAGTACAAATACTGTTGTGCAGCTAAATTCTCTTTGTGGGGGACTTGGGACAGCAAGAGGCAGGTCCTCACTAAGAAGGGAACAGAAAGTAAAGCACGTGTGATGTCCGACTGGAGCAAACCAGAAGGTTTTGTACTCAAACTGCTGAGGTTTAGAGCATCATAGAAAACAATAGAGTTCCAGATCGCAGAGTCAGAGCTCAGGAATATTCATATTGCTCAGACACTTTCAAGCTTTTCTTCACTAATGAAGAGTAGTCATACATTTTTTAAGGAAAGAAAGCTGAAACTCAAGAGGACATTTTTTTTTGTAACAAGGAGTGGTTGCATGCCAAATCTCCAGGCCCTCAAGAGCACAGGGGGCCCTGCCTGTGTGTTTTAAAATACATCCCTAAGGTGTCTCTGGGGTAATGTGTCCTCTATAAGACCTAGACAGATCTTCCAGGAAGCCTGGCTGAAGCATCCCTGCCACATTATTGGAATTCCTGACACCCTCCTGCATGCCACAAACATCTCTCCACAAAGTGACCCTTCAGCTTCATGCTCCTCTAGAAGTTGGAATTATTCTTCTCTGAACTTTGAAGGTCAACTATGCTCTGCTTTGTGCTACTTTACAGCCATTAAACAGAACATCACTGACTAAATAAATACCTTATAACTTGGAGAAAAAACACAGCTCTTAGCGGCTGCTCTGGAGCTGCTTTCCCTCCCAAGAGCTGGCTCCACCCTGGGAGCCCTCCTCTGCCTTTTCCCAGCTGAAGTCTGGTTTGGGGTGTGCCCTAAACTGTCTAGTAAAAACATGTATTATTGCTGGCAAATTCCCTGTGAACAAACAATAATAACAATGGACAATTTTAACTGTGCATTAGCAATGGGATCTATTAGCAGAATTCACTAACCCTTAAACTGTTCAAGCTGCATCACTATGTGCTGACCTGAATAAATTTCTTTCTAGGCAATTAAAATTCTGCTGCAGAAATGCGGGCTGTCAAGTACCATGATTTTAATTTGACTCACCATGTTTGTAAAGTACAAATGAAACCAGAAATGAAATCTTTATATAACAGCCATTCAAAACAAATACTATATAACTTAAGTGTTAGGCTTTTTCAGTTGAGGAATATTATCAGATCCACAGCTGGAAGAATCCTGCAGAGAAGTTGTAATTACTCGGATTCTTACCACCACATTGGGTTAGCCTGTTTTGCTGTTTCTTCTTGTTTGTTTTCCACTCGCATTAAGAATTTTGGTTTCCAGCAATACTGGCAGAAGTAAAAACATCTTGAAAATTCCTGTATGAATTAATGTTTCTAAGAAGATCGGCAGTGGACACATTTCTGTGGCCATGATGAAAGCTCTCTAAAGTCTCTGTTCCTTTGGATGGTTTAGACATCTGATCTGGGGGGGGGGCAAATTTTGCCATATGACTTGAGCAGTGTTTCTGATGCTGGTGGTGTTGAGTATTTTTTCTAAGTTATTGAAAACTGAAGAAGTGATACAACAGATGTGCAGTTTGTAGAGTGATGAACTCAAACTAAGTGGTTAGTTCCCCATCCCATTGTTCACCAAGATAAAGCTAAAAATGTGTTTCTTGAAGCTACTGAAGTCCAAAGAAGACCAGCTAAAAACTGCAAACATATTTATCTTAAATCGCAGATTGATCCTATTTTTGTTGGACCTATGAATATTTGAGTGTTTGAGGTTGACAATCCAGCCTAAGTGACCTGTTTCTCGCAGGCACAGACTAAGTTAACAACGGTTTAGAAACAAACCATGATTTAAGATACAATTGCATCAATGTTTCTGCCTATACAGGCTGTGGAGCTTGGGAAGCAATTTTTTTTCTCCCCAGGAAGGAACCTCTCCCAGAGTTTCCCTGGGGCAACGTGAGCCTTTGAAGATCGGGGTGGAGAGGTGGGGGCAGCAGCACCGATTACCTTTCTGTCCTGTGCGATTTGAACTTGGTCAGTGTCTGGAGCATTTCTTAGTTCTCAATAACAATAACAGCGGTGCCAGAAATTGCCCCCTCGGTAATTTCTGAAGAAGAAAAGACATTTCTGTCTTTTGCCTATGCACAACTATATATATATATATATTAAAATTTCTAGAAAGATTCCTCTTTGCATTATTATTTTGATCAACGAGTGACAAATGGCAGTAGACACATCTACTTTGGAGATTAATAACATCATTAATAGCTCTCAGAACAACTACACTTTTGCATTCAAAGTAGTTTCTTAAGTTAAAATGCCATGCTATTTTCTTTCCCTGCCTTTCTTTCCCTTTATCTCTCAGTGTTTTTCACAACCTGTGAATTGCCCTAGGTAAGGCTTTGATCTGGCAAATATGTGCAAATGTGTAGCGATTATGAGCCATCCTCTTACATGCAATAAGACTACTATTGTATGCAGAAATGCTTGCCTAAGTATTTGCTGATTAATTTTTTAGGTCTGCCTTGGGGAAAGGACTGTGTCTCACTATGTGCTTGCAAGGTGACCAGCGTAGTTGGATCTAGTTCCTCACTGTGTGTACTAGCTATGTGTGTGCAAAGTTTAGCTAGTAATAGTATGCTAATGATAAAATATTTACCCATCCACTTGGTAGACAGATATTCTGAAGTACATTTTTTTATTAACTTTAAGAAAGGCTTTATGTAATATATGCCTGATGTTTGCATCAACAGTATTAAGCATTATCATACATCAAATATAGTTAAATTGGACGTTGAAATCAAAGGTCTAGACTCTTCTGAGGGATATTAGTAAGTCTGGTGCACGGTGAATAAGCAATCACAGAAGGTGTTCACCATAGCTTTCCTTTCTGGTGAAAGATTTTCTTCTTTCTGTTTTTCTAAGGTTCCCCATTTCCACTGTTGATTGCTCACCTCTGACATATTGTCCCTGAGATCTCTTATCTTTTGATTTTCCTTTGCAACTGGTGACACCTAAGGGGAAGGCCATTCGCAGCTAGAAGTCAGGGAAAGATGTGTATTTGCTTGGTGCATTTCTGCTGGCTAACAGAGGAACTGAAATTATGTGTGGCCTTTGATGCCTTATCTTTTCCACACAGCTCTGAAGGAAAAAAAGGTGCTGCTTCTGCTACTTGAAGCCATCTAATATATATCATACATTTTGAAAAGAGGAACTCTCTCTGCCCTTGTATGTTCTCCCTGTGTGTGTCATGTACCCTGCAGCTTTGCTTTGGTGTCGATAAGTTGGCAGAACATGCCAGTCAATGCAGTACATGACAACAGGAGACCTTATTTGTCAGCTCAGTTAAAGCACACCTCTGAGAAATTCGAAATCAGCTGACAAAAGAAAAAGCTTTACTGCATGTGGACTTCTGTATTTCCACCTGGGAAGTCTGTGGATGTGTACTGTGTGCTACATGTGTCCTGGCCACGCTGTCCAACATGGAACTAACTACCGCACATCTGTCACATGGCCAGTCTGCTCATGGACAGTGGCAACGTCATTAAAACTCCTGCTTTTATAGGGCTCACTAGCATCCAGGAATTGTGGGCATGTGGTCAAATTCCATTTTTTTTAAGTCTAGGCAAACATCCCATGCAGAATAAGGGGACATCTCAGAACATCCCAGGCTGCCCTGCTTCTTTGTACCCACACTAGAGATTTTGTAGGCACTGGATAAGAAGCTAATGCGGACACAACTAATCCGTATTTAGAACAATATAGCTAATAGCAAGAGAACAGAGCTGTCTTCAGTTCTTTAGTTAGATGGAGACCAAGCAATCAGTCATGGAGTGTCTATGAATATATCTAAATTTGCTAAGACAGAATTTCCTTTCAGTGCTGCTGCCCAGTGGAGTGGGTTGCAGCAGGGAGGGATAAGAATGATCCAAGACACATTTCCCTCATGTTCATTTTAGGTAGGTGTGACTCAGGTGATGCAGCTAGTGTCTATTCAGCCAGCTCTAGAAATAACCATTAATATTTGCTTGAATGATGGCAGTGCTTGGCTCTCCCTGTCATGGATTAGCACTACACTGTGCTGGCTGCTACATAAATACCAAATGAAGAGATATTCCTTGCCTCAAGAGCTTCTCCTGCAAATAGTAGCAGATAGGTGTGAGTTATCTCTCTTATGACTGAAAGCAATTCCACCAGTTCTCTCCTGTCACACATTTTCTGGGGCCCCCACGGACCTACATACACTAGATGCTCTATGCATGCAAAGTGGGTAAATAAATTAATTTCTTTGCAGCCATCTAACCTCATCTGCAAAACGCCTATTGAAAATATTTGCCAAGGCTGCAAAACAAGCTTTGCACGCATACACAGGCACCCAGTTCATCTTCTCTGGGAGCTGTGGGTGTGAGCAGCAGTTCACAGCACTTCCTGAAGAATTTCAAGGAGGAATACAACAAACAGTCCAAGTATTCATACCAAGAGCTTTGTTTTTAGTTTCACTGCAATAACAATTAGCAGCCAGTTGGCTTTTGGCCATTGAAAATTATATAGTCAACTGGCAAAAAGTATCATTTTTTCCTGGCTTTACACTTGCAAGCTGGGTGGCATAGGAGCATTTTGTGAGTGTGTATAACACTAACCTCTGCAGAATAATGCACTAACTAGTCAAAAGTCCTTTCTTCACACAGCCAGAGGCTAATTGCCAGCCAGCTTCACTGACCTTCATCAACGCTGATCTTTGTTAAAACAGTGACATTTGTCAGTGTTTAATCTTTGCCTTCCTCTTTTCACTGGTCTTTGTCATGTTCACTTACTGTCTCTCTAACAAGAGGCATGAAACTCTTCCTGGTTTGAGAAAAGTTTGCAGATAGCTACAGACCTCTAGCACTGTGGTGTGTTTTAACAGGTGAGCAGGATCTGTTTATATACTCATGGCTAGTGCTCCAGGAGATACACAGATAGCTCACTGGACCCCACAGCAACCCTATCCCACCACTGGTCGACCAGGTCCCCAGAGAAGATGACTTGATTGCAGCTGCCTCATTTTGCAGTTGTACCTGTTTGCCCAGATTCCTCTGCTCCCAAGGCAAAGCTGACCCATTAGCAAGCTGGCAGGTTTCAATCCATCGTCCCCAGTTCCAGCCAGAAAGCTGAAAACACATAACAAGCAAATAATGGTTTACAGCATTATAATTGCAAATATTTCTGCTTTGTTTTCATCTCAAGGAGGAGAGGTTTGGAATAAAAGGAGAGCAGAGCCTTGCCAACGCGTGAAGTTTTGTGGGCTTATGTCCCAAAATTATAGGATCTAAGTCAGTCAGTTAAGAACTACATCCGTGCTTTGAATGCTGCTTAAAACCAAAGGAATTTTCAAATAGAAAATAATTGACCTCTTAAGTAAATAACTAGTACTAGAATAGATAACATCAAAATTGCCATAATTAACATCCATGTAAAATGAAGAAGTAACAGAAATTAAAATGGTATGATACCCCTACCTTAGTAGAAGTGCGATCATTCGTATATGAGCCTACAAATGCAGTCAAAGATTTGTTAAGTCAAACACTCAACAATGAAGAAAGTCAGGTTGCCCATGCACATTGTAAAATATTATCTAACATTTTTATTCACTTAACTATAAAGGTAATAGCTCAGAACTAGTTTCAACAGCTCCCAAGGCAGACTGAGTTGTCAGCTCCCCCGCTTTTGCCAGTCTTCTTTTTTTCTTTGAATTCCCCAGCTCACGTATTCAAGCACGGTGGGAGACCCTCAGATGTCCCTTTTCTTCTCCTATTGAATATGAATAACACTTCTGGAGTTTGAACCCAAAAGGTTTAAGGAAAAACTTTACAATGTCCAAATTCAATATTTCAAATAATCTTGTCATTTATAAGACCGTTCTTTTGAGGTACATCTTATACCTTTTTAAGATGAACATTGCCTTAATCACTAAGAAAATTAGGTACCAAATCCAGTGATTTTTCACACTGATTTTTCAGCGTAGTGAGAATTTGTAACTTCCATTAACTTGGTAAACTTACAAAGGAACCTTGAAGCTATGTTTTTGTTTTAATGGAATACAGATTGGTATCTTGATGTAGTAAGGCACATTCAATCTATTTAATACTGAGGTATCAAGATAGCTAACTGGAGAGCAGTAACCCTGTGAAAATACACCCCATATTTGCAGTGAGGGCATATATGGTAAGGTCAAGACGGGAACTCAAATCCCTTGAGGCACTAAACAAGGCAGCTTGCCATCAGTTCAAGCTAAAAATGCTATGCTTCTGTCACCAGCTCATGAGATGAAGCTTTGCAAATTGCCAAGTCAAATCTTTCCAAAAAAGCAACAGGTTAAGTTCAGAGGAACAGAAATGATCTTTATTTTAAATGTCTGATAGCTTGAATAACCTCAGAATAACTTAGCTTGCATTCTGGGATCACTTTTCTGCAAGGGGGCAAAGCTGCAAACAGCATAAATTAAAAGTGGTAAAAATATTTATTGGCAACCTAAGTTTTTAGGAGCACAATTTTATATGTCTCTGTTTGCATAGCTTCAGCATAAATGGGGTAATATTAATACCACAAAAAGGTCTGTTTACATGCTGCTCCAAGAATTTTGTTGCGAAGGAAAAAGCCCTTGCCTTTGCCATTATTCTTTATGACCACAAATCCTGGATAGCTTAAAAAATTAAAGACGCTTTTTATGTTTATATGTTTCTGGGGTTTTTTTTGATCATAGAAATGAAAGATAATTACTTGGAAAAATCTGATGAAGGTGTTTATTAAGATGACCACATGAATACTTTTTGTCTACGAAGGATGTACTACCTGAGCTTGCTTTCCTGAGGAGGAACAACACTTAGCACATGTTTCTGGGCTTACAGTGCAGTTGCAGTGCTCCTCTTGGCAGAAAAGAGAAGGAAATGTCTCCTGTTTGGACACAAAACCTTGCATTTGTCCCTGACTGGCTAGGAACAGTCTAAACTGTCAGACTAATTAATTTGGGTTTTCAGCAGTTCCTTCACTTACACTGAAAGTGTTGTGCATGCAGTTGTATTCCTGTACAAGCCTTTCCTTGTGCAAAGGACGCCCATTCCAGTCATCCTTGTTCCACCACAGACATTCCCTGTCTTGCATCTTTGTCCCAGCATCCTGATTTCCCCCATCACATTTTCTGGGGCCCCCACGGCCATGGAGCTCACATCTTTATCTGGTCCCGTGGCCTGGCAACACACAGCACTTACCATGCCGCCACCACTGTGCACAGGGTTTCTCTCACTAAAGCAAGTTCCAAGTCCACCTCTTCTGTGATACCTGAGTTCAAAATAGTATGAAGGTAAGCTAAGTTCCCTGCTAAACTTTTAGTGAGACCTCACCTTTCTGTGCAGGACCAGCATACAAAAATATATAACAAAGCAGGGGTGCTGGGTCAGGAAACAGGGTTTTCTTCCCTCTGCTTCAATGTCAGTTCAGAATCATAGAATCATTTAGGTTGGAAGAGACCCTTGGGATCATCAGGTCCAACCATCATCCCTACTCTACAAGTTCTCCCCTACACCATATCCATAAACACCACATCCAATCTACTCTTAAACACAATCAGGGAGGGTGACTCCACCACCTCCCTGGTTGGGGGTTCCACTCCTGGTGGAACCAGCTGGAACCAGTGGAACCAGCTGGTTCCACTGACTGACCACTCTTTCTGTGAAAAACTTTTTCCTAATGTCCAGCCTAACCCTACCTTGCTGCAGCTTGCAGCCATTCCCTCTTGTTCTATCCTAATTGCCCGTGAGAAGAGACCAGCACCAACCTCTCTACAATGCCCTTTCAAGCAGTTGTAGAGAGTGATGAGGTCTCCCCTCAGCCTCCTCTTCCTCAAACTANCAGATCAACACTCCCACCCAACTTGGTGTCATCTGCAAACTTACTGATAGTGTTTTCTATGTCCCTATCAACATCATCAATGAAGATATTAAAAAGGAAAGTAGAAAGGAGAGAAGAAGACAACTCAGAGGTTCTGCTAATAGGCACAGTATTACCGCCTCCCACAGCTGCTACACAGTTACCTCACATAAGACTCTCTCTACTTAGATGGAAAATAAAATGATTTGATTTTGAGAAGTGCTGAGAAACCGTTTCTCTCGCTGATGCATCTAAGCAAGTTTATTGCAGAGCTAATAACTGCTTGCAGGCCTGCTACACTGACTGCTTTCAGACTTCTTCCTTGCCCACTTCACTGACAATAGGAAAAAAGCCATATCTTTCTTCATTCAGCCTACACAATCATGCAACCTGAAAATAAAACTGCCGGGTTAGAAGAGGTTAGTACACATTTAGGTAAAAGGTTGGGACAGAGTTAAGAGGGAAAAGATGGAGACAACTGAGGACAGGATGAAAAAAAAATGGGGTGAATGCAGAAAGGAAGAACTGAAGCTTATTTAGCTAGAGAAAATCTGGAGTGGAGAGGACACAATAACAGTAGCTGAGGCACATTGGCTGGGACACATCAGCTGAGAAAGTCTTTAGAGGAAATGTCTTTGAGATTAATCTTGCTTTGTTTTTAGACAGTGTGTCTACAGTGGAGTTACACAACTTCAGCGAGTTTGCAGTATTGCCCTCATGCAGATGGAAGCAGAGAAGGAAAGGGTGAGAAACTGGGACTGTATTGTTGGAGCAGCTCAGCCATGAAGTCCCAGCCAACCCCAAATCCACCACTCCTTGTCCTCAATGTCTCGTGGTGAGCCAGGGAAGAAACACAAATGGCCCAGATACTTTCTTGGCTTTTGGAAACTCTGTGTTATCAAAATAGGAACTGGGAAATGAGTGCTAATTAAGAAACAGAAAAAAATCAGCTGGCTGGAAGCTTATTAGCAATACTGCCTTTTTTTTGCACTAATGAGATTTACAACTGGCTGAGGTTCCTGAGGAGCTTGGGAGGAATTCAACCTGTGGGTGGAAGGCTGATGCTTTGCTTATAGTCCTCTTTGGCTGTGTTGTGGCCAAAGGAGTAGGATGCTTGATTCTTCTGAGCAGTGAGGCCAGCACAGCACAGGGTTGGGCTGATGGAAATAGGGCAATGCTGTTAGCCTCCTGCGTGCCGATGTCTGGGAGAGGAGGTGGTAGAAAGCTGAAGCTTCTGAACCACAGGATGATGAAAAGCTTTTAAGCTACGTCTGACCTGGCTGCCAGGACCTTCACTGGTGAGAATAGAGCCCAGATGTTCAAGAAACCATGCTGTGCATCTATCCAGCTGTTCCTGTGTTATAACAGCCATTTAATTCACTTCAGTTTAAGTTTTTCAGTTGTGAGATTGCACAGAAATGGTAGCATAGGAAGGAAGGATTATAGTTCCTGTCAGTACTCATACCCAAATAAACCATAGTGTTTTCTGTTGGTCACAAAAAGAGATGTATCTATAATACAGTCAATTTAGATTTGTCTTAATGTGATGGGCATGGATTTTTCTTAGCATTTGGGAAGAAAACGTAACCATGTTTTACTTTGGTCAAGACACATACATGGCCTTGAAATTTGGAAACAATACATATTCGACCACACAAACTAATAAGGCACCAGTGTTTTAGCAGACATTATAAAACATAAAATTAGATGGAAAATTGCCTTAAGCCCCCATAAACTAAAATTGCTCTTTTTATAGCAAAAATGAGCCTTATATAGCAACAAACAATTTTGTGATCTTCATTTAACTAGCCAATTTCATATGGCAAAGAGTATTTATTCATCCTGCTCCAGTGACCTAACAATTTACAATGTGATGCCTTGCATATTTTCACAGCATTGTAAAAAAATGAGGTTCTGTAGATTTATTTGATCCCTGTTGAAAAATTATGTTTTTACCTCCTCCTAACCAGTGTAAACTGGAAATTGTTCTTAATGTAATTCTCTTGCTTACCATCCACTCATTAATCAGGAAACTAATTAGAGCCAGTTTGCTTATTCTAATTTGAAAAAGTGAAAGTAACATATGTTGACAGTTAATTTGGATTTTTTTTTGTTAACAAGCACACAAGTTTTTATAATGAAATAATATTTGATACTGATACAGAAGAACACAGGCTAATAAATTGCAACAGGCTGGGAAAATGCAGTATGTTAATCACTATGGGAATAATAACATAGATCATTTAGTACTCTAGTTTTTCTGCTGATGATTTTCCATTTTAGCTATTTTTATACGGTATTACAGTGACTTGATTTGGAACTTCTCAAACACACGTCAGTACAAGTTTTAGGCATTTTGCGAGTTTGTACAGGCCCAGTGCAATTTCTGAGACCGAGTTACAAGAAAAATATTATGCATCTAGGCTCCATTTCAAAAACTTCTGTTGTCTTGGTTTTTGAAAAATGTCAATATGCATAAAAGGGTGCCAGCTGACAGCCTGCAAGGCTCTCGGATAAAGCTCAATCTGAAGCCCACCCAGATAACTTCCAGTCTTTGCTCTGAACTGCTTTGTCACTGGGGCAGATGACTGGCAGTAGTAGCATGAGTATCCCCACCGGAGCCACCTAGGAGCTGGAGACTGACAGTTACCCAGCTGGGTGGGAGTTTGATTGCAGTACAGCTGTCCCAAGATGTGCAATCCTGAGTCTAGTGAATGCAAGGGACGACAGCAGTGGTGACTTAGAGCCAGAGAAAGCAGTGATGCCTCCAGAGATCTCAAGAAGTGGTTGAGTTGCCATCCCTGGAGGTATTTAAAAGATGTGTAGATGTAGCCCTGAGGGACATGGTTTAGTGGTAACTTGGCAGTGTTAGTTTGACGGTTGGACTCGAGATTTTAAAGGTCTCTTCCAATCATAATGATTCTATGAATCCAAGATCTGAAATATGCACTCCATTCATGTGCCTTGCTGATGTTCACATGCTTTAACGGCATCCAGGCGGAAAGCATGAACCAATAGAGTAGGGAGAGAAACATTTAGCTTTTCAAATTGGCTTGTAGCACAAATTCTATGTTCCTTCCATCTCCATTTTGAATTGCTATGTTACGATGCCAAGTGATAAAGCTGGAAAAAGCAGAGACACCCTTGAGTGCCTCAGCTTCTCAGCTGCTCTAATAATTGTAATTACCTTTCCCTAAAAGGCATTGCTTGTGTCCTGAGACAATGGTCCTGAGACCATCATAGCTGCACTACCGTGCTGTTTGTTGCTGTGATACGTTTTGAAGAAAAAAGAGGGAAAATGCAAAATCTCTAAGCTCAACCTCTATTTGGGGAAGACAGTAAAAAGTATTTTCAACCTAGAAGATTATTTTTTTTTCAACACAGAGATTGTTACAGTTACTTACACTGAAGTCACTGCTTTCTATTGGCCTTACATGAGGAGAGGTCCCACCCCAGGTGTGGACACAAAGCTGAGCTATTGCCCTCTGTTACAGCTGCTTTGTGCTCACCTTGGTGTGAGTAGGGCAAGCGGAGGCTGGACTTGTGGTTTAAAATACTCTTCCAAGCTGAGCTGGTCTTTGGACTCCTGCCCACGACATGTAGGATAGTGTGTATATGGAGGGGATATCCATGGCCAGGCTCAGTCCTCTCTTGTCCTCAGCACTTGCACTCACCGCTCTGTCATGTTGCAGAATTGATGCTAGTCGTCCCCACTGAAGTAAGAAAGACAGCCAGAACAAAACTTCTCCACATCAGTATCTTCTGAGGAGCAAGGGAAATTTTTATGGAAAAAAAATGACCCATCACCGAGAAGAATGCAAGCACTTTAAGGTTTTGTTTTTAAATGAATGGCTGAACAGAGACAACTCAGATGCCCACATTATCAAATGTGGGATAACTAAAGTTTGCAGTAGTCTCTTCTGCCTGAACTTGATGTGAAGACTAAAGGAAAATATAAGGCGGGGTGTGTGTGTGTGATCCCAGGGGCTCTCACACTGTGGGCATCACACCCAGTGTTGCCTAGCGGGCAATGGAGGGGAGGAAGAAAGCAAGAGGTACCAGAGCTCCTTCTGGAATTGAGCAAGAGCCTAAGCTATTCCTGAGTCCATAAGGCAATTTGGGCTCCTTCTCAAACAAAGCAGCTGAGCTGTTGCTCACACCGAGCCCTTTCAGCCCTATCCATGAGACTTGTGTGGGGTAATAGGTTGGGAATTGGGACCGCTGCTTGGAAATATATAACTCCATCTCACTGTTAAAAAAACGGGGCTGTACCCGTCTCATGGACTAGGCCCAGGCTAATGGAGGTATCACCACATTACCAAACTAATGATGGGATTAATTATTCAGCACAGGTACTGAATAGTGCCAGTGCATTTCCAGTGGTGTGGTTTACATGTCCAGCTTTCAGAAAATGCTCCATGAATAGCAGACCGGCCAGGTGATGTGCTGCTACATGAGTGGTCTTGGCGTTACTACAGGTTAGGTGGGGTAGCTACCAGCAGGAGAGAGAGCCAGGCACCACAGGAGAGAACAGTTCATGAAAATCCTTGAGGATGCCTGGATTTCTTGCCACATGGTCTGGACTATTTTTGATACGGGGCTTTCCCCTGGTTTCAAGAAAATTTGGGGAAGGGAGTAAATACTGTAACTACAAACACTTGTATATATATCTATGTGTATGTAAATATTTTTTTTCACTTTCTCTGCTATACATAAAATGTTCAAAGCTTTAATGGAAAAATATTAAAACCTCCTTATAAAAAATGTTTGGCAAACAAATAATATTAGCTCTAGCAACAAACATTTTGTTTTTTATTGAAAAACTACTTTTTAACTAGGCAATTTTATGTAATACTTGGTATGCTAAAACTGTGCAAGAGAAACTTCTGTTGAAAATTCAACATGTTTTGAGTAAAATGGACTTTATCTTTTAAAAATATGTTTTGCAAAAACTAGAAACTTGCACTTAAATTTTGTTTTAAAGCAACTGAAATGTTTGAGTTTATCTTTTTTAACTTTGTTGCAAAACTCATGGATGCTATCTATCTGGAGAAGTCCTGGAATTGGCAGAGAAATACAGGAGTAAAAGGAAAAGAGACAAACCCCCCCTCTGAATCCAGACTGAAGGCTTCATCAGAAAAATGATGGGTTTTTTTCCTCCTTCATGGAGTATTTGAACAACTTTAATTTTGACAAACTGCCACTAGAGGTCAGCTGTGGTTTTAATTTAACAAAATTACTATGTTCTGTTCCATTTTATCCTATTTTTGTATCTGTTTAGTTTTTGGATCAAAATTAAGCTCACAAATAAAATAGCTGCTGGACATTGTTTTTGAAAATAAATCCAAGAGCCTACCATACAATGGAAATTAGAGGAAGCAGCAAAATGTAGTAGTTAAATGAAGTACCTCTACAATGTAGTTTTCAATGCTGAAAGCTGTGTGATACACCAGTGAGCTCCGTGATCAGCTGGCAGATATTAACATAGCTCCACTCACTTCAAATAAATAATGGTAGGGCTGACTATGACACTCAACACTAGTTTACTCTCTGGCAAGGATTTAGATCTCTTTTTTGAAAGTGGTCTAAATCTGGGACAAATTTTAAATTTCAAATCTTTACAGTTTTCACTTTGTTTTATTTTAGATTTGATGTTTTGAATGGTCACGATATGTCTGAGTTTTTTAGGGCTTTCAAAAGTTCAAATGTGATAAACTAATTCCCTCTCTTGCCTTTCCAAGTCCAAGTGATTTCTTAACAGTTCCATGTGAATCCACAACTGCCCAAGCTTTTTCCCTCAAAGTCTCCCTTCCATTCAAAAAGACTTGCCATTCCTCTCTTCCTGAGCAGGAAATCAGGCCAGCGTTGGGATGCTGGAGTGCTATCTATCTGGGTGGTTTTCCCCAATATTGCTTCCAGAGATTTATCCTTTTAACTGTCCACTCTAAAATAATTTTTGAAATTATTTCAAAAAAAAAAGGAAGCAAGGGAAGCAATTTAGGAGTTTCTAATGAGCTGGCAGTCTTTTCAAAGGGTGGAAACACTGCCTTCCCTCTAGCTTTAAAATCTGGAGTTTTACTTCAGTGCAGTATCAGAGTGACCACACACTGTACGATGTAGTACCACTGTAGCTGACAGTAGAATTTGGGCCAAGCCCTGTAAAATAATTTTCTAATATAACGTACTTTAATCCTGAACCGTTCAGTCATAACCACAGCAAGACAATGACTCAGCGAGGATTTAATGGCTGGCCCCCCCAGGGAAAGGCATGCTAGCAGATACTGATTCATTTATATTGGACACTGCTGTGAAACATCTTGCAGACAAAACTCAGATGAATTACTGTACTTAATGTGATTTATGTCATTTATTCATTGCTCAGATGGATTACTCTGAGTCCGCTCCCTGGCAGTTTTCCCGGCTAACTGGCAGGGCAGTTATTAGGGTACTGAGAAACACGTGCTTTCCTGCCCGCTCCAGCCAGAGAATTACCTGCTGCCTTCATCCTCTGCTTTCCTACGCTGGATGACAGATGTGCCATGTTTTACGATGTACCCTCTTAATTTAATGGCTCAGATGGATAAACATTCAGCAGGACAAATACCTGGAACAGCACAGCAAATGAAACAACAGCACCGTGTGAGCTTTCCATTCTGGGTGAGTCAAGTGCGGAGTGCTGTGAAGGAGGTTTTTGCTGTGAAGGTTTTGGCCCTATCAGCTTGCAGTGGTCAATATTTGACCAATGGAGATTTTCAATACCTTCTGGTGTTCCAGCAGTGTTTGCAATTTTCCTTCAGCCTCTAACTTTCTACCACCTTTTCTACCCTCAGTTCTCATCCCTTGGCTGGGCTGGAAACCCAAGTGCATGCGCCATGCAACTCTAGCTCTGAGCACAGGCAAAGCTTGTGGTTGCCTTCAAATGATCCGTCTGAAGAGGGCTTTCCTGAGATAGGAATGGAGAGGACAGTGAGAGAGAGTGTTCCTGTACTGCTCCCACCAGCTGAGCTTGGTGGCACAGCTGACCAGCTGAGGACCTGAGCCAGCTCCTCAGCAGAAGTGAGGGCACAGCCACCAAGCTAAGATTTTAGAGCGAGGCAAGGTCTCATCTGCCCTCATTCAGTGAAGCAGGCCTCTGTGTAATAGATAAAATTACTCCAATAACCCACTTGATTTATAGTCCCTTATTTCTTACCCTAATCGAAACTACTTTATGAGGCCTCAAATGCTGGCTCAGTGGCTGGGAGAGGGGAAACACCAATAAAACGATAACGATCATGAAATGAAAAGTCCATCAGTAGGAACGATCCTGTACCAGTGTTTTGAGCAAAATGTTCAATCTAGAAAGTGCAATTAACAGCACAATTGATTTTATGTCTCAAAATCATGAAGGCAGAACAAGAAGAACAGTCCAGGGAAAGAAGGGGAAAAAAATATCTAATCATTCCAATTCTTGCCTTCTCCATGCTCTTGTGTACAATGCTGCATCCAAGGGCAAGACACCAGACTAGATACAAGATCCAAAATCCTTTAACTCTTTTATGATATTATTTTTGTGACAAAAATCCAGGCCTGAGACTGTGGTGGTGCTTCAAGTATATATGTAATAAAATGATCTCCAGTCACATCCCTTAGATTCATACTGAGTCTAAAGAAGAGATGTGACTTTGTTCACTCCAGATGTATTGTAAATGGTATGGTAAAATCATAAAGTAATGTGTCAATGCAATATCATCATCATCAGCGTCCCCTGATGAAAGCTCATGGCCTATATTGTCTCTAACCTTGGTGTCTGATTAAAGGGATCCATGCCAGGCCCACTGCAGCAAGGGTGGGAAAAGTGCGAGTTGGAGGAAAAAGTAAGGTATGGAAGGTTTTTCACCTGATAAATTTGGTAGTACCTACCTACAGCATAATCCTTTATAGCAGAAGCTTTTTCATCAACTCCTGCCTGAACTTTTTTGCCACTTTTTTCAAGTGCCAAGGAGCTGAGTTTTCCCATGCCAGAACAGCTTTCAGCTCATACTCCTCCCTGCAACCTCTGCTCTGCTCTGACCTGCTTTCCCATTTCCTCGCGACATGGCTGGGATACGAAGTGAAGGGTATGTTGATTTACATGCCTCCAGAACAATCACCCTGCTGATCGTTATCGAAACAGATGTTTATCCTAGACTTGGAATGTATGTCTTCTGCTTAATTGCACCTCGTGGCAGAGCCAGTGTTACATAGTAGCTCATCTTCAGCTGCACATTTTCAGCAGGCTGATTAAGCCACACTACATCTCCAAACTATTTTCCTACCCAAGTGCTGAAGCAGTGCAAAGAAAAGCAGCTGGTTTCATTTCCCGGTGAACATACCAAGGGCAGCTTGTATTTCTTTCAATTCACAACTCTCATTTCTCTTTCTTCATTCATTGATTTTTGTATTTGGTTTTATTTTGAGGACATGGTCATGGGAGCAGTACAAATACCCGGCACACAGAGAGTGGAGTGAGTTTTGTGGAGAAGTTCAGAGAAATTGAGGACACAGAGAGAGCAACAGTTCATAGAAAAGGATAATGCTTCAAAAATTCAGTTGTTTCATGAAACTGTTTCCAAGTGAAAATTATATCCTTACCATGTACTGCTACATGAGTGGGAAAAAAGGGAGAAGAACTTGTAGTAAACAATAGCTCATGCAGTACATTTAATACCCAAGAAAGAAGCAGAAGTCTGTATTAAGACAGGTTGCAGGATAATGTCTCACTGATGACTGGTGGCTGTACAGTAATACAGATCAAGAGTCTGAACCCAGGTTTGGGAAATGACAGTGATCCAACTTTCTGCCAGATAATCCAGTTTAAGATGTCCTCATTTTTAAGCCCTGACCACTAACATAGTTCAATTACCATCTAGTACTTTTCAGATCATGTACGTGGGATGAGTTGTCCACAGGCAACTTTATTATTCTTTACAGCGGAACAGAGTTAAGGAGCTCCAACTGAATCTCTTCCTGCTTACAGGTAATTATTTTTTCTCTCCCTCTGAACTGGAGTGCAGAAGGGCTGTTCAGATGGCTAGGCAGAGCAGAAACCATCTCATCTGCCATTCACATTTTTACTGTGAGGGTGACTGGGCACTGGCACAGGTTGTCCAGGGAAGAGATGCAATGTAAAGTCCTTATCCTTGGAGTTATTCAAAAGCCAAGGTGCTGAGCAACTGACTCTTGCTGGCCCTGCTTAAACAGGGGGATTGAGCATGATGATCTCAAGAGGTTCTTTCCAACATCAGATACGCTTTGATTCTTATCCTGTGACACAGGTGACCCACCATTTAAGAGGAGGTCACTGCTCCTTCAAGGAGGAGTACTCAAAGGACATGTCTGCAACCTCTCATCTACTGGGTAACCTTCTCCACTATTCTTAATAAAGTTCATTTATCTCTGAAAACAGGCTCTCATTTCATCTCATTTCATCTTCCCTATTTTCATAAACTATTCTTCATGAATAGTAAAATGTACAGTCTATGAAGTACAGTTTAAAATAGATCTATTTTACTAAGTACTTTATTTTTACTTGTGTTGGCTATTAAGGGGAATGAATATATTATAAAGTCACAGAGAAGATATTTAGTGTATAAAACCAGTTGCATCTGGAATACTTGGTAACCCTTCATTCCCACCACCAAACATCTGCGGTTCTACCACTAGATAGCAGTATGTGGCAATGAATGCCGTTTCCAAAGATGGCTTGAAAGAGCCAGCAGCACCCACCTGGGCAGTCAGGGCAGAAATGGCAGAAGGAGAAAGCAGAGAAAATACTTTTCCTTTTTAAATCTCAGCCGCTTTTCTCCTGTCACAATTCTCGATTCATAAATGTTGAGTTACCTGCACTTGCTGAAAAATACAGTGCTCACAAAAAAACCCGCAAGGTGAAGGTAAAACAAGGAGTCCTTTGTTCTCTGCTACTTGAATGTACTCAGAAGTGTAGAAAGACTTTTGAGGGGATACCTAGGGCTTGCCCCAAAGGACACAAGAGAGTTCACACTAGATACTGTTTCCTACAACAGCTTAGTGAAGGGTCAATGCTGGAGGTGGGAGAAACAAAGGCTGGTGCTGGTGCTGCTGGCCCCTCAGGCTGTGGCCATTGCCAGCATTGCCATTGTCTAGCACCATCATGTCCTTACATCTGCTGTGTCCCTGCTTTACTGTCTCCACTATGATAATCTGCTAAAATCTAGTCCATAGTAGAGATAATGGAGTTGTTTTTCAGAGAAATACAGTGATTTGCACCATATGTGCATTTATCTTAATTTACAAGTAATTAATTCATCTCACCTTGGCTAGGGACCAGGTGAGATTGATTGGTGGAATTTATTTGTGTAGTGAAAATTGAGCAGGGATTTGAATTCAAAAATAAGCCAGTCCAGCAAGGGTTGCCAGACAGGGTAACAACTAGTTAACATCAGGACTGTTGAGTTCAAAAGCAGGTCTTAAATCTAAGGAGAAGGGGAGAAAGGGTGGCTGATTATATGCTTCTCTTTACAGAGGGGAAAAAAGCTTCTATGTGTGTTCTAAGAAATGCTCACAGGAAAAAACAAAGAAGTGTTCATGTTCTTTAAGTCCTCTTCTCACGGAGGACTATCACATACAATACATGGTATTTTGTCCCTTGCTGTCAACTTAAAAAAAACAAAGAGTTGTTAACATCTTTTTTCTTAAATGCTCTTTTGATTTTCGGAAATGTTATGTTTCTACGAAGGTCTCTGTCATGGGTGCAGAGAGGGAGCGAAAACCATGTAAGAATTGGGAGGAAGCTGAGTTACAGCACTGCTTTGGAGGTGTAGTGACACTTTGCAATGAAGACACCCAGATTTCCTGGGAGAGAGCATTTTCACCCCACTACCTTCCTAGGAGACTCCCTGTGCTGTTCCCATGTCCTTCCAGACACCCTGATGGCTGCAGCACGTTCCCTTTCCTATTCCTCCCTGTCACCGTGGCTGTCCTTGGAAGCCCGTGATGTGGCAAGGCTGGATGTGACACAGTTCTTGTGTTACACTTTTACCTCTCCTGCTTGTCTGTCAGTGTGTCTTGAGATGGTTATCTCTGCAAGATGCCAGAATGAATAACTCTGCTAACTTACTGCACACATGAGCTCACTGGTGGTCTTTTTGCCCTTGCCACAACGAGGTCATTATGTCCATCACACTCAGAGTGCACAAATACATTAGTACTTTTTAATAAGATTTTAAATCATCACTATAAGAAACTTTTTTTTTTTTTCTTTTATCGCCCCTCACTTGGAGTGAGAAGGTTTTGGTGGAAAAGATGTATTTTTTCAGCACTTCTAGCAGGTACTACAGGATACTCATTGGGATTATGAGCTCCAACCGTCTTGCCCATCTGGATTATATTGTTAATTTCTCTGAAAACTTGGACGTGAATTTAGCATTTTTCTCAATGAATATTTTAGAGACTTTTTGAAGGAGATGATGATTGGGCTGCTCTCAGATGGACTTAGAATCACCCCAGAGCTTATGCTCTGTATCTCTGCAAGAATATGTCAAAGCTGTTGCTAGATGCTGTCTTAAAAGATAGCATTCACTGCCCTGACCCTGGGAAGATTTTGGCAACTCATCATGTAAAAGTCTTCCTTGTTGTTGCTTGCTGTTTGCAGGGTCAGGGGAGACAAACAAGTTGGTTCCCAAAAGGCACAGTGAGGGTGACTGGTGATGGCTCCAGGCTGCAGCAGATATTGCTCAGGACTCCTCCTTGCCTGAGGGCCAGCCAAACTTGTGCACTGCAAGTTCAAAGGAGGAAAGTGGCACAAGTGTGAGGGAGAGGATCTAAGTCTCCACAGAGAGGATCCCTCATGGTGGGGAAGCCCTGATTGACCCTTCTTTTCTTGCATAGCTCTGAGCTTACTGTCATAGGGAGGCTGGGATAGTTCACAGGTCTTCAAGATATCCCACGTTATCTGCAAACTCAAGGAGACATCTTGGTACCACTTAGATTTTTATATTTTTACTGGGTGCTAATACCAAGGACTTTGTGCCTATGTCTGTCTTGCTTAAACTTCTATTTAAATGATTGTATTACTCTGTTTTCAGCCAGGTCATTGACATGTGATCTATAACTAACTAAGCATGGATGAAGGTGGGTTGTCTTCTAATATTTGAAATTGGATTCAGGGGAAGAATAAACATGAACACTTCAAATTCCTGTTGTTCCCTCAAATCCCCTTTGAGATCCCAGTCTTGCCATGGCTGGTTGGAGGTGCTGGCTAGCATGAAGAAAAGATGACAGGCAAAGCAGATGTCAGATGAGGGCTGATACTGTTGACAATAATGGATTTTAAAAAAAACAAGGAATTTCATGACTGTACATGCAGGAAACTTGAATCCTTATAGAAAAAAGATTTTGTCCTCAAAGGGGATACTATAAGAATGCCTTTCTGTTTTCTACATTAAAATATGACTTGTAAAACAGAGGTACATCTTACTGGTGGGACTGGTGTGAACCGAAGTGGTTGCAAACTCTCTTCCATCAGTTTGTTTCTGTAAAAGGCAGGAGAGAGATTTCAGGCCTGACAAAGAGGCTTTGAGAAGAAATATTATTATTTGTAGATATTTCTGTGAGATAGATTGCCCTCCTACACCACGGAGAAAGGACACCTGTCTGCCGGGGGCTGCACCAACTGCACTGACTCAGCTGTGTTTAAAACTGGGGTTAAAGCGCAGGGACTCACACAGCTACTACCAGTGGTCACCCACCTGCCTAGGGAAGGGATTAATGTCAGACCTTCTGCTTAGCATGGCCAACTTCTTGGTAACAGGAACTTATTTATTTCACTTTATATCCCTGCATAAGCTTTATGTAGCTTTATGTAGTTTATGCCTCTCAGTTATTGTCAATTTGGGATAAATCTGAAGTGCCGTTCCAAAGGTCATTTAATATCAAAGACATAAAATATACTTGCATTTAGAGAGAGGAGGACAACTTCATGAATTCAGGTTCCGTCTTCTCAGGAGCATCCGTCTTAGACTTCAGGTGCCACAATGCATCAAGGAAGAGGAATTTCCTGAATAACTGAAGCAAAACTCTTTCACCGCTTTATGGCGAACATTCACTGCCCTCAGCCCTACTATGGGATCCTGCTAGCTCTGGGGGCAAGGAAGCATGTAGTTAGAATTTCCTCTGAACTCCTGTGCTTTAAAACAACAGCAAAATCCTGCAGTTCTTAATTTATGTCTTCTTTCATGTTTCTTCCTCTTTCTTGTTCCTGAATCACCTCCATGGACTACAAGGGATGTGCTGTAGCACTGATCCTTGAGCTTGACAGAAGCACATGGTATTGATGGTCCCTGCTACATCTCTGGACAGGGCCAGGTTATCCAGCCCTGCCTGACCATGTCCTGGGGTGCAGGCAGGCTTCTAAATGCTGTCAGGCATGGTGGGAAGTGGGGAACACCCTCCTGCAATAACTCAGAAGTCGTGGAGTTTGCTTCCATTGTACTTGTGTAGACAATTGTGACTTTCAAATTGAGCTTCGAGTATTTGGGCAAGTTTGTAGAGGGAAAAGCCTCTTGAGCCAGACTTTTTCTGCTATAGGTAAAGACATGCACTTTGCCTTCAGCTGTCTTCATGAGCCCTGATCATCTGGTACATAAGATAAGGCCTGACTCTGCATAAACTGCACAAACTCTCCCAAGATGGGAACAGTTTGTGTTATCAAGTGTAATGTCATTAATGACAGAGGAAATAAGGGTTTATAGGCACCGTCTCTAAAGCAGCAAAAGGCATTTTGTGTCTAGGCATCTGCCATGCTGAAATCAACAGGCATTTAAGTGTCAATGGGAGCAATACCAGAGTGTTTAGCATGAATTGATTGCTTCTGGGTCTCAGATCTCTAGAGGTCCCTTCTATTTACAACACTGTGGATGGCAGTCCCTCTGAACTGGGTAAGAATTATTACCAAACATGAGAGGCTAGGTCAGATGGACTAAAAGTTAAATGCAGTATTTTGAAGGTTTTGGTTGAGGTTTGCTAATAAACAGAGCTGTAACAGTGACTCTGTATCTTAAGAACCGGACATTGGTGTTTAATTTGGGCCTCAAATATGTATCCGCTTTTCTAATGACATATTATTCTTGAGCAAATTTGTAGACTTTGTTTGATGAGGTAAATTCCACTTTTCATTACTGACAGTCTGCATGCAGTAGACACGGTAGTGAAGCTAATATGCTGGCTGGAATACTATTTTAAGTACTTCTGTGGAGTTTTTGTCTGGTTTGGTTTGATGAATAAAGCTATTGAGGAGAAAGGTGAAAAACTTGGGTACACAAACCAGCAATTTGTTTGACTGTTTACTAGCTTTTAGCTAGAATATTAATGAGTTCATCACAGTCACGGGAGGAAATCCTTCAGGAAAAATACAGTCATTGCCATTGGGGATTTAGGTAGGCTTTATACAGATATGATCCCATCCATATCTTCTACCTAATTTCAGGGACTGTGCAAACGCAAAGATATCTAAATTCATACCTATCCTGACCTGGTTACTTTAGTCAATCTCTGGAAAGCCTCTTTCATGGAAAAAAACACTCTCAAAATGAAACCAAACCCCACTAATGGAAAAGAAGACCAAGACTAAGAATTCCTCCTAAACAAGAAGTCAGACACTTAAAATGTTGATGAGTCAATGATTCAGTGACTTGAATGACACACTATTTTCCACCCATTGGGCCTATTTCAAAGAAGGAGAAATGGGGTTCCAAATGCTGAATTGCTGGAAACCCCCATGGGGATGGATATTTCAAAATTATAGTCACAATTAGATTGGTTAGTTTGTTTTTTAAGGGTTCTTTTCCAGTTATTATCAAAGACTTTTAAGTCTTCTAGGCTGTGCTCAATAAAAAGTTCTGAAAAGCTGACCTGTGGACTCTCTGCTGCATGTACCAGAAAAAAATAACCCAAACCCTCTTGGATTATGCTTTCTGTTCCTGCAGAGGCAGGAGGAAGCTGAGTGGTTGGTTTATTATTGCTCTGTCTAATGGATTTCTCAGTACAACCCTGATAGGGTCAGTCTTCGGGTCTTGTTTTACTCAGAGCCCTCAGGATCAGTCAGGGCAGGATGGACACATGACAATGACTTGTCTGCCAGGCTGATCTGCTGAGTGGGTGTAGTTCGGACACGTGTTGGGGCACAAGAGTGCTTGAAGAACTCAAGATGTACTGCAGAAAGCAGCTACACTTCTGTAGGTGGGTATACCTACAGAAGCTTTGGCAGACAGCCTGAGAGTGCTCTGCTCGGGCAGAAACATTTGCCCTGACTGTATGTAAGTCAGGTATTCCCATTAGCTCAAGTTCAGTCAAGCTTCAGCCTATTCTACATTTCACTAAGGTTTGCTGCTTCCTCCTAAGTGCAGCTCTACAGCTCCTGGGTTGAGGCAACCTGTAGCAGAGGCAGGAGCATGATTCCCCAGCAGTTCATCCCAGTCTAAGCTGGAGTCTCCTCTCCCCACCGGTTGTGTAATTTTGCCTCCTACCCTGCACACAGACAGTAGTGGGGTGAGGTAGTGCAGTTATCTGAAAATGAACACCTTTTGCAAAGGATGGAGTGGGTATTTCTGCCCAGGTGGAAAGCAGGAGCGCAGAAACCTCACTAGATCAAGTGAGACTGCTTTGGAACCTCTCATTTGGCTAAAATAGATGGAGGAGATGACTGCAGGGTCCTGCTGCCAGTCTGGCATGGATGGAGAAGGAGTCATGCATATGTCACCCCCATACCTAACCCTGGAGTGAGGAAGGTAAGGATCATGTCTGCAGGGCTGTTACATTAGGTAGGACAGATGACTTATCTGAGAGCCTGCTATCTCAATGCTTAACTTACAGCGTCAGCCTCTAACGCATAGGGTGGGGAGGGGGAAATGGCTTAGGGAGCCTGGGAGCTGGCTGCTGGCCAGGAGGAGAGCCCTTGAATGAATAAAATATGCTTACGTTATAGCTTCAGCTTCTTGTTAAACACTCACCAGATGGTTCTAAGTGCTGGCCTATAAACCCCTTCCCACAACAAAATCCACTGCACATGGGAATACTTGTTTGTGAAAGGGGAGAATTTACAAGTCCTGTGGTGCTCAGCTCCTGAACTGATGTGAAACATCGGAGGTGGGGTATTAAATCTCAGCTGCGGCAGCATTTCACCCGCAGTGCTATTTCCACTGAACCACGAGTGAAACGACGTGCTCCACTTGGTACCAGAAAGCAACCAGCCACTAGTCATATTCACCCCATATACACTTCTATTTTAATTGCCCAGCATCTGTGCTGTCACCTTATTCCCCGTAGCCTGACAAGGAGTTAAATTACTTCACATTGTAAAATGAGGCAAGGCATCATGTACGAAGTTAATATGGCATTCTTCCTTTAAGTTCTCAAGGTGGACTCACATTCCTGGGGTGAACATACTCCATAAATGCTTCCAGAAATCTTTTCTCAGCTGCAAGGCTGTGGATCAGACTTAGTCTGTGCTTTCTCTGGGTAAATCAGCAGCAACTCTTGGGCAGTTGCCTTATATCCGCGCTGATGTTTTCAGGGGTGTGTTTTGCCATACTTCACAAAGTGGGGCAGTGCAGGCTTGAAGCAGTGCCTCCCTCCATCCCTCCCAGGAAATCCTCATTGCCAAGTTGCTTATCTAGTGGAACAGACACCTGAGCTTTGGAAAACTGAAAAGCCAGCAGCCCTGTGTGCGCATCAAAGAGAGATTAAATGCTGCCAAGAAGATGAGAATCTTCTACCTGTAATGATGTATCCATCCTTGCTGACAGCATTTAGTCTGCCTTTGTCTCCCAACAAAGGGAGGAAGAAAGAACTTTTCAGTTGCTAAAGCTTTAACAAGCAGGTCTAGTGAGAAAAGAGGAAGATTCCAGAGTCACTACACAAGCATTCTGTTGATGTTTAATCCCAGCCGGCAACCAAGGGAGACACAACCACTTGCTCACCCCCTCCCAGTGGGATGGAGGAGGGAGCTGGAAGAGGAAAAGTGAGAAAACTCCTCACCTTTTAACTGTCTCCTCACCTTTTACCCTCAGCTTTATATACTGAGCATGATGTCACAGGGTATTGAGTATCTCTATGGCCAGTTTGGATCAACTATCCGGGCTGTGCCGCGTCCCAACTTCTTGTGCATCCCCCCCAGCTCACTGGCAGGGAGGTGTGAAGAGCGGAAAAGGCCTTCATTGACTCTGTAAGCACTGCTCAGCAGTAACAAAACCATCTTTAATAACCAACCCTGGTTTCAACACAAATCCAAAACAGAGCCCTGTACTAGCTACCACAAAGAACATTAGCTCTCTCCCAGTCAAAACCAGCACAGAAAAGACCCTTGAGGCCATAGAGGAGACAGCAAAAAGCAAAATAGTAGCTGCTTTTCTTGTGTGTGTCTGCCAGTGTTGTAACAAGATCAAGTGAGTCATTTGGTTGGAAGGGAAATTAAAGTGTGGATATTTTATTTAAGAATATCAAGTTTTCAATGGCCTATTGCTAATAGCCAATGTGAAGGGCTGAAATCCTAATTCCAAGAGAGCAGGAATAAGTAATTTCTTTTACTTCACTGAGGCCTAAATGTCACCCCATCATTCAGAAAAAAATGGAGATTTACTTTATTGTGAAGACACTGCCTTTTTCTGATACATTTCAAATACAGCAGCTGTGAGGTTTTCCTTGATGCAAAAAGTCTGTATAGAACTAATCTCCTTTGAGTCCTTTTCCAAACAAACAAGTTAAGAGAAAGCTTAAATCCTTCCAATTTCAAAGAGTTTTCTTCATCAACTTAAAAGTTAAGCTTTAGGAGGGGTGAGAGAAGTAGTGAGAACAGAAAACTCAGCTTGAGTTTTGATCTTCGAAGATCAGTTCCATAGAATGCATGAATCGAAAGGAAAAAGTAAACAACCTTCTAACCTTCTGACTGAGAATGAAATAGAATATGCCTCTTTTTTTTTTTTTTTCCTTTTTTTTTTGGTTAATCCTAAAACATCTTATGACTTTGATAATGCAGAAAGGACTGGATGCTCTTTGCAAAACGTGGGTTAAACTTCAAAACCAGGCTGGCTTGCTAATACAACTAAACCACCCTATTTCAGGTTTAATAGGATTCATTGTTTCTTTCCACATTTCTTTCTGGCCTGGATCCATTTTGAGAAAACGCAGTCTGAACCTGGTGATAACAGGAGGATATAAATCTATTTTAATTAAAAATAGAAGCACAATCCCCTAAAGCAAGACAATAAACTATTCTCTTGCACTGAACATAAGCTGACCAGATTTCTGGATGACAAATCTAGGGGGTTGTGGAGCAGGTGCTGCAATGTCTTATCTGAGATTGGAGGAGGAATGTTACACTGACAAGAGAAGAAGGTTTATTATGGCTTTTCGGAGCAGTAAGCAGAAATAGCTGAACACAGCATGGCTTTATGGTAAATAATTACATCTCAGATTCTAAAATCCAAGGGGAATATTAAGAAACTTCAGTTTCCACAGACATCTATCTGAACAGTATTAGAGACATAGCTCATTTAGAGATCTACTAATGTTAATATACTTATAAATACGCCAAATAAAAATCACTGTGAAAGCTACCCATGGTGTTAGGAAATTTGATGTGCTAGAAGTGTTTTGACAACATTCTCAAGCTAGAAACCCTCAGGTGTTAAAACTGTGTTAACCGGGAAGGAATGTGGCCATTGCAAAGAGTGACTGTGCCCAGACCAGCTTTATTAATAGTGCTATTTTTATGAATTATCCTTCTTGCAACTTGAAAGCGTATTATGTGTCTGCACAGTGAGGATGTTGCTGTGGGGAATACTCCTTTCACAAAGGCATGTGTGGGGGAAATAGGACGGAAAACTTGCCAATTTACGTGTCAAATGGGAGTATGTATGGGTAACTGTTTAACATTCTTCCCTGACCACTCAGCGCTTTTGATCCTCAGATCCTCATGTTGCCACAACAGAACAAAGCCACCACGTGGTTTTGTTCTCTCCCACTGCCAGACTCTGCCAACTTGCAATGCAGCCACAGCCACTCCATGGCTGTCTTCAGCAGCTGCTGGAAGTGGGACTTCAGCTGTGTTAGGGTGTACTTGTGTTTCCTCTGGATCCAGTGGGCATTTGTGCACGTGCTGAAGTACAGCTGATAAGAAATCCCACCAAAGTCAATTGGAAACACGTGTTTAAAGTCCATCACCCACACAAATGCTCTTCCTTGGGGCTGATGCCTGCTGACAAATGAAATGTATTAATCTCATTACTGCTCAATATCAGCACACAGAAGTTCTCCTTCTGCCAATTCTTGCAGAACTGGTTATAACAGTGCATGACACTGTTTCTCCTACAGCAGTCCGTGTGAGTCATGCTGCTCAGGGTGTTGGTGGGAAGAGGAGAAGCATTGGGGGGTGGTATGGGGAGGTGTAGGTGTAGGGGTGGCTCACCAGATCACAGAGAACTTTTCCCACTGTCCTTGGAAGGAGGTGGAAAAAGGGGCCTGGCAAAAGAAGAGCTGGGGCCTGAAATAAACAACAGGGAAAGAGATCTAGCTTTGGGAAAGGAAAGATGGAATAATGGTAGGAAAGGTATGGAAAAGATAGCTGAAGGAAGTGGAAACAAAGTAATGTGGAGAAAAAGACCACTGATTTGGACTGGAAGATGACCTGGCAAGAAAGCATGACAGGAATGAGACTGAAGGATGAGACAGAAATGAAGTGGTTCTGTATAAGTCTTTTGAAGGGGGCTTTAGTTTGATACTGCCTGAGGTGTGCTCCCTGCTGCAGGAGAAGAGAGCAGATTTTTGACTTGAGGGACAAGTTGCAGAGAGACAGAGACTGGGTGGGAGAGCAAAGCAAAATAACTTGCTTCAGACCATACAGGAGCTGAGTGACAGCTGAATATCCCAACCACTTATAAACATGCGTGACCTGCCTCTCCTCTCTGTAGGGGCAGTGGGAGCTCTTGGTTCTCTATATCAATAACACTTTGTTTTCTTGGCAGAAAAAGGATGATAAGAAAGTCAGGGAGCCGACAGAGGCATTTGTCCCCCCGATGGTTCTGAGCTAGTAGTAACTTGCAGCTGGATCTAAAATTAGTTCTAAGGAAACCTGAAAGCATAATATCATTGTTGTGAGTTGCCTTTTCTGTGTTATTCCTTTTTGTTTGTTTGTTTGTTTTGTTGTTGTTGTTTTTTCAGTTATAAATCATGAGGGAAAATGCAATGTTTTATGGAACCAAGAAGTCATCACATTCTAAGTGACTAAAGAACAGAAATTCTTGCCTCTGTTACTGTGAAGCATTTGGTTTTGCCTACATCTATGCCAGGTGCTTGAGATAAGGAAGTACCACATAGGTCTTCACATCAACAGGGAGCAGAGCTCACACTACACACATATAGTGTGTGGAGGAGTGAAGGTATGGGTGTAGGGTGTAGAGTGGCAATTGGAGGCAGGAAGACTACACAGACACATTTGCCTTGTCCAGTCAAGAGTGAATCCTCAAAGGCTATCCAGGACCTGACTGATGTCCATAAGAAAGTTTTTCCACAGATCTCACTGGACTGAGTCCCTGTCATTCACATGAGGAAGGAAGTGATGGTCCCATATATGGACGTTCCAGTAAGGGATTCTTCCGCTCTCTCCAAGCAGAGAAGGGTTACAGACCCACTTCCACCAGAGCCTGGCAGTTTTCTGAGCTTAAGCCTGTCTTGTTGGACAGATAATTGTTGGAATTGTTTTCCTTGTCTCCTAAACTTTATTTTAGATAAGTCTTCCCCCTTCCCATCTCAGGTTTTATCCCTATCATCTGTTGCTTAGCACAAGGGTACTGCTAACATAACCTGCTCTTCTTTGTTTTGCCCAGCATTTGGAACCCTGAGTTAGCCAAAAATTACATATATTTCCCTTTTTTTGTCAGATAAGTGCACTGGTCTGCAAGTCCTGAGAAATTTCTTCCAAATTGCTAAATAAATCATTTCACAGATAAACATATGCAGCAAGTGAAGTCCTTAATGAAGTGTATGATTTCATGAACTTAATAATTAGAATAGGATGGTTTCCAGTCACTCTTTTGGAGAGGAAAAAGAAAAAAGGAATCTTTAAGTGGCAGAAATAAAGTAATTCAATAACCATTCTCTTTCCTAGAATCAGATTCCCCATCTTGCCACTGGTGTGCTGTCTCCAAAGCGGAATTAATCTCTTTGCAAAATCCTTATCGGAAGCTGAAACCAATTAGTGGAGACAGGAATAATAGTTTAACAGAAGACTGCTGCAGCGCACAGGAATCTGTGAACTGTCTTCAGTTCTTGCAACTTAAACTTTATCTTTAAAGTTTATCTTTAATAATTAGATTTGAAGGAGCTTTAAGTTACTCAGTTTACCTGCATCAGTCTGCTGAATTAAGGGTCAAGATTTTTTGTGGAAAAGAACAGGACTTTTCACTGTGTCCATCTGAATCATGCCATTGCCACGCTCGTTCAGACTTTGACCCGGTCTTACTTTGGAGCTTTGTACACTGACCAGACTCAAAGGACACAGTAACAGTCCAGGCCAGGTGGGCATAAGCATGATGCTCACAAAATGCCAGCTTGAAAAGAAAAGCAAGAAGACAGGGCGGCTTCCTGGCTCTGACTTTTCACAGTTTGGCCTGGGATGCTCTTGCCTTCTGTGATGCTGAATAAAGCAGGTCTGTTTTCTTTTTTCTCTGCTGTGCTCTGGCTTTATTTTTCTCTGTGGTCTCTACCTCTGGGATGCCTGACTCACTGAGGTGACTGGATGTCATGTTTATGGTTGTAGTAACAGATAGTGAGTTTGGTGGGAACATAGTAATAAAAAGAAGATATATGTACATATGCATGTATGTACATATGTTGCTTCCAGAAGTTGGGCGTTTATCAGCACCAGTAGACTAAGAGGAGTGTCTGGGGAGAGTAGAAGAGGGAGGAAAAGCTGTTGCACTTGTGTCATAGGAGCATTGAGTTATCCTGTTCTTCTGGATGTGACAATTCAAAACTGGAATTTCTAATTTTCAGAAATCCAACCTGTCTCAGAAAGCTCTGAAGTACATAGAGGTCAATCTGACCATTGGTTTTTTTGTTGGATATGCTGCTTAGATCACAAGTTATTTTGATAGGTACAGTGCAACTCCCATCTCTGATGGGGATTGCAGAAGCTATCTGACAGTAACAGTTGTGGAAATGCTCTATTTCTTGCCTCACTTACATATATATATGTATAAAAGATTTAAATGTAGAACACAAAATATGCTCTAAATCTTTTAAAGCTGTTTCCATTCTATTACAGTATTAATTTTATTCAAGCTTTCCTGTTTCAATTACTATGATACTATTTTTGAAACACTTGTGCTCAGTCTCTGTCAAGCTATTGGAGTGTTTCACCTTTGAGGAGTTTGGTGCTTAGGTACATGGAATAACTTTTCTGTTCAGAATAATCCCTTGAAGATTAGTCTCCAAGAGACTAGCCAAATAATGTTGCTCATGCCTACATATCTGCAACTATTGTTCAGTTGTGTGATTCCTCTAATGTATTGGTCTATGAGGTATTGCTAGTGCTCAAAAAGGTTAATTTTTGAGTATGTCCCTGTGTGATTTCAGTTAGTATTTATGCACTTGGAGAAATGACACTTTGATTTCCCCAGATATAAAGAGATTCATATCCTTCAGGACAACAGCTTATGTAAGCTTGCTGTTGTTATTCTCCTACTGGAACAGCGTGAAGCATTGGTTTTAATAAGGGGATTAACAAAATGGGCACACTTTAGTTTGCTACATTGCCTGGGAACACTTTTCTGTACAAAACTGTTGTGGAAGATACAGTTCGTATGTGGTGTGTGTTCAAACACAGTCCTACTCAGCATAACGTTTCAATACAGATTTAACGAGTGCCTATGTGTCTGATTTGTTGAACTGAGCCCACAGTTATTAAACAAGGCAGTAATGGGTGACAGCAGTTTGTCTGGTGGGCCGTTGTATTCCCTATGGAGCCAGGGAATACTTACTTACCAACAAAATGTTCCTCTTGATGAGAGAAGGATACAAAGTGGGTTTTAGGAGCATCAGAAGGCTTTTCACATCTCTTCACATCATCCTACACTGTCAAGAGGTGGTGGTGATGGATCTACTTTTGATATCTCAAATCTCTTCTTTATAGAGACTCAATTACAAATTTAATTAAAAGGGGAGACAAAATGAAATAGCGTGTCTTCCCTAGAGGAATATTCCCAACACTGAGTGTGTGGTCACAGAACAGAATGGAAAAGGAAGTGACTGAGCATGGGAAGGCAGCAGCTGCTGGAACAACTGCCAGGGTACAGCCAGTTCCATACTGTCAAGTGCTACTCAGGTCTGTGCCCTTGCACAATACTTGGGATTTTTTTTTTTTGTTTGTTTTTCCTTACTCAAGGAGGATGACTGTCCTCCAAATAAAGATATTATCCAGGTTTCCCCCCATCTATGACATTCTATTCTATGACAGAAGCGACTGTTTGTGCTGTTGGAAGCTGGAGTTAATAAAAAACCTATTTACAAGTGTAAAAATTAGCAAAGACCTCTTGTAAGTGGAAAATCCCAGGTGAGTTGTTTAAAAAGATTGTCCCTCCTTAATACTGAAACTATTCTTCTGATCAAATCTATACTTAACCCTTCTGTCAGAGAAGCTAATAATTTTGGAGAAAACGTTTCAAGAAGAAAAACTGTGCTGAGTGGTCCGTTATATAGACTAGCTTGTAATAGAGACCTTTCCCTGCAGAGAATCTAATAAACGTTTCAGATACCTTTGGTAGAGCTATACTAACCTATATTCCATAGTACTGCTCAAAAGGAACACAAGCCTGCTAAAACACATTGCAAAATTACAGAGAGGTTCAGATTTGAAGAAACCCCACATACTCGAACAAATTACTCTGGACATTATCCAGCTGCATTTCAAGTATCTACAAAGGTGGAAACTCCTCAGCCTCTCTGGGCAACCTGTTCTGGTGTCTGACTACACTTACATTAAGAGTGAGTGGGGGAAGCAGAGAGGAAGTGTCACTTCCCTTGACCTGCTGGCAACACTTCCTAACGTAGCTTGCAGTTACCATTTTGCCAAAAGGGTACATTGTTAGTTCATATTTGATTTGGTGTCCACCAGGATCTCCAGGTCCTTTTCTGCAAAACTGCAAAACCTCTTATCCTCCAGTGTGTGGTTGTGCCTGGGGTTACTCCTCTCTAGGTGCAGGACTTGTACAACAGGCCAAAACTGTTGTCCCCGATGTTGACCTTTGAAGTGACTGGCCTCCAACCAAACTTCATGGTACTGAGCACAATCTTTTGGGCCTGACATTTTGTCCAGTTTTCAGTCCACCTCACTGTTTACTTCTCTAGTTTGTACTTCAATTTGTCTTTGATGATATTATGGGAAACAGTGTTGAAAGCCTTTCAGAAGTTGAGATAAACATCATCCACTGCTGACCCATCATCCACTATTCTCATCATCTAGTTGTAGAGTCTATCAGGTTGGTTAAGCATGATTTTGCCCTTCATAAGTCCATACCAACCACACCCAATAACCTTTTGTCCTTTATATGCTTGGAAATTATTTCCAGGAGGACTTGCTAAGGGATCGAGGTGAGGTTGACCAGCCTACAATTCCCCAAATCCTTCTTACCCTACTCAAAGACAGGAGTGACCTTTGCTTTCTTCCACTTTCTGCCACTTGTTGGGAATACCTCACAATCACCACGACCTTTCAAAGATAATTGAGAATGGCCTTGCAATAGCATCAACCTTCAGCACTTGTGAGTGAAACCTGTCAGGCCACTAGACTTGTGTATGTCCAGATTATTTTCATGCTCCTTACATGATCCTTGCCCACCCAGGGTAAGTTCCATTTGCTGCAGACTTACTGGTCTCTGAGGCCTAGGATTTCTGAAGGCTGATCTTATCAGTAAAGATGGAGATAAAAAAGGCAGTGAATGCCTTTGCTACATCCTTTGTCACCAGCTTCCTCTTCCCTTTCAGCAGTAGGTCCATGTACCTGCAGAAGCCATGAAGCTAGATCCAAATCCAGGTGGGCTTTGACTTGCCTAACCCTCTCCCAGCATGCTCTTTATATTCCTCCTGGGTCTTCTGACCCCAATTCCACCTGATGTGAGCTTTCTTTTATATTTGAGTATACTTTGGCAGGAGCCACCTATGCTGGCCTTTTGGTGCTCTTCCTTTGGCAAGGGGAAAGATATCCTATTTGAAAAGCGTGGAGCACAGGAAATGTATTTTCAAGAGGAATAGATCTACTATCTGCAACTTCCATAATATAATAGGATATTTATAAATTGTGTTCTGGGGGTTTGATTTATGGGAATTGACTGAAAGGATAAATGAACACAGTTTTTATGAGGTGCACTGTTTTCTGCACATTTGGGACAAATTTATCTCTTAGTTCATGTGTCTTCCAGCAAAGATAAATTAAACCTGGCAATAAACTTCTCATATTCCAGACTTACAGAGACAAAGCCGATCCCCTTGCCTTCTTGTAATACAGCAATCTTCCTCCAATTTATCCAAAATTATCTTCAGCATCAAGTAGTATCAAAATGTGTCTGGCTATTGTTAATAATATACCCTGAGTCAGCCTTAGAGAGGCAGATTTCAAAATCAATGAAGCTAAGTGGAGTAGAGAAGAGAAAAATGTTCCACACAGCAGCTTTTTGGCTTTGCAAGCTGACTTGGTGAGTACAAGTCATAAATTTGTGGACAGATGAAAAGCAAAAATGGTGAAATGTCAAAAGCTGGATTGTGAAGCCTGTTTAAACCAACCATCACACAGTCTTTTAAGGAAGATCCTAAGTTTACAAAAAAACTGCGACGAAATGTGTGAGTTATTGTTGCCAACTTCACTCTTTTCACTCTAAATGTGCTGCTAAAACTTACGTAGTACTCAGCCATTTTCAAAAGCTGATGGCTGTGCTTCTGCTGAGTTTTTTGGTACCTCAATGACCCAGATGCTGAGACAGTGTCTGTTTTCCAGTCTGAATCAATGAACAAGGGTAACTTATAGCTTAACAGACCAACTTGCCTCAAATACCAGTAATAAAAAGCTACATTTTTTTTTTTAAAATCTATGACCTGTGCATGCTCCATGCAAAAGTTTTAGCATGGGGCCAGCTCATGCAAGAACGCACGTGATAGGGAAGGTTTAGGATGTTTGTCAGTGTGTCTCCTCCTGGGGGTCTCCCATTCAGTGCAGAGCCCTGCGAGATGACACGGTCCCTGCCACAGTGTCATGCCATGTCTGTTCAGCTGCTCTGTGACAGATCAAAAGGTCTGTAGCCAGATATCTGTGATCACTAGAGTCAGGGCTTTAGATCTGATCTGTACCTTAAACTCTTGATAACATATCATGACAGTCAGGAAGAATCACACTTAAAATACTAGTGTTAGTAGCACTACACTTAACACTTTTTGAAAATGTTGATTCCTTTCCCTTAATTTTTAATTAGAATTGCGGACTCTGACCCTGCCAGGCCTCTTGACTTTCACCAGCTGTTCAGTTCAGTGGGGTTATTGTATGAAATTTCAATTGATTGCCCAGATGAAAAAGAGACGAGACGTGGGGCCTTATCACACGCTTCAGCTTGTTTCTGACTGTAAACATGGAGTGTATGGGGACAATTGCATCATACCATCTCAGTGAGGGGGGCTGCAGAACTGGCTTTTGAAGATACTAATAACAAATCACTGTGCTTTTAGGAATCCATGAGAAACTGTTAATATTCTGCAGGATTTAAATATTTTTTTTGAATCCACGACTGTTCTGAAGTTATTGTTTGTCGCTGAATTTTGGATTATGTTCTTTCCAAAAAGCAATTTGTAAGGTACATTTTTCCGTGACCATCAGGTCTTTGCTTTTCAATATCATGTGTCTCATATAAGCCACTGGCAGGTGCATATTAAGAATAGACTGGCCTTTCATTGGTTTGACAAAAGACTTAAAAGGGATGAAATATTTCTTCAGACCAATTCTGGCATATGTAATAAGAATCCATTTTAAATTTTGACTACAACAAAAGCTTGCCAGACAAAATGAAATAGTAATCTATTTAATTGCTGTGTAAAATCTGGGTTGTCAGTAAATACAAGAGCCACTCATGGACTATGTAAGGGTGTGTGGCTGAAGACAGCGCTCAGAGAGCTGGAAGAGGAGGTTCAAAATGGATATGCTTTATTTTTGGCACAGTCATCAATTTGCTGTCTGATACTAGGCAAGCTGTTTATGTCACAGTGTCCAAACTGCATTTAAATAACTAAATAAGCAGTCTGATTTAGAGGCATCAATGCCTAAATTTAATAATCTCTTTCTGAGTTGTCAGAGGTATTATGAGGTGTGATTAATGTATGTAAATCACTTCAAGATCTTTTCTTTACCTGTCTACGTCTTTATCCAGATTTTTATGCTATGCTGATGAAAGATTCTAAGTTGAAAGTAATTACTGTATGTATGAAGATATGACTGAAGAAGCCTAATAGCATAATTACTCTTATCAATAGTTTTCTTGAGAGCAACTCTTTGTTGTCTTCCTTTGAAGACAGTGATGATTAGAAATGATTTTATTTGCATAATTTCTCTTCTGAATAAGGCTGTTTTGTGAGGACATAAGTGATAAAATGCCATTGCAGGAGATTGGAACAAGTCTGATGCGTTTGCAGTTGATTGAGGAAAACAGTTTTGTGGAAACAAACACCTTTTTTTGAACAAAAGTGCAGGATGCTCTTTCCTGGCTCTTCTTCCTTCCCATCTGCATCCTCTACCCTGTGTTCAGTCAAAGTGAACACGTAATTTTTAGTTAAAAACTAAAGATTTTTTGTGCCACTCTGAAGATCGTGGTGAAAAGACAAGGCTTATGCCAGGTTTATCTTAGGCAACCGGAGAAGCCCATTGGTTCTCCCAAGTGCTTAGCCATGAGTTGGGGAGTGGGAGATGTGGTTCTGACCTTCTGCCTGCTCTTTGTGGCCATGGTGGAAGTTCACCCAGCCTTGCCCCTCCTGCAGACTCTCGTGCTGTGTCAATCTTCCTTTTTCATCTGTCACTTCTTGACATTTTTTACCTTTGATGCAAGGGATTTTAGGGGTGGCATATGTACGCCCTGCTGCAAGTAATTTGTCCACAGACTTTCTCCTAGTATGTATAAAAAGGTCCTATGACTTCTCCAGCGTTACACATTCAGATACCTAATAAAAATGAGACAGTAGAGCTTAAAGTGTAAAAGTGCTGAGTGAAGAAAGGTGCTACACAAACGCAACAGTCTGCTGTACCCCTAGAAGTGACTGTGGCTTAGTCCAACTCCAGGCTGCACTAGGTTGTCATGGGCCAGGGCCAGGCTATACAACCCAGCACTGTGTAAAGGCTGAGCAAAAAAAACCTCATGACATGCTTTAGTCTAGAACTGAGTTCACAGGGCTTCTTTAAAATATATATATATGTTAAAAAATTATGGCTTGCTATCAGAATTTCAGAGGAGGACCCTAAGGTAAGTAATGCACTTTATAGCAATTAAAAGACAAACAGAACTGCTTGGGGGCATAAAATGTTAATAATTCCCAGATGTGTGGCTAATGACTGGGGTCATAAACCAAGAGACAGTTCCTATTCAATAGAAAAGGGAGTCTATAGAACAGCCTGAGTGCATTTCTTTGCTTCTTTGACCTGGCCTCTGTGCCCTGATCAAGAAAAAAAATTTGATTAACATCTTGCTTTCCAAGCTCATGTCTTCTGGCTGTCTAACTGTCATGAGAGAGCAGCAATGGCCAAATGCTTACTGCCCCTCAGAGAACTCACAGTGAGAAAAACAGTTTAAATTCTGCAACTGCAGAAAAAGGTTCCTCTGTATTAAACAGTGGAAAATAAACAAAGAAAGTAGGTTGTGAACATTTTTTCCCTTCCTAGGTCACTAGAAGTGCTTCTGCCCAACCTTTGTTTACTAAAAATTGTGTTCTTGTTTTCCTTTCTCTTTCAATAAGAATAACACCTTTCTGAGTCATTTATCTTATGGGAAAGTCATACAGAAACTGGGCAGGTTTGGGGTCTGTTCCCTGGACTACTTCAAGGTTTGTGTTTTAATTCAATAATAATATGAAATGTGTTAACAGTCTGGAAAGCACAGCTCTTCTCCCAGGAGAACCACTGCACTCCAAAATAAGTCTTCTAGTTATTTCCTCACTGTTAGAAACATTTCCAGGTATTGAAGCACGCCTGGCTATACCTGGAATTTGATATAACAGTTCTGTGCACAGTTTTGATGTGGGGCAGATGCCACTCTTCCAAACAAGTTTTGGACGTGATCTGGATGTGGTCTGGAAAATAGCATGGACCAGAGACTGTTGCCAAAAGGCAACTTGGCTGCAGCCACCCAAGGTAGGAAGGCAAGGGTTTAGTAGTTAGGACATGAACAGTTTCATGTCAGAGAGTACCAGAGAAAGGGACAAAGACATTTAATGTAGGGATCTAAAAGTAACCTGACATCCTCAGCTCTGGCATGGCTCAGTGTCATGCCAGCTGGCAACTAGGAATGTGTAGCTGCTCGCTCACTGACTCCAGTAAGACAAGTGAGAAATGGGAGAAAAGGAGAGGAAAGAAAATACCCTTATGGATTGAGATAAGGACAGTTTAATAAAACAATAATGTAAGAGGAAAATAACAATAATACTAATGGTACAAAAAAAATACAAAATAAAGTGATACAACACAAGTCGCTCTCAGCATCTGATGATTGACTGCCCATCCCGTCCCAAGCAGTGACGACGTATTCCAGCCCCCCAGCCAACCTCCATTTATATACTGAGTGTGATGCCTATGCTATGGAATATTTATTTGGCCAGTTTGTGCTGTCTATGTTTCCTCTCAGCTTTTGTGTGAAGCTGAAAAAATCCTTGAGTAAGATAAATAATACTTAGCAACAACTAAACCAATATATGTTACCAACAGTCTTCAACATTTTTCTCATAATAAATCCAAAACAGGGCAGCTACTAGAACAAAAATTAACTCTATCCCAGGTGAAATTGGGATGCTCACTTCTGGCAGGATTCAACAGCCTGGGAGCTGGAAGAATGTCCTGGGAAGGAGAAGATATACATCACTTTGTAGTCTGTAGAAATTAAAATAAATGTGATTCCTCATTGCATATGCATAATCTATTAAAAAACTGGCACTGACTCTAGTATACTTTATATCCACCTGTATAGCAAACGGAACAGCCATTGTATTTGAGTATCTGTTGCTCAGTCCCCCACCCAAGCCCCCAAATGTTGTCCTCATTATAGAGTAGTGAGGCAAACTTGTACTCTAACTTTCTACATTAATCTTAAAATTTAAATAAAAGTGTATAACAATGTCTCCAGATTCTTGGATATTATTTGTCATTTGTCAGAACATTCTTCATAAATCTTTGTTTCTACACTACTTTACATTGATAAAGCCTCAACTGAATGTCTATATTTAACTTCGAGCATTGTGCTTCAAAAAGGATCGGAATCAAGTGGATAGAGCTAGAAAAAATGCAACAAGAAGGGTCATGTTTTCTAGATCTCTGATCAACAAAGAAAGATTGAAAGAATTGGATTTGGAGAGTAAGGAGAGAGAGACAAAAGTGTTCAAGTATGCTCACGTCTGCTGCAAAGACAAAAAAGGAACAATTCAATCCCCATTTCTGTGCTGAATAAAGCAGGAAGCAATGGGCTTAAATTCTGAGAGGGCAAATTGAGTACCAGATAAAACTTTGTAACAAAAGGAGGGTCTGGAATAGGTTGATTTGAAGTGCTGTGTGCTTTACAGCACAAATTTCTTCTTAAAATCTTTCAGGCAAACTTCTATTGGAAGTGACCTTGGATAGCCAGGCTAGTCTTGGGCTCAAGGGATGCATTAGGAGGTTCAAGCTTCTTCCTTGTTCTAAGACTCTGGCTTTTTTTCTTCTGCAAGGCTTGAATATTAATGAAGTGATGTCAATATATTTCAATCTATTGCAGAACACCTTTGGAGAGGTTTTTCTTCCCCCCTGCATGTGTTTGGCTTAAAAATCCTCTTATCTGTCTGAACACATCCTCTTTACAGACCTGCAAATATAAAGCCAGGTTTCAGGGTATACATGTATGTATTTATCTGTTTCAAAAGACAGATCTTTTAAATGGTTTTCTGTTCATTGCTATATTACTTACCTGAGGATATACTGTTACCCTATGATGAGGAAACATAGACTATAAAAAAATCGTTTGATAATGGGAGCATGGCCTTTCTCTGGACATTGTCTCTGAATTTTGACTTAACTACTAACAGCTCCCTCACAGAATGTTTTGTTGGGTTTGTTGGTTTTTTTTCCTCTCTGGGAAGCTAACAGTAAAATCTTGAGTGGCACAGGGTTCCTGGCCATAGCAAACCTAAAAGAAACTTGTGAATCTCAGAAGTTGGACAAATAAAGTTGGTGGAGCTTGTCCACTGTAATTTGAACTTGCATTGCCATGCACTCCAAAAATGAGAATATTTTAATGTGGAAAAAAAGTAGTTGTTAAACTACAGTGGTTAAATGTTTGTAAGGTAACATTATTTACAAGACCTTAGCATTGTAGCAAAGTTTTGGAAAATCTCTGTCAGCATCCCATTAGCTCAACCCACAGCTCCACTCCAAAGTACACGGTCTAAAAGTTCAGATTCTTCCCCAATGCTGCATTGCTGTTTTTTCTTTGCTTTTTTTAAAAAAACCCACCCAAACCAAAAGCAATTTCACAAGACTGTATTTAATTTGTACCCTGTTATTTAGGAGCATGTCACATGTTTTCCAGTGGAACCGTATCACTGTGAATGCTTTAATTATCTGTTTGAAGGCTTCCATCTTTCCTGACCTGGGCTTGTGGCTGAGGATTAGACATTTGTTAGCCCTCATCCCTAGCCTGGTTTCACCACCAGAATGACTTTTTAAGGAAAGCCCATGTGATGGAGACTGGAACAAAAGAGATGGGAAAGGAGCTGGTTCTAGAAAAAGGTGTAATGTAACTTTTTGGCCAAACTGGAAATTGATGTCTTTGAATAATTTTGCAGAGGCAGTCCCCCAGACTTACCATTTTGACTACCTTGGGATTCCACGGGATTATATGAGAGTCTGGCAGTCCTATGGCTGTGCTTTAGTGAGGCTTCTTGCAGATAAAGAGAAATTTGCAAAAGAAAATCTAGCCCTAGGATTGACTGTTCCTTCCAACAAACATCTTTCATCAGGTAAGGAAACAGAACAGATGCTTTGTTTTCAAAAATTCTTCCCTAATGATCATACAAATGGAGTGCAGTTTCTTAGTGTCATGTTTTTAGCAATATTCTGCAATAACTAGGCAAGATGCCAGTTGTCAAATTACAACAAATATATCCTTCTTAATCCCTTCACAATCTCCCTGTTGGCCAGGGCCCTAATGAGCATGGGCTGCTGTGTTGCAGGAATAAATGCTCAGCTGCATGAATGGCTCCACTGCTCCTTATACACTTACTATAATGCTAAAATAAAAAGTTGGTAAATTTACTGTCTTACTGAAAGGGAGAAGTGGATGATTTCTTGGCAAATTACAAGTGGATTAGGTCTCTTTATTGGTATTTTTTTCCCCTGGACTGTGACAACCTGGAAAAAGATGCTGTTCATAAAAAGTGTTCAGGTAATCACAAATCTCATTAAGACAGGCTGAGTGACAGCAGGTTATTTTGAACTGAAAGAGCATAGCTTTGCTTTCAGCACACTTTCCATTAAAAATGACGTACGAGATATGAAGACAGTCACAGCATAAACCGTAGGGAATCTACATGGTGTAAAAGCACACCAGAATCAGACAAATCTGATTCTGGGAATAAAATATACAGCATCTGCAAATTGAGGACTGGCTTTTAAAGTCCATTCATGTATATACAGTCCCCAAAGCATCAGTTGCTTTTCTCAGCTTCTGCAGAAGTAGGATGTAATAGCACAGAACTGAGCTGTTGGTAAGTCACCATTGCTGATGGAGCGTGTCCTTGTCAGTTGTGAAAAGGCTAAAGTTACTAAAAAAAGCAATGCAAGTGAATTATTGATTTTTACTCTGATTCCAATTCCAAAGACTCCTTGCAAGATTTTTTTTTTCTGAAGAAATTAGGCTACATTTTCCTCACAAATGTAATCAGCCTAAAGCAGGAGAAAATATGTGTGGAAGGTGATTGAAAGAATGGGAACGTTATAGGAGAAACCTGCACTAGGATCACAAGTTCCATCAAAATGGACCGGGGAAGGCTTATTTACTCCAATAAAGCAGGCTGAAGAGGAGTTATGAGAAGATCCATGAGAAAACCCTTATAAAATCCTCCATTTCAGAAAGCGTGTGTCCACATGACAGGAAAAAAGCGGGGGCAAAAGCACCACAGTTATCTGCACAGACTTTACCCAAGGTCCAGTTCTAGGGACAGAGCTGCACGGGCTTCTATGGGAAAGGAAAGACGGTCTTGCTCTTCAGTTTGCTTGCCAGGTCACAACACAAGCTTCACAACAGGCCTGTGTTTAAACCCCGTGACATGTGGAGGTGGAAAAAATAACCAAAATTTAACAACTTCTCCTGCCAGCTTCCAAACACGGGTACCACCAGCTCTGCAAACACCATGGCCTGTGGTGACCAACCACAATTTTTTGCAAGGTATGTCGATGGCTGTCTTTATATAAAAGTATGAAAACCAGGGGCTGTGATGTGGTTTTGGTACTTGTATGGAAGTGTATAGTCCTGGATGTCATCCCAGCACTGCTTGCTTCCCCAGGCAGTGGCTGAGCCCCTGGTTAGAGGGAGGAAAAACTTGGATGCAGAGTCTGATAGAAATGGTTCAACTTCACCTGCATTTCTCCTTGATCCAGGCAGCTGCCTACACACTCCCTATGTGGGTACCAGGCGCCTGCCAGCATGCTAATAGGTGACTTTCTTCCAGGATATGGCTCCTGCTGAAGGAGATGGCCTTGGTTATGTCCAAGTGATGCAGAAAAAAAAATGGTATTACTATCTCCATGTCGTGTAGGATCTAGTACAGAAGTTGCTGGCTTGGAGAGGAAAAGTATCCTAAAAGACAAACTAAGCAATGATTTTTCTGATAGCAGGACTATCTGAGATGCATGTTTTTGGGTTCAGCCTGATACTAGATCAGATTGTGGAGCTGCTATTGTCCCTACCAGATGCCCATAGACACACCTGAGTGAAATCCTTCTGAGCAGCCTGTGGGCAGCATGGCTCATCTAGAGGATTAGCAGGGTTAGCACACAAGGACCTCATCTTCAGGAGAGAATAACAATGTCTGACAGGCACATTGCTTGAAGGTACACTTAGAATTGAAACAAACTGGAAAGAGAAGAACTTGTGTACTATCTGCCCTCTGTATCTCTCCTGGGTTCAGAGTTTCCCATCCTTCTTCTGTAGTTCAATGGGACGGCCAAATTTCCTACAGGTAAAGTCAGATGAGTAGTTTCTGCAGAACAAGGTAATTACAAAAAAAAAAAAAAAAGAACCCCCCTTTTTTCCCTTGAATGAATGTCATGATTTACTTATTTCCATAACAGCTGTCAATCATTTTGGTTCACACCGTAAGATATTCACTGGGATGACAGGATGATAGAGGAGCTGTGATTGTCACATAATTCAATGATTACAGAAGATGGGGCTTTTATAAAACATGGTGAGACCACCCGGGTTGGCATTGCTGCAGATGAAGGACTGGTAAATACTATACAGCAGAGAGAGGAACCACTTGCACAGAGAGAAGGAAGGGACCTTGTGGGGTAATAGCAGCTAATTCCAAGAGTATGGGGAAGATTCTATTCTTGGCACCAAAGGGTTACTGGGTGTGAAGGTCTCATGTCCTGCAGATACCAAAGGGACCCATGGTCCCGGAACTATTATCTGACAATTTTATTAATCTCAGTAGCTCAGTGTGTGGGCTGTGTTTTAACAACCTCTCCAAACCTTTAATTGGCTTTTTAAGCCACTGCATCACAACTTATATTCTTGCAACGCAGAAACCGTATTAAAAAAAAACCACAAACCCCACTAATTTCATCAAAGAAATTGCAGTAGGGAAAAATTCTCCTAGTGGAAACTTACACATTGTCAAATCATGCAGACACAGCAAAGTTTGCATTGCTATGGAAACAAAGCTAAAGATGGTTTATGCTGTGAAAAACAACTTGCAAGTAACTGTGAAAAGTAAGCTTATAAGAGTGACACCTTTTGGGTTGATCTTGAAAGACATGAGGTAACACAAGCATCTTGGGTTAGAAAGCTGTTTTTATTAACTTTTCCACAAAGACAGGTTATTTCACCTCTATTCTTACAAGTCTGACATCAAAAGCTATCAGCATATATATATGAGCTATCCAGGTAGAAACACATCTGGCAGTACAGAGTTACACTTCTCCTATCAAGCACTTTAAGAAAAACAAATATGGTCCCTTCCATGCCCATCTAATAAAAGAAGAACTGATAAGTCAGGATAGAATGTTTATCATAATGCAGTTTCTTTTTATGAATCGACTTATTCATAAAAGAGTAAAAAACCAAATATCTGGTATCTAATGTTTAAACAAAACATACTTTGTACATCTGGCTAAGCTGAAACATCATACCTTGCCAAATAAAGAAACGCTCTCTAAGTGTAGTTTCCCTAGCAGCTCGGTAGGTATGCAAGGCATGCAGTTCATTTCCTGCCAAGGCGGAGAAAAATGGGTAGGTCTGAGATAATATTGCTAGTGCTCTTGGAAAAGATCTTAGTTGTTAATGTTGTAGTTCACCACTTATATGTATTTTGACTCTTCATCTCCTTGAAAATTTCCCAGGTATGACTTTAGGGCTGACTCCGTTTTAGCTCTCAATGATGGAGGGCTCAATGGGAGGCAGAGCAGGATTTTCTAGGACACTGCAGTCATCAGTGAGAAACACCAAGTCCTGGAGAAACAAAAGGGAAGGTTAACATTTACAATAAGGGAGGCAGAAGATGCCACAATACTGGGAAGCTCAGGCCCTGATCCAGTTTTTCTGGTCAGGGGACAGGGTGGAGATAGAGAGGGCTTAAAGCAGAGACTATGTCCCTGTTGGTGCATCTCCACATACCCTTCTGCAGTAGGAGATCATGATGGTGTACAGGCTCCGGGCTTTTTCCTTCAGCTCACTCACTTCAAGCACTCTCTCACACCTGGGGTAGGCCACAAAATCACGGAGTTTTGCCAACACACAGTAATTCTGCAAAGCACGCAAAAGAGGTGTATGTAACCCTGAACAAACACAGATTTACGTTTCTCATCCACCACTTACAAAATTCTTGCTGTCTCTGTGGGAACCTTGAATTCCTACCTCTATGTATGGGTAATCTATATAACCTTTAGCTAGGAAAATCCACCATCAATATTTCATAAGAAAGACCTTTTGTCCAGATAAGTGCTTGGAAAAAAGTGCTTAGGTGCAGTTTTGGTCTGCCAGCTTCTTCCCCACATGCTTTAGGAGATAGCAGTGCCAATACAGCCAAATCTGCTCCTGTAGTAGGTGGAGTTGCCTATAGAATAGGTGCACTGTTTCCCTTTTAAGAGAGCATCTGATTTACACGGCAAATAGATAAACAAGGTCTTGCAGACATGATTCCTCTGTTCCTGTACAATAGGCAACACTGTGAGCACCAATTAATTTTTTTTCCCTTCAGACGTTGCATAATCAAAATAAAGCACAACCAACATGAATCTCACAATGTGCTTGTGAAGAAGGCAAACAAATATCCCAGCTCTTGCTTTAAAGCAAGGGAAACTGAGGCACTGGACGCATATTGCTTGGTCTTTGCATTGAAGTGAGGCACTGGGAACTCTGGAGTTGGAATCTGCAGGGTCCTGATTTGCAAGACTTGATGGTGTAGTTGTTCTGGCAAAATGTGTCAGACATCTCTTGCTTTGTCTGATATTTTCTACTTTTTAGTTACTAAGTGAATCACTGGGAAAAGAAGCAAGATATGTCAGAAATCCCAAGGCAGAACACCGTGATACCAACTATGTGTGCAGGAGGTGCTGTTCTGTTTTTGCTGGGAGATGACTACTGCTGCCTTTTCTCAGTATCACACTTCCATATCCTCAGGCATACTTTTTCTTTCTGGATTCAACAAGTGGCTTTTGAAAACAGGAAAAGCCAGCGAGGTATTCCTGCACTTCTTTTTATTAAAATTGCAGTGTCAGAAGCCAATTAAGATATAAATGAAGTAGATTTAAGTGAGGACAATTTAGCCTGCAATTCTTCTTTTAAACTATTATTCAAAGTTTTGTTGCACATATTTAACTTCTGAAAAGGCTCTGTCACAATAAATCAGTAATATACACATGGAAATAGCTTCAAAATATTGATTTCCTCATTTTTGATTTTTTAAAGAAGTAAAATCTCAGAAACTCCATAGGGATTTTAATAAGGTTCAAAATAACATTATTTTTTTTGGTCACTCATTTCTCTAGTTAATTAAGTTTCCAAAAACTAATTTCAAGCCACTCTTCTGGGGTACAATCTTAAGAGTTACCCATTCTTTTCATTAGATGCTTTTACTGCTCAGATGTAAGAAAGAAGTGTGAACACTTACGTGTATGTCCAAGTACAGTCTGGGCAGCGTCTCCAGGCACGAGTCCTGCAGGAAAGAAGAAAGACCCGATGCAGTTTTGATACGAGAGAAACGTGTGTCAAAATCAAGCAACCCGCAGTACCTCTGCAGGAGCAGTTGGACTCACCGTGGCTTTGGAGGTCTGTAACTCCTTAAAAGACTCCGTGATTTCTTTGCTCAGGGACAACACCCTGGAGTAGCAAGTTGGAGGTGCTGCATTGGCAAACAGGGCAGCAGAGAGCAGAGCAAACAGGCTCAGAAGCATCTTCATTGCGGGAAGGTTGTCCAAAGGAGGAGGCAGGGAGAAAAAAAAAATCACCGTTACTGGTTAGGCAGCTACTGGTAAGCGTCAGTGAATAAGTTTGACAAGTCAGCCCCCAATTAAATAGTCTCCTGCATCAACAGGGAAAAAAAAAGTCTGGGGGTGGTCCATGCAACAGCCTGCTGCTGGTTTAAATTTCCTGCCGACCTATGAGGCAGAGCTGCTGGCGCTTTCCTGCTGGAGCAGGGAAAAGAGGGAATGAGAGTAACTAAAACAAACACAACTGGCACTTTTCATTCCAGAAAGAAAACAACCTAGTGAGAACCTTGAGCAACAGAAATACATGTGAGAAACAGCACAGGATTATAAAAGTGTAGGCCCTGATCCTGTATGTGCTCCGGCACATACGCCTCTTTCTGGAGAACATAATGTACATCTGCGGGACTACACAGGCTGCAGACAAAGAGAAACCCTTCCAGGGTCAGTGTCATATGTTGGCAGTACCAATCAGACTTACTTATCACGCTTAGCAGGTCAAAAAGTCTACTGCTATAAAGGAAACTTGCCAGGTTTCATTTTCTCTTTTAACCTGTGCAGATGCTCACAATTTCTTAATCAAACAGTGTGTGTTATGACTGCTTGGGGACATCTGCATATTTACACACTTGTGGTCTCAAGTAGAATAAATACATCTCTATATGGGTGTCATAAACGTATAAAAATTAATTTGCTTTCTGACTTGAATTTATGAGGCTCTGTTTTTCTGCTGGATGCCAGATGGAGCTTAAAAAAAATCCAGATGCTGGGATGCAGGCGTGAGGTTGAACATATGTTGCTCTTATACATTAATTGTCCTGTAAAATGGAGGAACCTTTGAATGAAGATCTGTTTATTTCACAAGTTATCCTCCTAGCCCCTCAAGAAAACTCCCCACATCACTTTTCAAATTCAGATTCTGGCTAGGTATTAACCAAAATAGTCAAGGATCTGATGAATTGCAGTAGACCAGCCATTTCAGTAGACCAGGAAGTTTCATCTGAAGGTGGGAGAAAGGGAAATGACTGAAGACTTCTAGAAGAAAGGGATTTCCCACCAGTCATTTTAAAGAGAAAATCAGTCTTGAAAACTAGTTTTGCAGGAAAAGAAGTATTCTATATGCTGCAGGGAACTCTGACTTAAATCCACCAAGACACCTAGAAGAAACTGGGAAAGAGGGCTGCATACCACTGTCTTGTTTCATCAAGAATTATGTTTAGTGACATCATGTGCTTGTGAAGGTTAAAGATTTAGGTACTGAGAGGAAAGAAAAGTTAAGAGCCCTGGCTGTGGGGAATTTAGGACTGGCCTTGGCAAATGGGTTGCTGGGTCTTATTTTCAGGACAGGGATTTGCCTAAACAAGTGAAGGAGTAGGCCAGAGGAAGACAGGAAACCTTCTTGGATGGCCCCAAGCAGCTGGATCTAGCGCGTGTCCAGTGAGAGGATGCTTCTCATTGCAAGCCTTGCCGGTAAAAAAACAGACCCTTAATCACCATCTCATTACTGTAAAGAGTAGCTGAGGGTAGAAGTGAAATATTATCCTTCTATCAGATTCCCATTTGGCAAGCTGCTAAAATGTAGTTGCTCTGCCAGAAGAACAGTCTTTTGAACAGCATAAATGGTCTCCCAGTGCAAGAAGTCAGCAATCCAGCTGCTGCTAAAGGATGTCTTCAAAATGAACTATTTGGTTGTGGGGTTTTTTTTGTTTTGTTTTGTTTTGTTTTGTTTTTTTAAAGTGGGAGAATATTTTCTTTCTTAGAATTTTACTTGTATTAAGCTTAAAATGATTAATCGATTCAAACTACAGTTAAACACTATGGATCCTGTTCTAAAATATAACTAGATGTCAAAGTGGCTGTGACAAATGTGGCATTGTGGAGACTTTTTGTCTGGCATGAAACACAGCCAAAACAACTCTCCAAGTCCTGTGTCCTTGCCACATTCAGGTAGTTGAAAGGTATTTAAAAGTATCTCTTAAGGACAGGATAACATTAAAGGTATTGATGCTGATTTGGAATTACATTATGAACTGAGCCATATATTAGCTGCCTCGGGCCAGAGAGGTAAGCAGGCAGCTTTCTATACCCTAATGCCACACCTTGCCTCCCAAGTCGGGGTGCAAGCCCCATGCCACAGAAGCCTCACTCTGTAGTCACTTCTGAGGGATAGGTGCCAAATGCCACTTACTGAGGTCTCAGCTCCGAGAAGACACGCAGAGGAGAAAATGCCTAACATTTGCATAGAACTGAGAGCTTATGGGTTTTGCCCAGAAAGCGGGAGACCTGGAATTCCTTTCTTTCTCAGTGTCTGAAGGTGTGGAGCATTGCATTGGATGGCCATGTTCTGAGGTATTGACAAAGGGAAGGAGGAGGAAAGGACTGCAACCCACCATTCATGCCTTTGCACTTGAAGTCTGGCTGCCCCCACACTTGCAGCCTGCATACCCACCACTCTTGTCCTAAGAGGTGAGATTTGGTGGCCTTCACACTCCTGCAGAGACGCTTTGCCACTGATAGGCAGGAAAATGATTCATCCATTTCGTTTCTTCTGCAGACCAGGGAAATGCAATGACTTGCTGAATGACCAAGCTCTTCTTGGCCCAGAGAGCAAAGTAAAGGCCTCATCAAAATGTTTAACCAAAGAAAAAGATGAGTCTCTGGTTTGTGAAGAGGCAAAATTGCTGAAGTAATTTGCTCTGAAGTTTTTGCTCAGTTGCAGTATTGCTGCCTTGTGGTTTTTCTTTGATCTCATATAAATTAACTCAAGGAAAGCCACTTGTGATGGATGTCTACTCAAATAGTAAAAAAAAAATAATTAGCTACTCTCAGAAATACTAGGAAAAAAGTTTGGATCTTTTTTCCAGAAAAAAAGGGGGGACTGGAGTTTAATTTCCTCACCTAAATCTTCTGCTCCCTGGGCCAGATTATGTGCATAGTTGACTCTAACCCAGATGGATATTTTCCAACGCCTACTGGCTCATCAGCACTTCTGCACATCTCAGCATGCAGAATAGGCAATTCAGTTCAAAGAAGACTGATACTCACTTCTCAGTTGTTTTCTATTTGTAGCTCATCAGCAAGATTATCCTTGAGCACTGAATACATTCAATTTATGGTATAGATATGGCAAATAACTTCTTTTTCTCTAAGAATCTCACTGGTGACTTCAGAAGACCTTGCTAGTGACACCAGGCACTGGGAGTCCTTTCAGTCTAAGGCACAACTCTGAACCAAATACACAGTTATCAAAACCCATGAAACTCCAGACTCTCCTTTCAGTGACTGTTTTCATCCAGTCACTTATGCAAAGCCACTTACTAATTCTGGTGCATACCCTGCCTTGGGCAGAGAAGGTCTTTAACAGGGAGAACAGCTGTTCTTCACAAAGGCTAAGAGCATCTTAGGGGCAATATTCAAAATGGACATGGAAATAGTCTTTAGAGCTACAGGAGAGGAAGGGGCAAAGATCAAAATATGTTAGAGTCAAAACTTGCTTAAGGGTTGCCTCCATGGAGAAGCTGCTATTTACAGCCCTTCCAGTCAGTGGGACAGTGCTCACTCAGGCTGGCATTAGGAAGGAACACAGCAGGAGTCAGTACAGACATATCTGTGACAATATTCACAGCATGGACATCTTCACTACAGACACATCTTTACCATATTCCTCAATTCAGTGAGCATATGAGGGCTCTGAGGGCTCAGGACACACACTCTCTGTGTTTTGCGTCTACTCTTGAGGCTGATGATGTTACTGCCTCCCACAGTGTTATTTACAGTGCATTTATTTACTCTTTTATAAGTAATATTCCAGAGCAAAACCAGATACATGGGCTGAGAGGAACATTTGAAGCCTATCATGACATAATTGTGTATATTATTTTTCTTTAGAAATTTTCAGCTATGTTGTCCTTTTGCTTTCAAGTTACTGAAAACTCAAACAATAATATTTTTCTACAAGTCAAAGGGCTCACTATGAATCCAGAAATTCCTCCCATGTTTGAACAATCTACCAGGGCTTCCACCAGCTTTTAACAAAAGCCCTTTCAAGATGCTGACTTCCTAATACCAAAATCCACTTGTTTAATGAAAATATTTATTCTAAAATAGTTGGGGGCTGCCATGAGGCACCTCATGAAATGAGTTTCTGATTATATTGAAAAATAGGCAAAGAAAAGTAAAACAACAATTTAGAGAGAAGGCCCTGCGTATTTAAGAGGCAATTCAAAGCTCTGTGACTCATCTGGCTGTTGTGGCAAAGGTGACACTTCTGGCTTCAGAGCAGAACTAAGCTGCCCTACAGGCTTCAACTTCAACACAAAAGAGGTGTTCACAGACTTTTTGGAAACCCTTGCTTTTTGGTTAAGATCTTGTCTGGTTGTCTTGTTTTCCTCACTGTGCAGCAATACACCTTATTGAACCCTTTTGTAGACATCAGCACTAAATTTTGGGGTAGAGGTTGTACATCTTGGGGGTACCGGTATACAACACTACCAGCTGTCCCAATATATAAGGGAAGGTGGCTACAGTAGAACAGGTCGCTGCATTTGAAGATGGGGTGATGCAACCTATCTCCTTTTCTCTTTTACACGGATGATAAGTCTCTGCTGGTGATCTGTGTGGCTTGGCCAAGCTGTGGGCAGTGGACGTGGCAGGCAGGCAGGACCTGTCATGGGGCTGGTGTTGCAAGGCCGTGTTCCCATGAGAGTTAAGCAAAAGTACTCTTTGCTTACTCAGTGGTATGGGCTTCTTTTTTCTACTCTGCTGTTGTTATTTTTAAAAATTTACATATATATTGAGGAAACAGATGTTACTGCTCAAAAGCCTGTTCTAAGATAAAATGGTTATAGAAGCAGCTCAGCCATCTGGGTCAGAAAAAGAAACAAGATGTTCTGAAATCTGGACATCTTGCCAGCACAAACCTGGCACCAGACACTTTCCCTGCAGGAAAACATATGGAAATGGGGAGTCCTGTGGTCCAGGACAGAGACAGGACAGCCCAGCAGGGCTGGGGATCAGGAATAATTTCCCTGTGCTGCCTTGGACCAGCGACCAAATCACCGTCACTGGCTGTGATTCCCAGCCCTCTCCACGGGTGGTGTGTCCAGCCTCCCTTTGCTGTGGGACAGGGGCTGGGGCAGCAGATTCCTGAGTCCCTTGAGGTATATGGGGGCTCAGCACAATGGCAGAGACCAGTATGGCTTGGAGATGTTCACACGAGTGTCTGTCACTGCGGTGCAGACATAGCCTGGCTTGCCTGTGTCTTGGCTGCTGTCTGTGTAATGGGGATAATGGTATTTCCCACGGACGCTGTGGGAACATAGCCATCGACACCAGGGAGACGGGAGATTACGCGGTTTTAGCCCTGTCAGTGATAGTCTTTTCAGAGCCTGCAAGGCTTATTGATTCAAGTAATGCAGGATTTAGAGTCTTAAGCCTTCACCGCCTTGCTAAGAAAAAGGCAATTTTACCTCAGAGTAACTCACAGACCTCTATGGTGTAATAACAGCAGTGCTTTCAGTGGGCTCAGGCAGAGCTGTCTCTTTTCCTCCCGGCGGCACACAAGCCCCTTGTCTGTGCTCTGTCTGGGCTTCAAGACCACTCACATGTGTGAGTTATCCATCCATCCATCCATCCATCCATCCATCCATCCATCCATCCATCCAGCAATGCCATTCTTTATTAACCCTGAAGTCAAGGCCTGAATAGCAGGGTTTTGGGGAGGCAGCTTTGCTTAGGTTTAGACCAATGCTCAGCAGTAAGAGCCAGTTATTCATGCTTTCCTGCCCTCTCTTGCCCTCCCTCTCCCTCTCTCTATGCTCATGTGAACGTGGCAGATAGCTCCAGGTTTTATCGTTGCTGGTCACCCTCCTGAATTACACTCGGCGATGAAAAGTTATGTCAGCCCGTCAGGAATGTATCAGAGTTGATACAAATAAATGCATTCATCTACCAAATTTGTCCCCGGTACAAAGCCACTGGGGAATTCGAGGACTGAAAAAATGCAAGGTCTGAGCTACCCGTTCACAGAGTTTGTCCCTCCAAGGAGCTCTTGTCTATGCTGTGGGTAATCTGCAAGGAGATGAGGGACTTAATTTTCTAGGACTGGTATTCCCGTGCCTTTCAGAAGCATTATGTCACTAAAAGAAAATAAATGGATGAGACTAGAAGTGCAGCTCTGTGTAACAACCCAGTCCAAGCCAAGCAGGAAGCTGAAAGGCTTCTCTGCTGAACTACAGCCTGCACAGGAGCTCTTTAGTAGCTGCTTAGCATGCTAGCAGGCTCACTTTTCTATTTATTCTTGCCTAGAAACCTGCAAACGTCAAAGCTTATGTTGCTGTGTGTATTTCTAGATACAAACAACAGTTCTTCCAGCAGGCTAGCACAACTGCAAGGTAAAATAAATTCCCATCTCAGCTGGCTGAGTTGGTAAAATACGGGTCCTTATAATATATCATGTCTCCATAGTTCTACTTTCTTTTCTATACACTGCTTTTCATGTCTTATATTTAAGCATAGTAGAAGAAAACCTGCCATCACTGAAATCAGTGATACACGTCACAGACTCTTTTGGATCCACATTCTCACTCCAGATTAAAACTTGTGTTCAGTTCATCGGCCTTAGTAGCACAAAAGCCCTGAAACCGAAGCAAGGGTAAATCAGATGCGTTATTTCTTGTTTCTCACAGTGAGCGTTACCCTTTGGAGTCCTGGCTTTTGGAGACACAACACAGATTCAAAGCTGTCCTTGCCAGTTCCCTAACACCAAACAATGTGGCAAGTACCTTCTGCAGGTGTAAATACTCTTCAACAGAATAAAACAATGTATAAAATAGAGTGGAATAGTTGATAATCTGCTATACTAGGTAAAATTCAGAAGTAATGAAAATAAGTGGAGTTTCATTCTGTTTAATAAGATCAATAAATTTAATAATTACATTTTTGTTCTGTCAACTTGCCTTGAAACTTAGGAAAAATAAATATCTGAGCATGTCAGAAACTGGTGTCACCAGCAGTCTGTCTTTCAGATGTAATTGTTATTTAAACAGGAATGCCATTCTTCGTTCCAACTTTTCTGGTTTAAATCCTTCTGATAAAAACGAAAAAGGAATCTCCTTCTGCTTCTGTACCACAGGTAATGAATTCCCAGATGACTATGTGTCCCTACAAGTGTAGTTTTAGTTTGTATTTGTTTAGTTCAGGTGACTAAGAAAAGAATTAGTTGTAGATAACATGAAACATAGCTGCATACATGTGTAATATAGTTGACAGCTCTCTATGGTAATAAGACCGTAGCTTGCAGCAGGGTCTTGTCTATACCAGGAGGGGAGGTTGCCCTTCCATCCCAGTAGAGGTGGAGCAGTAGCAGAGTTGTCCCCATCCGACTTAGCTATAGACAGCGTTCAACAGGTAGTTTTGAGACCAGGAACAAGGATGAGGTGCGAAACAGGCCCCCTCCTGTCTGCACGTCTTGTTCTCAGGCAGCTTCCCAGAGAGCACCCAGTGGAGCGTTAACCCTCAGCCCACCTTGGCATGGGTGTTCATGGTCACTAACTGGGTGAAAGGCGAGGCAGATCCAAGGATGGCTTGGGGAACTTTCTCAGCAACACTGTCTAGTTGCTCTCTTGGTTTTAGAAAGTTCCATTTTACCCTTCTAGTTATTCCCAATAGGAGAAAAACAAGGCCACAAAATTGAGAACATTACAGCTGGGTAATGAACTGAGGAGAGCACGGAGGGATGGCATGAAGAGAAATATTTTGAGTGAAGAATCACCCCAGTTGCAGCATTATGCCTTTCACGTGTAGAACAAGCCAAGGTCTTTAACGTCTATACTTTTAACTCTGGACCATTAAGCTAATTTCCATTAGAAGGCTAATCAAATGAACATTTATTTCCCTCCATTCTATTTGGCTGCAGCTTTTCTTGTTTTGTTTTGTTTTGTTTGTTTGTTTGTTTGATGTTTTAGAAGGGTTGCGGCTGGGGAAGTGAGAACTTGGCTTGATTTAAAATGTAAATGTGATTCTATCAATCTTCCCCTTCACTAATAGGCTGCCTGGGCATTTTAAGGGCATATAGTGAAAAGGAAACTGTGACTACTAAAGAAAAGCCAGCCCCCTGCTGTTCCTGTTCATATTTATTTCACAATCAGCCCATTGAAATGGTGTGATTCACACTCTGATGCTGTCGTTGTCTAGCTGGCAAAGTCACTGGTGAATTTAAAGAAGTTTCCCAAGCTGAAAAGCAGGCAAACTGCATTTGGGGCAAAAAGCAATCTTATCAGCAATGAGAGCTAGTGAGTCACTGTCGTGATTTCTCTTGCTGAGAGCTGAGGCTACCGTTGCAAATGAGAAGCTCTCTTGAAATAAGAAGCTGCCTTCAAAAACCTGAGAAGGGTGTTGCTTTTGAAATGTAAAGTGTCCGTCTGTTATACATATACATAGAGTACACAAGAGTAAAGTCATGCTAAAGTTTGCAGAGGCAATTTAAATGTTCTTTGTTAAAACATTGTTCCCCAAATAAATAGCCCCAAAAGGGTAAAAGCATGTGGGAGTGCACAAGAGGGAAAGAGGCTGCCCAATTCCCAATAATCTTGGGTAAAACCCTGTCTGTTTACCTCAAATTATCCAGAGTTAATATATTCATCATCTACCTTATAATCAAGCAGTTAGTATCAAATAATGACTTCCTGGTAACACAAACACACATGGCTGAAGCATTATCTTTACTATATTAATCATAATCTATATTTGTGACAAGTATTAGCACATACCCTTCCACTGACATAACTTAAAAGTTTAGGAACCAGTATCAACACAGAAGATCAGAATGGCCTAAAGAAATAAATTCAGATCACTAGAGACTGGATTAATGGAAATAATTAAATCCACATAGTATTATGTGTTTGGGTATAAGTTTTCATATAGAATTTCTACTGTAATGAGAGAGGTCATTATATGACAATGACAGAGGATGCAAAAAAATGTGCTAAGTTTATTACTACATATTTTCTCATTAATCATGGGATAAATGTTAGCCACTAGTCAGAATTGCCATGAAAAAGGTGAATGTAATCTCAGGATGTGTCAGAAGAGTTACAGCCAGCAGGGACAAGGAGATATTGACACTGGTGTAAAATCAGGGATCTGCTCATCTGGCATATTACGTACAGTTTTGGTCACCCGTGGTTGAGGAGGATGAATTCAGACTGCGTGGGGTGCAGAAAGAACAGCAAGAATATTCAGTGAACGGGAGAGATGGGACAATGAGGGCATTCTACCTCCCTTTCCTTGTTGCCCCAGTTACTTTTCCAACAGCTGGGTCCTTGTCTTGCTCTCCAGGCAAACCTGGCTGTCGGCTGTGAGGCTCAGAGAATTCCAGCCCCATCTCAGCCTCCATTATTCTTACCCTGTTTTCCCATAGCTGTCATCAGGAAGTTCTGTAGTAGGGATGGAAATGGAGGTGGTCATCCAGACACCGTCTCTACACATGCACATCCCAGCCACTCAAAAATTCGGAAATCTAGGCAGACAAAACTGCAGTGGCCAGACAAGCTGGAAACTCTGCTTCTGTGCTGCCCTTTGGATTGGGTGCTGCCTTGAATACTGACCAGCAGCCCTCCCTTTGACTGATATGAGAATTGGAAGCTGCAGAGGCATAGTCCATGGCATTCTAGGAGAGAGTCCACAGCTGCTTGCAACAGAGGCTGGAGGCCTCGACATCCAGTGCAGAGGACATGGTAATATATTGACCAGAGAAGTCCAGTTGCCCCACTGGACCCTAGTCTGAAAACAGCATTGAAACTGCTGTGCGAGCAGTACTATACAGCTATGCGGCGCTCTCAGAAAGGCTGTGTTTGCTCCTGGGGAACGTAAAAAGCACACACACAGGCAGCACAGCAGCTGCCACGCTATGAACCACACTCAGAACATCAACCCATTTTATTCATTAATTGTACACTAACAAAAAAAGGTTGGCATCAACTTTGTTCACGTCAAAAAGACACAGTTTCAATTCTTTCTATTGCATAATTTAGGTACATGAGCTTCTGTAATAAAACAATGTGCTGGGCAGAGAATGATAGCATTGTCCACACCATTTTCCCTCTGACACCAAAGAGAAATGGAGCGAAAGGAGTCAAAGAAACCCAACCACATTCAGGAAAGTATCAAAATGATCAAAGCAGACTCTTTGATTCCGCTTTACAGATACTGTTCAAAGAAGGGTTACATTTCCAAACGCAGTGTGTCAGTTCTGGATGCCAGTAAACCTGCTCTGTTTAGCATTGTACTTTGATAGGAGTAGGAACAATAAAAAATATCTTTAGTGAGATGCATTTTCTAAGCCTTGCTATCAAGTGTTGAGCTTGCTAGGAAAAGGATAAGTGTATTTGTTGCTCTCTGAGGATGCTGAGTCCTCATTGAGAGACCCAGTGTCAGGTCTGAGTAGCCCTGTAAAGGAATCAGCATTTGCAAGCATGAGGAAAAACTCTGAGCTGATCATTTTCTTCATCTGTATTTAATACACCTCTTTGTTAACAGACCAAGCCTCAGGAGAAAAGAATGACTTACAAAGCATGTGGAACATGTTTAAAGAGTGAATTGGAAAAGGTGCCTGGTCAGAGTCCTTTATAGCTAGAAAATATTGATTATTTCAATGTATTTGTCTCCCATTCTTTTCCCAAAGGGATAGACAAGGTTTCAAGGCTCCTGATATAAATGCACTGGAGTAAAAAATTATTTTTTGATGCTATAATTTGACCATTAATGATGTCAAGCATGAAGATTTTCTTATACCCTGGCAGGATGTACTTCATTTCTGTCTTTGTAAGATCTGATTTTCTTTCTGTGCTGTAGCAACTGCAAAGCACAAGCTGCCCCCAGGGAGGTATTTTGTTTAGCTGCGCGGACACATTCCTCCAGGAAATATTGAAGCCAAACCACACACACACATACGTACACACAGGCACTGTATTAGAAGAATTCAAACCTTGAACAGAAAACAAAACAGTGCTGGGTCTGGACTCTGAACATCAGTGCATGTTGGATTGTGTTTTTCACATTTTTCTTTGCTTTTTCCAGCTGGGGCTGTGGACCGATATAGGCACTTCCTGAACACCAAGAGCACTGCCCAAGGACAGTCCTGTATCCTCTGGTATGGAAAAAATTGCATATCCAGCACTTGTTTTTCTCATGTGAGAGGCCAACATGGGCAATGGCAATTGTTAAAACAGCATCTGCTGCAACACAGACATCTAGTATGTGACAAAGGAGGAAATACTGTGCAAGACACGAGATGTGAGATGACACAGATGTGTGTTTTCTCTTTTATGCATTCTTTTCTTTTTGCTCACTGAAGATAAACCTATGAAAAAAGTCAAGTTCTATTTTCTTCTGGCACCCTCCTTCACAGCTATTGTCAGGAATAGGACAACAGATGCAGTAACATGATTAAAACTATTAGAGTTTAACCCTTGTTTAGGACATGGCTTCTGCTCTGAAATGGAAGTAGTAATAGACCATAGCTGTTCTTAAATGGAATGACATTCTAGGCTTTCTTTTTTTATCTTTCATTATTTAACTAATTTCTTTAGTTATCTATCTTCTTTATTTATTGAACATTTATTTATCAAGCTTTTTATTTATTTTGTGGGTTCTGACCACAGGAAGGAAAGACAACAGGCAATTGTGGGCTGGATGCAGCTCAGATGAGGAAAAGTGAGGCCAAACCATGAGAGATGATTCTGCAGCCAGGCCCAATGATGGGTGTCCTGCCTCTGCTGCCCAAGCAAAGACCATGAGGATCATAGCCCTTCATGCCAGTGAGCTCAAGGACTCTCTTTCTCAGTGCTCTTTCCATTACCAACTGCTCCAAGGGGCAGCGGAGCAAAGGAAGACAGAAGCTGGACAGTCCTGTGTGAAGTGGACAAAGAGGATGAGAGGTGCCAGTGTCTGATGCTGGAATGGTACAGGAAAATGCCTTGGTCAAAGATAAAAACATCACCAGCCTTGCAATGGGTGTTGCAGCTCATTTTGCTCAAAGGCACTGCTGGGTAGGGACTAAGTTTTCATAAACGTTTTGGACAGTGTTAAACATACCATCATTCCTTAGCCTTTATTGGAGTTTGCAGCTCATTTTGCTCAAAGGCACTGCTGGGTAGGGTCTAAATTTTCATAAGTATTTTGGACAGTGTTAAACATACCGTCATTCCTTAGCAAATGACTCTAATAATTTGAAAACAGATACTTAAAAAATAGGGTAAAACTAATGTGAACAAGGGTGTTTCTTTCCCCTTCAGATTATTCTGCTGCCTAAACTGATATTAAACAGTAGGTGTGACAATTATGTTCTTGGAAGAAATACAAGGTAATTTTGGATTAGACTGTTGATGCTGAGAGATTCTTCATATAGACCTGTTTATAAATTGCTTTGGTTTTCCGTGCAATACACAAAGGAGTTTCATCTGTGTGTTAGATATCAGCCTCTGATGCTGACCTCTTTTTTAAAGAAAGAACTGGTTAAAAGGAGAAGATGGTGTTCTTCTTGGGGGGAAAATCCAAGGTCCACATCCAGCAATACTGTTAAGAACATCTGAATTTAGGTATTCACCTGAATTTAGTAAGAACACTCTTCTACTTGAAACTGTGTGCACACATGTGCTTAGAGCATACATGGAAAGAAAAAACACCCAGAAAAAGTTGTGGACAAGTACTTGCGTGCAACTGTTTAGTTCAGTGAGCTATGCTTTGATTGGCTCTTTGTTGGAGATTTTACTGCATAATTCGGAATCATCTTTAATAAACCATGTGGTCATTGGTCCTTCTGAAGCATAGATGCCTTGGGGAATGTAATGGGGTTTTTTTTGCTTTTTGTGTTTATGCATGCTTTATTTTCTTAATTCCTTTCATCTTTTGACTCACAGCCTCCAGCAAGGGAATGAAGTCTACTGTTAATGTAACTTACTGGAGGATGTTTGAAGCACAGAATAAGAAGACACTAGATGTGATTATCTACTGTGCTGCTAAGAGCTGGAGACTAATTTACAGATGACATACGTTGTTAGCACTGCTATATGGATTACAGCTTAGGGGGAAAAGTCATAGATCAAGACTCCCACTGAACTAGAAGCTGTGCCAATGTGGTGAAAAGATGATCTCTGGATCATGGGACTTTGCTATAACCTCTGCACACTTTGCTATTCAACCTACTGCCAATTTTCTCCCAAGATTGCTTCCTTACATCCATTAATAACCTTTTTTTCTTTGTCTGGCAATTGCCTGCCTTGTTTAGCATTTGTTTCATGAAATCAATACATGAAAAATGTCTGTGTTAACATGGTGGGTTCCTTGCTGTTGTGTCTACTGGCATTAATGAATCATTCCTGCTTGAGACAGCAGATTTAGAAGGTAATCAAATTTCTTTCCTTTCCAAGGCAGCATCTTGGATCAGTCTAACTTATCTGATGTTAACCAGTCACACAGGCAGAGCACAAACATACATCTGAAAAAGTCAGTATCTGTTTTGGGTGCTGCTGCTGAAAGGTTTGGGGTATTTGTGTACATGGGATGTTCATGCTGACCAGCTTTTTCTCCAACAGTTCTCTTTAGAAGACAATTATGTAGTTTATTTTATCTGGTTACCTTGGTACCTGGCCCAGAGAAGAGAGAATTTTCTCAGCACCCTGGTGCAGAGCTTGGCTGTCCTGCTCCAGCTTGTGTATTCAGCTTCAGAAGGCCTCAGCACAGTCCCTGCTGTGGGTGAGCAGTCATGCTAATGACCACAATTCTCTACTGGAGTCTCATTTGGCATTGGGCAGGCAAGTCCGATGCCAGCCACTGGACTGTGTATACCACATGCTTGAGAGATGTTATCTTCTCTGTGGTGGCTTCCATCTTGATGGCACTGAGGACTGAAAATGGAATACTGTGAGCTGGTGCCTTGCTGAGAGTTAAGCTGAACAGCCTGAGGGCATGGGGAAGAGGGAGAGCACAGAATGAACTGGGAGCGAGCAGTCATGCTGGTAAATTATCAGCAAGTTCTTCACTGACATGAATAAAACAAGCAAGAATTAGCTGTATGTTCAATGCTACCTAAAGAAAATACACTGTCTTTTTGGCAAGGGAATAAATGATTTCATGAAATACAGGAAGAAAACACATATTCAGATGTATTTCAAGCATGCACAGCTCCACTGCTGTAGAATTTACCTATTCAGTAGCTGAACATACCAAAGCTTTTTAGGTTTGGGTAGCATGTACAGCAAAAATAAGAATAAATACACTGCTTGTTTAACCATATTTTCCTCTGATTTTTACTATTCAGACCATTTTTCTTTCCTGTCTAGCGTTTGATTTCAAAGGCAGCTTTTAATGTATCTTTAGTAATTGGGTTATATTCAGGAATGACACAGAGGTATGTTGGTGGATAGAGTTTACATTCAGGACAGACATTGCTGGAGATCTGGTTTTCACTTAGTCCATGCAATGCAGAAGGTGATTCTGACTCCTCTGGACATGTTACCTTCCAAACAGCCCCCGTAGTAACCTTCTTAAGAAAATCAGCAGCTTTCTGGTCTACTAGCTTTCAGTGATCATCTGGAACCAAATTGCTTTGCAAATAGTTAAGCAGCCTGATTACCCAGCTCTTTGTAAAAGGGGAGGTTTCGAATGCTTTTGTGCTGGATTTCAAGAGGTGATATTTTCCATCATAACCACTACTATGGTTGTTAGTGTTTATGTAAGATGAGTATCTAAGCACTCCAGTGAAGGAGGCACCATGTAGTTAGTGACCTGAAGAGATCAGAAGCAATGGGAAAAGAAGAGGAACAGAAAATGTGATGTGGTCGGCTGTGAGAGAGCAGGGAGTATTTATTTGCTCACAAATTGCTGCCATGCCCATGGACTGCTGTAGACCAACACAAGCTGGTGTCGTTTTCTCCCTTGCACCCTTGCTGCTACCTTGTTCTCAGGAGGTGACTCAGATGGAAACTGCCAGGACTTCTACAAAATCCTCATTTGTTAGCACACTCACAAATACTTTTCTTGCCTGGAACGAGCTCCACTGCCCTACGTGAGAAAAGGTCACTGTTGGGCTCATAGTGGGAGCAGTTTATGTAAACAACAAGCTTCACCACCAACATAATTTTACCTGAACATTTTCCCCTCTGTGTTTTTTATCCCCCTCTAAGGGCTGTTGGTCACTCTATTGGAGATTCCTGTAATTTCGGCAGTAAGCCACAGCAGGCTCCTTTCAATCAACAGCAGCAGTGTCACAGCAAGCAACACCAGCAACATATTTCCCTCCAGGCAAGCACACTCTGACTTCATTCAGGCACACAAATGTGATCCAAATCCCAAATCATCGTCTCCCAGCCCAGCAAGACAAGGGCTGCAAACTGAGTTGAAACAAAGCAGATAAGCAAGTTGAAACAATTTCTCCCAGCAGAAAAAGAACCCAAATATTTGCACTTTGCTACCTGTGGGAACCTTTGTTCCTTCCCATGGTTCTGCTGCAGCAGTTCTCTCTGGGCTGAGGTCCCAAGCCCTTTGGGTGGGAACCATGATCCTCCTTTAACACACAATTGAAAGTTTCTCAAATTTCTCAGGAGACATGAAGGGACTCTGACTTTTAGGAACCTTGGTACCATATGAAATAGTTTTAAAAAGCTGCCTTCAGTTTTTACTAATTATATTTCAGATTTGGAGCAATGAAAGCATGAACCACAATTCCTTCAACTTTGTTTCTTTAATTTCCAGTTCACCACTTCCTTAACCACTTTAGCCTCATTTTCAAGCCACAAGGGGGCTTTTGTTATAGGAAGTAAACAAATAGACAGAATAGGTGCTGCTGGTGGCAGTCAATTCTGAGCACTGGTGTTCACTGAACAATGAGGACATTGGTAACTCTCTACTCAAAATTTTTGCTGAGAAGCAGAAGAGACAATCAAATTTATGTGCACTAAAAAAAATAATCCTATTGGAAGTTGGTGCTATTTCTAGGGTTCTGGTGTGGTTTATAATTGTCTATGAATGTCAAAACTTTTACAAATCCAGTCTAAAACTTTATTAAAACACTATTAAAACACTATCCTTAAAGCGGGTGAAAATACAATTCATACAAACCCAACACATTATATTATGTCACCAGTTGTAGAAAATACTTTCAAATACAGAGTTGCACTACTTTATCTCCTCTATTTTTGTTTATGGAAGAGCAGAGAAAAACAAAAAAGAAAGTCAGGACAGATACGAAATAAGTAGTCTTAAAAGGTGATAAGACAACTGTGAAGTTTAAAGTATATCAAAAAAATGTTAAAATCCAGGCTAAGTTGTCATCAGTCTCATTTCTCTCTGAGATGTAGAGAAAATGGGCATTGGACTGTTCTGTGTTGGGTGCCTTTTTCCTCCACTTTCCTGTCTAGTTCTCTTTTGAAGAATCAGAAGAATAATAGGTATGTAAAATGACACCTTAATAGATTTATACATATTTAAAAGTTTAATAGATTTATACATATTTAAAAGTTTAACTGCTTTTTAATTTAAAAATTAATTGTAAAGGCATTTAAGAATGTTGAAATAAAAATATTTTTGAACAAAATATAATTTAAGTGAATTTAAACCTTGACAGTAGCCTTGTTTCTCAATTCAAATATGTCATCATGAAGATTTCTCAGAAGGAAACAGTGCTATAAAATCAGAATAAAGGAGATGTGGCAGAATGATAGGGAACTTTTTCCCATAATAAGGATTTATGACAGCATCAAATCAACAGCATCTACCTGGCTGCAAATGCTAGAGAACCTAGAAATCTGCAGTCGTGTTGAGCATAGCTGATTTTCCACTCTGCACTGACTAGTCTGTGTGCAAAGAGTTCCTTCCCCTTCCTAACCAAGCATGACTATTCCAAACTGAGTGCTCAATCGTAGTCTAACAAGAGAAAAATTGCTGTTGCGAACGTATGTTATCCTGCAGGTGTACCTCCGGGAGCCAGGCTCATTTCTCACAGCTGACTGGTTGCTAAGGCCAGGTGATGTATATGGCTATCGTCTGCTCATTGCCTGCACATGTGCACTGCATTGAGGACTTTTGATAGCATGCCTCTCCTGCTACTTCTACACATTTTTCTGTTTGAATCATTGCTTGAATGCAAATTGAGATAAGACGGAGTATAATGCAGAACTAAATGTTGAGGTGTCTGTACATAACAGAGACATGTCTTTACCAACTGCTTTTTCCATGAGCTATGCTTTTAGATTTATTTTTTTTTAAAGAAGGAAGAAAGAAAGAACAGGTAATTCTACAATAAGCCTCATGACAGAATGATAGAATCATAGAATTGCCTAGGTTGGGAGGGACTTTTCAGCTCATCTAGTCCAATCATCAACCTAAGAGTGACAAAAAAACTATCGCTAAACCATATCATTAAGCACTACTATGGTATTTGGCCTGGTTCTCTTTAACTTTTTTATCAGTGATCTGGATGAGGGGATTGAACGCACCCTCAGTAAGTTTGTGGATGACACTAAACTAGGTGGGAGTGTTGACCTGCTTGAGGGTAGAAAGGCTTTGCAGAGAGATCTGGACAGGCTGGATTGATGGGCTGAGGCCAACGGGATAAGGTTCAATAAGTGCCGGGTCCTGCACTTGGGTCACAACAACCCCATGCATCACTACAGGCTTGGGGAAGAGTTGCTGGAGAGCTGCCAGGCAGAAAAGGACCTGGGGGTATTGGTTNCCTCAAGTTGCACCAGGGGAGGTTCAGATTGGATATTAGGAAATTTTTTTTACATGGAAACAGTTATTAAGCATTGGAATGGGCTGCCTAGGGAAGTGGTTGAGGCACCATCTCTGGAGGTATTTCAAAGACAGGTAGACATAGTGCTTAGTGACATGGTTTAGTGATGGTTGATGGTTGAACTAGATGATCTTAAAGGTCACTTCCAACGTAGACAATTCTGTGATTCTATGTTTCTATGATTCTATGTTTCTATGATTCTACATCTACCTTCTTTTAAATACCTCCAATGATATGTTGCTGTCCATGATATAGTAGCAGAAATTTCAGCACATAATAAAAAAAAATAATGAAACATGGACTATAGCCTCTTTAGAGGCCATGCAGGAAGAAGCCTGGAGATGTCTTCTTCAGCTATGTTACTAATTGGTTCAGTGCCATGGGAGCAGATCTAGAATGGGAAAGAACTGATGCTGAGTTTGTAATGTCCACATGGTATATGATTTGAGGGTTTCAGCTCAGTTTGACTGCCCGGTACTAGCTGGGGTGTATTAGGTGCACTTCTACAGGGCACCTTCTGGTTTTGATTCATCCAAAAGGAACGTAGATTATGTCCTCAAACTGCTCTATGATGCAAAGCCCAGCACAATAAATTGACTCAACTGTGAGATTTGCTTTAAAAGTGTACTTTTATGTCAAAATAAACAAATAATGTAGATGTAGTCAGAGCTGGAGGAAAAAAAGCATCTGGTTACAGAGTTGTTCAGGGTGTGTTTGAAGTAGTTCAAATCTGGAGAGTTCCTAGAGCTGAAAAATTAAACATACCTTCATGGAAAGCTTTATCAGTGTAATATTTTCCTTGAACTAATGCACGATCTAGAGGTAAAGAAGACTAATTGGTTCATGGAAATAAAATTTATAGCGATTGGTGATGATTTTGGCTGTATAACAAACGTGCTGTCAGATAACTGAGCTCTTGCATTCTTTGCGTATGATTCCAGTAAGTGCAATACCGATGAGCAGCAGAATGCTTTCTCAGGCTTATGTGTGACCAGCGGTAAATCACAAGGTGCCAGATGCATAACTCCTGCTGTTTTTCACAAGTTGCAATTACATACCTTTAACTCCAGAACCGTGTGGTTCTCAAACACCATTAGGTCTCAGCCACAAAGCACATTTAAACCTATCCTTTCTACTTTGTGTCTTCTACCATCGTGTTGCACTGATTATGCTCTACCATGTACATATGAAATGTACATGCAGCAAACTCTTTATGAGGTAAGGGCAAAGAGAGATGTGATTAAATTTGAAGAACAGAAAAAAGCCAAAAACAAACCAGAGGAAAATACATAACTATTAGACATCTTTCCTTTTAGCAAACAGCTTGAATGAGAAATTAAAAAAAATAATATTTTCCTTATTTATGGATCCAATTAATTTTGATAACTATTCCTTCAGGTGTCACTTCTGTGAACAATTGATTTTTGTTTCTTTCATTGCTCAGCTACCTGTGTACAAAATCATCGTGGCTCCTTGTACAAAGCTCAACTCTCATGGGCTTATCTTGTTATCTTCAGAGGATGATTTCAGTTTTCAAGCTATGAATTTATATATTCTTATCTGTGAGATGAGAATACATGTCTTGAGTTGTTTTAGTGTTTTATGTCCAAATAAAAAACCAAACAAAAACAGAAAGAGAAAGTGGAGAAAGCATAGCTATACTCCTGAGAAGAAAAGGAACAAGAGAGCTGTAAGTCACTCTGGCACTCCTATTTAGTGTTTTGCCTTAATAGCCCAAATGTAATAGCTCTAGAAGAACAGTCTCTTAACTATTCTGCTAAGTAAGGCTCTCCATCACTTGAGGTACTTTATGAGTTCTTGAAAGACACTCTGCAGGCCAGGAAAGATTGGGAAGTCTATAATTTTACATTAATCAATACTACTGATAAATTACCGGTCACAAGAAAGGACGTGACAAAACACAATAGGACAAGCTATTAACAGAGAATCCCAGAGCTCCAGATACAGCTATAATACACGGAGAGGGGAAGAAAAAAATCATTAAGCAGTAAAGCTTATTAAACAGCTAAGATTGAGGAGAACATAAACCACACAACGCTGGTACAGTCTGTGAAAGGGAACAACTGGACTGCAGGGTAATGCCTGCACCTCCGAGCAGCAGAACACCCAGAGCAGGCTGCTCAGGGAAGCACTGATTGAGTCTAACCTTCTTTGGAATATTTACTGTGAGAAGGTGCCAGAGGTGTATTAGGTTACTGGCAGGACCTTGTAGCAGTTATGCTGGAGTGCAGCTGCTGAGGAGATATCCTGGGGCTGTACACCCCTCACTTGCTCTTGCTTGGCCCAGAACTCCAACAACTTATTTCTGCTTTCTGGTTGCTGGAACCAGTTTGTCTCCCTAAAGAAAGGGAAGATTGTTCAGATGCTTTTATTTGTCCCTTCCTTGATTCGCAAGAACTCTGCTCTGAAAAAAGCCAAACAACTTTGTACATGAAAACACCTGATGGAAAGATGAAGAAGTATGCAATGGTGAAGAAGTGTGGAGTGGAACATGGGAATCCCTGGCCTCAGTTTCGTGCCCAACCTGAACGTTTCCATGCTCAAACACATGATGTTGCAGTAAGCTGACCACAAGAAGATCCTGTGGTCTGCAAAATCTTTTGTCATGCAATTGTGAGGGTGGTGAGGCACTGGAACAGCTTGCCCAAAGAATCTGTAAATGATCCATCTCTGGAAGTGTTTAAGGCCAGTCTGGATGAAGCTTTGAGTAACCTGCTTTAGTGGGAGGTGTTCCTGCTCATGGCAGGGAGGTTGGAACAATATGATCTTTAAGGTCCCTTCCAACTCTAACCATTCTATGATTCTATATTTGGTTTGATGCCCTCAATCGGTTTACAAAGACTCCTTTCCAACATCTCAAAAATAAAAATAAAGCCCATGACCAAAAGCTGTACAAGCAGAAGGCACTTTGTCCATGCTTCTTGTTGATGTACCTGCACAGAGTAGCTTGCTTTTTTAAGCTTGTTTGTTTGGGTTTTCTGTGTCTCACATTGCTAAAGGCTTGATTCTGCTCCTGTCACAGATGTTTCACACCAAAGGAATGCTATTGACCTTAACAGGACAGATACACGTAATCTTGCAGATGGCTGACACCAGGTTTCTCAAATTCCAACTGTAACCATTGAATTTTGCTTTCTTATACCATGGACTTCAAAACTTTAGTCATAACAAGGAAGGAACTTACAAAAAACCTTCATGAATTTTCCATGTTATTTCTGTGCTGAGGGAAATACATAATGCATGCCACGTTGAATTCCACAGAAACAGGTAAAAGCTAGAAAGGAAGAAAATGCTCTCTATTTTGAAGTGATTTCTGCTACATGCTGCAGTGAAAATTGCTTTGGGTTTATCAATCTGAGATTTAGTGTAACAGTGTCAAATCACAAGACAGGCGTAATGGACCTCATCAGGCTGTGACTGAAGCCAATTGCAAAAACATGACTCAGTAGTAATACATCCCAAATTGGGGGCAGCAATTCTGGAGCCGTAATCATAGCTGATCGCGGATTCCAGTAACTTCAGTTTCTTTTCACTCCTTGAACATGCAGAGGAAGCTGACTTCATTTTGATTGACAGTCACATTTTCTGAGGGACTTCACTGGACTTGGGAGTGTTTCTAGAGCCAATGCTGTTTGGAATGGGGTTTGTTGTGCATATAGGCAACTTAATCTGCTTTAATTACTTTGGTGATATCACAGTATTGTGTAGATAAAGAATATACGATAAGTAAGATTGGAACTTGGCTAGAAAACCAGACCCAAAGTCACTGTCATTTGGACCCCAATGTAGTCATTGTATGCAGGGAGTGACTCTCCCCTCTTCATCAGTTTATGTGTCTGTTCAAATAAATAGTTCTAGTTTCTCTCTAATGTATTACTTACACAGCCATTATTGCCTTTTATAGCTAATACATTTTAAAGGTGCTGTAGTAAATGCTTTCTATGATCTAAGCTGGGACCCAACACTCTCCTCCTCTCCTGAAACAATGCTGAGGATACTGCAGGTTGCTTAGGAAATGATCACAATTGTTCACACCGATGCAATGCAAGTGTGGCAGGTGACTGGAAGCCTTTTATAAACCTTATTGAACGCTGTTGGCCTCCCTATAAAACATAGGATGGAAAAAGACACGCTTGCAATCTAGCTGTGAGATTTGGTTCTACACAACTTGTCTGTGAGCCTATTCCATACTTCATTAACCCTTTTTGATGGGAAAGTTAGAGCCCATTTTGTCCTCACGCAAATCCATGCCTGGATGACCCATACTGGAATTAGTTCAAAATCTGCTAAGAACTACATTGTGCTTTAAATTTTTACCTTAGAGATCAGAGGTGGAACTGCTGGGGAAGGAGTGGTTGGGAGAGCAGCTTGGGAACCCAAACTAAACAACTGCCTTCTGGAAAGGCCATAAGCCTGGTAAAGTGCAGGAAACTTTGATGTCAGCTTGGACCAATTTTTGCACCCTGTGAATTGCATGAGTACGTCAGATGATGCCAATAAGAATCACTGCTGCTTGTGGTAAACTTCGATAAAGCTCCAACTTTTTAACACTATCTTAACAGTAACTTAAAAGAAGCAGTTTCCTCCAAATTCATCCAGGGATGAAATAAGAATCAGTCAGTTTGCACAGGCTCTGACCTTTCTCAGGAACAGCAGGTGCTTACAACTGAAAAGTGAGTAGAAAACTGTCAGTGTGTGTCTCACATTCTTGTTTCTTGCTGCCTTCTTTAGTGAGTGCTCCCAATGAATAAGTCCCCCAAAATACAAATAAAAGAGGACAAAGAGCATGTTCCAACAGCGAACTATGGAAAGATCAAAGTTTTTTCTGATTTCAGCATCTTCTGCCTTTTATCATATCGTAGTGATCTGAGGAAGATGAGGAAGAGTAGATGTGGTTTGGGAAGAAAATCTGGGCAGGTTTACCACTGTCTCAGCTAAGGTACATAGCCATAGTGAGCTTACTGTGGTCCAGTGCAATGTGAAAGGACAGAAGAGTAGATTTCAGTTGGAAGGGACCTCCAGTGATCATTTCCAACTGCCTAATTGGAAAGGGGTTAATTTAATCCATGGAGCCTTTTCTCATGACTGAACTGAGAACTTGACTCCAACTGGAGGATTCTAACTCCTTACCTTGCTTGAACTTTCTGCTGAGAACAAGTCTGACCACACCATCAGTTTTCCAACTTGGTGAGTTGGAAAAACAGTAAGAATTGTGTTTCTCTCTCACTATTACTCCCTTTAAAAATGCCATGGCCTCTTGATGAACATGGACTACACTTGTCTCCACAGTGGCAGTAAGAACATATGGCAGAGAACATGACTCTTTGCAGGAAAGAAGCAAGCAGAAACAACTGCCTTTGTGTGGGGACACTATTGGTTTCCAAGAAGGGGACTATTTTTAACCTATCATCTTTCATTTGAAAGTAGTCATAAAGATAAGAGATATCATTTTAATATCTTGTTTGTTAACTCCAGGATAGTATTCAAACACTAAAATGTCAGTGTAAATACTCTGCAATTTACAAATATTAGCATATCAACAGGGTATGCTTTGAAATCAAGAACTGTAAGGTCACCCTGTAAGTCTCATCAGAAGCATTTTAATACAAAAGCTGTAATCACAGAATTACTTGCTTTAAACTACTGAATTCCCTAAGGGAATTTTTATAATGCAAAGGAATGTAATCATGTTTGATTTTTTTTATTGCTAACTCTGCATGGAGATCTGAAAAAAATCACTACTAATCTAAGCCAGACAACATAGACCTTAAATGAAAATGGAAAACAATGTCTTAAAATGATGTTCACGCTGATTGCAGCTTCTCATTTACAGGGCAAAATCAGCTCTATTAGACTGTCCTTTTCCCCTACCATGTTTTCTGCATAGCCTACACAGTATTTACCTGCTAAAAATAAAACGTATTTTTAAGGTTAGAAATTGGTTTATCTCATGCAAAACATTACCATCTTTTAGGAGAGCAGATAAGCCTGAGAAGTTGGATTTGGTTTTGGTGTCTCAAGACTTACAAACTCTAACTTCTTGTAGCTTACAAATCTCTATCCCAGAAGAGTAAATATTTGATCATTCTGAAAATGCTCAGGCTCCAGAGAACTTCGTTGATATGCATGAGGTTATAATACAGAATTTCAGACTTATTTCTGATTTACAAAAGCAATTGGAGAAACACATGAGTAATTGTTCTGAAGAGCTGTTGCTAAATTTGGAGCAGACGCAGTGGAATTCAGGTTGTTCTGGTAGAATGGAAAAAAAGATACTGAAGTTATGTGGCTGTTCAGAGTTTAGCATGGTTTCAGTCTTGCAGAGGACAAAGGGGAGGCCAGCACCATGTGAATAAGCAGCCCTTATATTCAAAGCTTGATATTACTCCCATCAAAGGCACTGGAAAATGGCTCTTGGTTTCCCTGAGCCTTTGCTGGGCCTTGAGCACTCACCTGGAGGCTTGATGCCCTCTGTTCCATTGGAGACCACTATGAAAAAAGCTTTTGTTTAAACTTCAGAAATGCTGATGCTCCGAGGAAGATGGTGAGTGTGGTACAAACAAATCTTTTTTGAGAACAAAGGCGCTTCAGCAATGAATACATTGTGTTGTTTTCAGAAGAGCAAACCTAAAAATTCCTGTCAAACAATCATTTTTTGGGTGCTTTAATAGAGAAAATGACCGTGAAGGGTAATGTTTGTCATATTCAAGTGCAGGAGTTGTAGAGAATATAATGTTATTAATTAATAAATCACAAATCAAAGGCTTATCGATACTTTATTAATTTATGTTAATTTTTCACATCTCACATTAACACAGTATGCTGTTTGTCTTAACCTCCTAGCTATGCTGATGTTTAAACATAAGCCAGGAGTTTTCACAAACCAAGGGCAAACTAATTGCAAAGCTGTAATAATCCATACAGGAGTCAAAAAGACATGTCAGTCTAGTAGGACTGAGTAATTAATGAATAGAGACAACTCATTGCTCTGTAAATTGTTGGAACTGTTTTGACTCATGGTGGGCCTTGTCATATGAAATCATGAAAGACATCTCAGAAGACTCATTAGACTTTTGGTCTATGTGGAAGGAGTCAGATGTAAAAAAGTAAAAGAGTAACTCTTGAAGACAGTTTTGAGTAATTTTTTTATGAATTTGTACTTTCTGCATGCAAAGCAATCCCAAATGGCTTCTGCTCACCCCATATCTGTATTCTATGGATGTGCTTCTTGTGTGTAAAATGATCAGCCTGGGAGTTCAGTGGCAAACTAGTTCTTCTTCCCATTATTTGGAAGGTCACCTTAAAATACTTTTGCATGAATCGAAGCAATTACATTAACATGATGTAAGCCCTTAGCTCAGGTAGAAGGTAACTCTTATCAGCTGAAATGTGTTAAGTGCAGTCCTCTTTTCCTAATGGAAAAGAAAATGAATTCACATAAAGCACCACGCTGGATAGCTTCTAGCTGAAAGCAATGATTTCTATATGCTACTGCTGTCTTCTCGCTGAAGACAACCTTCTGGCTGAACATAACCTCAGTAACATGATATTGTTTCTGCTTTTGACTGGATGACTAAATCTTTGAATGGATGAGTAATAAACTAAAGAGTAACAAAGAGCAAGGGATGCTTTCCAGATTACACTTTAGATTAATAGTCATGGGTCAACATTTTGAAAGCTTTTCTACTTTGCAAATGCTTTCACATGTAAATAGTGGCAACCCAAATAATTTAGGTAAGGGATATCCACAGATGATACAATCTGTCCATGTCTACTTAAGGAAAAAATCACTGTATCTGAATTTATCAGCTCTCTGGGCTTGTAGGTGCTGTAAACTCTGAGCTCTCAGCCACACAGCACAGGGTCTTAATTACTGCATTCAATTCTAATCACCCTTTCCCTGAAAGGTTACAGCAGGATTATATTGGGTTCAAAACCAAGTGATGCAAATAACTAAGGCTGGTAACAATCATAAGCAAGGAGTCTGAAAGTTCTTCTACTTCATGTGGAATTTGTTGGGCTTTTCCAAACTCAGATATACTGAAAGAATTGTAGATATTACAGGAGAATGTCAGTCTTTCTGTTTGTATACATTTAAATGCATATACTTTGGCTTCCTGCTTCTATTCCTTCTACTTCTTTTCCCTTTGTAACAGTGAAGAAGCCAAAAAAATGACACTTCTACCTACAGGAACTGCACAGACTTTGACTTGGATTCAAAAATAACATAGATAATTTTTTTTTTTGACCTGTTTCCCTTTGGAGGAAGTTTCACAAGTAATTGTTCCTACCTCCCCTCAGAAGTTGCTAATGGTAGCATCTTCAGAAGGGACAGCTAATTCTGTGTACAAATATCAGTAGCAACTCTAGAAAGAGCTCACTACTCACTGAGTAAAAAGTGATTCATGTTATACATTCATTTTTCTGGTAGCTTTCCCTAACGCACTTTCACAGTGGAGTCATTTCCAGATACACGCGATGGTATATATATATATACACGCACACACAGATATATATATATATATATTTACTGAGCATCCAGAAAGACAATCCCAAAGCTCCTCTCTCCCTTCCGCCAGGCCCTCCCTCGGGACATCCCGGTCCCGACGGCAGATGGCGATATGGGGCCGGGATGGCTGTCCCGCCCCGCCCCGCTCCTCCCTTGTCCCCCGATCCACCGGCCGAGGGCAGCCCCTTTCCTCGGGGATAGACCCGCGGGGGTCTTGTCTCCCAGGGCTCCAGGGTGGACCTAGCGGGAAGAAAAAGGGCCAGGGGAAGGAATGTCTCTCTTTCCTTTCCCTTTCCCTTTCGTAAACTCAGTGAAGTTCGGTCAACCGGCCGCGTCCCTCCGCGCTGCCCGGGGCGAACCCGGTCGGGAAGCAACCCAAGGCAGAGCTCACACACACACACAGCCCCTCACCCGCCTCGGGTCCCGGGAGCCCTCGGCTGCCGGTGCATCCCGCTCCGCCGGGGTCCGGCCAGCTCCTGCGGGCGGCAGGAGCAGCTGCATCCCCGCCATCAAACAACGCCGGGGCGGCGGGCAGCGCAGGGCGCGGGTACCGGCCCCGCTCCCTGGGCAGGAGCGGGGGGCTCCGCGCTCCTCAGCGGAGG
>VZTM01021958.1:27080-37813 GCA_013400555.1 Jacana jacana | reverse complement strand
ATTGACAGACTCTCAGCATAAGGCTTTTCAGTCTGTATGTAATTAATCAAATAACCCTTTCTTGAAAATGATGTTAGACTGTTCTAGTCTATCAAACAACAGGATATTTTCCAGTCCACAAACATGATGAGTTTTGATTAAAATGTAAGAGGAGTTAAAACGATGCAGTTAAAGAAGAAAAATGGAGAAGACGTAAACATTTTTCATTTTTACCTCTTTGTCTTTGCTATATTTACTTTGATGTAGTTTTTTATATTTGTGNCATATTGTGAAGTTCCTCCCTTGAAAGGGAAAACTCTTCTTCCTCCTCTCCGTCCTCATCACTTGGTGAATCCGTGTCACTGGAGTCATCACTCAGAAGGATACTCTAACAAGAATAAATGAAAACTCATTTAACAAATCACAAGTCCCTATACCGAATGGCTTATTTATGCAAAGCACTCCTGACCCTTTACCTAAATAAAGGGCTGTGTGTCTGGCCCATTAACAATACTTAGCAATAAAAAGGGTCTTCCATCTGGAGTGCCCCAAATGGAAAGTAGTTTTCTGAGATACAGTGCTGTGTAACAGTGAATCCAATACACATTTTTAGTTTGGTGATAGTGGAAATTATTTTAGAATCTGCTTTGTCTGTTTGTGGTCTCAGAAAAGCAGCAGTGAGAAAAATCTAGGACACCAGCAGGGACATTTTGCCATGTATGGCTACAGGTACCTTCCTACCCCATTTGTAGTTTGTCCCTATTCCACCACTTCCAGCTGCACCAGTTGCAGCAGGTTTGCCTCTTGTCTGACCTCTCAGCAACCTGATTTTGCTAACTAAAGAAGGCTACAGTACAATGAAAATACAAAGATGGCATAAAGCCACCATTCCACTCTCTCCTTCCATCCTCATTTAGACCTTGTACCGAGTTTATCTTAGAAACAAATTTTCAGCTGAGTTCCAAATGTCTATTTGATAGATGTAATAATAGTTCATTTTAATTTGGACAGCTTACTAACATTACTTTAAGTTTCTGAATGTATACTCACTGTGAAATTTAACTAAAATGCTGAGGCTCACCAAAATTGAAATCCCTACTGTCTAATTTGCTAAACAAAGCAAATTAAAATCTCACATCTACAAAGACTAGAATGCTATTTTGTTCTACCCAAAGACTAATACAATATTCATTATCAACTGCCTCACACCTCTTTCTTTCCATTTCCAACATGAGAAGCCTCTGTAGAATGTTGGGGTTTTTTCTTGCTTTGGTAAGTTTTTTTCTTAATGTGAAAAAACCCAATCAACCAAACCACCAAAATTCACCCATTCTTTTTTTCTTAGCGAGGGACACCAGCTCCAGTTACCTCAAAAAACCCCAGAGTGGAGCAAACAACAAGCTAATACAGAATAAAACTAAGGAATTAATTTGAAGCCCTCTTTTCAGCAATAGAAAATGTTACCACACCTTTATATCACCTTCTGCCCCTTGTTCAGTGTGAGATTTTGCACTAACTAAATTGCATCACATCATTTAAGGCAGCTCTATAACACATTAGTCTAGTTTTCTGAGCTCTCAGTAGCACAAGTAAAGTAAAAGTAAGTGGACTACTGAGATAAGAACAATTTTACTCTATCTGGAAATCATAGTTGTGAAAATTTTTGATAATGCTCTTACCAGTGTTGAACTTATTTCTTACTGCTATCTGCTTACTTCTGTGTTTTTACACCATGATCTATGGCGGGTGACAGGACAGAATCACTCACCACTGTCTAGAAGGCATTAACTGGGATTCTACTCACAGATTTTGTAATAGCTGCATTTCTTTCCAATATTCTTACCTTCAGCCACTTTCTGCTTTTCTTCAGCTTGGAAAAGTTATACAGGCTCCCTTTTTCAGACTTTGGTTCTGTTTAGCAAAAAAATAAAATAAAGTTCTTAAGACATAATGCTTTTCCCATCTTAATTTGTAAGAAAGCAGAGGTTCAACCCAGTGCGTCCCTACCTGGCTGCAGTACTCCATTCAAGGAATGAGCGTTCAGCATCCCAGAATTCCCTGCTCCAGAAGACTCCCCAAGAAAAGAGTTTGGAGGCTCTTCCTTAACTTGCATCAGGGGATCCCCAGACTGAGGCAGCAAAGGATTGTCATCCAATCCATCTTCACTTTCATCGCTGCAATAAGATACATATTACGATGACAATAAAAACGAAAATATTCAAAAGAGGAGATACACTTCCAACTTTCTTCCACATGGCCATTAGTCTAAAGGCTTGAGAACTGAGACAGCTTCAGATGTAATTTCACGCATCAGAAATATTGCTGTTAATAATTTCCTGTTAACCCCTCAACAGTAGTTAATCATCAGACCAGTCTGGCTACACTCTCAACTTGCACCTCCAGTCTTTTACTTGGTACCTAATTTCAGAAGCATCAACAAAGCAAGAAACTAGTATCAAGTCAAACCAAAGCACGGTACTGTCACCCGTGGCACTACTGTACATGCAAGAAATAAAGTTAGACTTTTTCTACTCCTTGTGTGGATCTTACTACACTCTTGTGAATATACCAGTTATCTATCTATACCTGTTATCACCCACACAGTGATCAGTTCTGTAACTCTACAATTCCAAAACACTGATAAAATGAAGTGTGCATTGTTTTGGGACAGAAACATACCTTGATGACTCACTTTTCATTGCTACAACTTACTTACATATAAACTCTGCATCTGACACCAGCCTTTGCGTTTCACTTACGGCAACAGGCCTGAAAAATCAACTCACTGCTTGTTTACCCTACTTTTTGCAGACAAAGAAAGTTTTGGCCACCCAGCTACAAAGAAAAGCTTTAAAACATTGTGCTAATTTGTATGTGGGCTGGCACCATACTGAATTATCAGTGTGAGCTACGTGCAAAATCTTTGAAGGAAAAGACCTTATAATGAACAAGTCACCACTAAACCCTTAAAATGGTGTTGCCTGGGAACAATATAATAAAAATATGGTTCTTTCCTTGGTATTCCCAGAAAAATGGAAAACAGAACAGGTTTCAGTACCTGGATATACTTCTGTTAAAGATGGCAGACGTCTGTCGCAAAAACTGATCCAGTTGCAGAGCTTTCTCCAGATACTGCAGATAAAGGGGTTTTGCCAGCTCTGAGCAGCTGCCATCCTCCCTGGCACCCAGCTCTGAGGCCATAGAACAAACTTCTCCTCATGCACGGGTGCCTCTGAACACACAGCTGTTAAAAAGAAACAACAATCATCATTGCCACCATGACCACCACCTCTGAAAGGAACGAATGTGGTGGGCAGGTAAATCTACTGCACGCTACACTGAGAATTAGTGTTTCACACAACAAGTAACTGAGGTAGTTCTGGGCAAAAGCTGAGGTTGCAGTTAATAGGTGTATTAAACAGGAATTCACAAGAAACTTTCCACCACAATATTACCATAGATGAACACTGGATACTTAGTTTTCTGTTTTGAGTTCAGGGATAGTGGTTGATAGAGAAGAGCGCTGCACTGACCCAGTGCAATAGTCTAAGTGGTGACACAGAAACACAAAGTACAACGAAGCCAGTCCTTGAACATCTAAAGCAAACTTTCATCACTATTAAAGATAACAGGTTTAACTCTGAGCAGAGGGCACCTGTGTATCCTCAAAGTTGAATGAAAGTAATTCAATTATTAAGTAGAATCATACATATAAGCTTACTGCAAAAAGGAAGAACTACTGAAACTAGTGGTCATCTGTTGCTTTCACCATTCACAGCTGTAGTCTACAGAAGACTTGTGAGACTTTCCCGTTACTTTACAGCACTCAGAACACAGCTGCTGCCTGTTGACAAACACCCTACAAATATTTCACCAAAACCTTCCATTCTAAAATTCAACTGTTACCTTTACGGAAGAAAAACAGCACATAAGTAGCAATTTATTAACTACTTTCTACATTCACAAATTTAGAACATAGTCTAGCTTTTCTGTTTCTTCAACTAGTAAATTACCCTGCCTGATTTTAATTTTTTTAGCTATTCTCAGGATTTTAGTTTCTTAAAAAAAAAAACAAACCAGCAACCACCCCTCTCAATACTTGCACAATACATACTCCAAAAGAGAAGATATCAAAACATTTTATTGTTCTGTCAACTGCAGTTTTATTTTCCCTCAACTACAAAAGATGTCGTAACAACTGTTACAGCAATTGCTCTATGAACTGGGATTTGTTTTCCTGCAGTTACAAAAGATCATTGTTATAATAATAGTGAGAAAGGTAAGTTTACATTGTTTCCAAAGCCAGTTGTTACTGTATAAACAGAAGTGCTGTCAATACCCTAAATATGACAATATTTACTAATAAATAAATGCCTTAGGCTTTTGCTCCTGGTGGAGGACAAAAATAAAACCAGTCAGCTTTTGAAAGACTTAGATTAATGTTTCATCTGAGGGATTCTTCTGGTTTCAATCACTTCTTAAAAATAATACAAAATCTGAAGCAAGCTTCACATTAATTTACCGCAAAACTTCTTAGATTTGCTCAATTATCAAATTATTAATGACTAAATCGTTTTAAGCTTATAGAAGTGAAAACACAGATTAAGTATCTGGTCTTCAATTTGTTTTCTCTTTACGTATGCAGTCTGTAAACCAACATCTAACTTCTTCCAAGCCTTCCTCAAAGACTCAAAGAGCATATTCAGAACTCTTGAAGTTACAAAGGACTGTGGTGAGATTAACTGTGATACCACCTCGAGTCTGGTGGCTGTGGTTGAACAAGAACAAATTTTATTATTTCTTAGTAAACACCTAGCCTTAACATCTCTCTCCACACAGAATAAACAGCATGCCAGAAACTGTCGAGACAGGGCAACAGCCTTCATTTTAATATTATTTTTAGACTGAAACTATCTAGGTTCAGCTTTCTATATGCTAGATCTTCAGCTATCTTACAGCGATTGAGTGACTGACCTCTGTTACCAAATGCCCTTCTCCAGCAGAGGTTAGCAGATGGAATAATGCACCTGAAAGCTTTCCCTATAAGAGTATTAAGAGTCATGTTTTCCAAGAAACTTTCATCTATGTATGTCCTATTTCTTAACAACCATCTGAAAAAAGGGGACCTTAAAATAAATAACTGTCTTCCAAGAGACAGGGCCATGAAGAAAGTAAAGAGGTTAGAAAGCGACAAGGAACATGAGACTTGTGACTCTGATGGAGGAAATTATTCAGAAGGAGGTAGAAAAGGACACCAAGATGGTTAAAGTGGTTTTCTTTCAGATCCCCGATACAAATTATATGTATTATTGAAAAAGCATTCAATTCCTAGTATCATACCAGAAAAAGGACAGTGATCCTTTTAATCACTGTCTTAAAATGTCATCAATAACAGCACGTTATGTGAACATGATATTATTTTGCTTTCCCAGACAAAATACCACGTGTAACCACAGTTTCATGACTTTGCTCAGAACCACAAGGTATCTTTCACTTGCCTGCTCTCGGCAGAAAACCTTCCCAAAGCTCAACATTTGGTATCAACCTTGAGTCCTTGAGGCACTGCAGGAATGAAACCTGCCTTAACAGCCACAAAGCACAGGACTTCACTCGGATTCCCCACCTCTGAGGAAATTAACAACCCAAACATGATCTGCACCCCAACAAGCCTTTCCCTCACAAAACTACAGAAGCTTAACAGCAAAGTAAAGGGAAAGAAATAAGATTTGAGGTCAAGTTTTTAATCGCAGGACAGCAAACAGGCCAGACGCAAAACAAACACAATCATTTTCCTGATCTAAAATGAGTAACTGGATGCTTTTCCAGCTGCCCAGAAGCACTTGCTTAATGGCCTAAATGGATCCACCAGACCGGACCAGTGCCCCTCCTCTGCACAGGCAATGGTGCTCATCTGTCTCCATGCTCATACTGCTTAGGAGATAACCCAGACCAATTCTTTACTTGCAAATATAAATGAAAAGATGAAAAGAATATGCTATCTGATGTGTCTAATAATTAGAAAAGTAAGCTATTTTCTCAGGAGTGCCTTGTTGCTACTACGCAGAGTTCCCAGGCAAATAGGAAAGCAAGTTGACAATATCCTCTGTCTGCAGGAACTGCAGGAACTTCAAAGAGTTGAGTGTCATTCCATATTTTAACACATTAATCCCCTTGTGTACACTATGCTAAGCATGTACACTTAGAATGTGTATACATGCTAAGCACACATTTAGCGCGTGTCCCCCTTAACATGCGTATGCTAAGTACCTGCCCCATAGGACATGTGCTACTCCTGCATTTAATAGTCTTCCTTGTGCTGACACAGTCTAAGTACTTTACATTTCACCTGTAGAAAAATACAAGATTTACTTGTCTTCCTATTTTAATTGTCCCAAGAGGGTCCTGAACATACAAAGTTAATTAAACAGTTATTTGTCTGTATCCCGCCTACCAAATAAACACAGCAGAGCTTAACAATATTCCTAAATGTATTACAATGCCCAAAGCAAATTTAATAAGTGTTACACAAGCATATTGAATAGAGAAAAGCTGAGCCATTGAATTCAGCCCTTCATTTATTTATATGCTAACAGTCATACAGTGCTTCGTTGCTGATCAAAGTAATAATACAAATACAAGAAGCCAATTGACAGATACTTCTTTATTCTCTGTTCTTTTGTTTCCATTATAGGTTTTAAGAAATGAAGATTTCCAGTGGCAAAAATGGCTTGAATGCTGAAGCAAGAGAAAATGGGAATAAGTGAGAGGCACACAACAGCCAGATCCACTGCAGCAGCTACCAGTGTTCAGGACATCAAGAAGACATGTGGATGTACAACAGTGGATGTACAACAGTGATGACATTCATTCCACTTTTCCTCACCATTTTTGAAAGAAATCTATCCTTTCACCTCCTCAGTTGAAGGAAGAAATAGGTTAATAGACTCAGTTTAATCACAGAAATAGATCTTCAGAATGTTTTCATTACTGATGGTAACATTTTAGCAAATACATTATAGGTGGTAAAATGACTGGATGCTGCAGAGTAACACTGCTGCCATTATGACTTTCTTACTGATACACAACAATTTTATGTTAAGTTTCAGTATCAAATGCAGTAGTTATTTGCTTTCTCCCTTTATCTCCCCTAGAATTACAACAGTTTTAAAAAAAATGAGCATTTGGAAATAAATAGCTGCTGCACTGCCTAGCTACCACTTTGAATCCTCTAACATTCTTACTTAATCAGAAGCTCATGCTGAAACCATTTAATTGTATCATTTAGCCCTTTCAATTATTAAAGGCACAAATGAAATACCACCAGCAAGATCTGAGTTTAGTTATACATATGCCAAGTTCATACAAATAACCCTCTTTATCATATATATATATAAATACCTAAGTTCAGTTCTGAAGAAGCTTTCCTTATACTATCTTAAAACACATTGCTTAGTTCAATGTTAATGTGGGGTTTCTTCACTCTGTTTTTTGAAGTCTGCCCCTTACAATGTCTAGTCAGTGAGCAAACACCCAGCACTGGAGCAGAATCCTCCAAGGACGACCTCAGAGAGCAGAGTTATGTTTTATAACAAGGTTTCTAGGTGTTATACGCACCAACCTGCACCAACCAAACAGCAAAAACACCGCTCTCATGAAGCGGCTTCGCTTTAGAAGTAAATTCTCACAGTTTAAATGAATATCCGCCGTCTACTTCTGGATGAAGTCCAGTAACCTTTTGGTACTGGTATCAGATTAAAGCAGGATCCCCATAAGAGGTAGGTGCAATTTTGGCGCTTGTGCCAGGCTGCAAACTAGAAAGGATTTGCTCTGTACGGCTGGCTGAAATAGCTCTTCTTCCTCCAGGAGTCCCTTTCTTTTCTTCCCTTCTGTTCCTGGCATCTCCACACCTCAGATAAGGCCCAGAGGATTACTTTTTCTTCTCTTAATGCTAACATCATTACAGTAAATAAAGATAACAAGCACACTCCTAGCTGAGGGCACATACACAAACACTGGCTGCCATGGAGGTGGAAGGTACAACACAGCAGCTAACCCACAGCGACAAACACACAGCAAACCAGGGAGGGAAAACTAGTTCTGTCTCGCCTGCCACACACGAAGTGCCTGTAGATGAAGTGGCACCAGCAGGCAGGTGAGCACGCTTGCTTGTTTCAAATATTTCAGCCCAGAGCTTCTTACCTCTCCTCTGTCCTACCAGTGCAAGCACACTGACAAAACGCTCAAGTGGACAAACCCCTGACACCCCCAGTTACACACAGGAAGCCTGCATTCATCACATCCCTGTGTACAGCATTGGCAGTTTTAGCCATAAAGCACGATTAAAAACTGGGAGCAAGAATACAACCTTCTATGCTATTTTAGTTCTCTCACAATTTTAGCAGTTTTCTGGGTTTTTTTTTCTACACATGGCCTTGTGTGCTTTGCATTTAGACACCAACTTATTAAGAGAGATTTTCCAAACTGAAACACCTAAGATACTTTGCTTTCTTGAAGAAATTTACAATTGAAACATACAACTCCCATCAGAATAGCAAAATACTGCAAGGACTGCCTGTAGTAACATCTCCAGCATAACCCCCAACATAAACGTACATAATCCACACAAAAGATTAGGTCAAGATCTGCATGGAAAACTTATACTAGTACAGAAATACCAGTGAGGTAATTTTTTGTCAGATTTCTTTATGAGCATATAATCCCTAATACAGACAACTGTGGGGGCATAAAAAGGCATGAAGAGGTATCTTGCTTGGAAGAGAATTACACACTCTTCTTTGCCCTCTCACACTTATCTTCCTTTGATAAATGTGTAGTTACACTGACAACCATTTTCCAGAGCACACTGTGCCAAAGTCTTAAAGCAAACCATAATCCCCAGATAGTCTTTTTTATGGTGTTATCTTATATAACTTTGATATATAAGAGATTATTGCTTTTAAAAAGGCAGATAGGAGGATAGTCCGTATGAACCTAAAGCCTTCAGTCTCCCCCAAACTCAAGCTGAATGCATAAATGACATGTAGGTACAGCTGAAGTGTGATTTCACACCATTCCAGTTTGAAATTAAAAAAGGAGACATGTTAATTGTTTTTCTGAATAATGAATTCTAGTTAAAACTCAGCAGTGTCCTATATACAGTACTTTACTTTGCTGTTTTGCTTGTATAATAAGGTTTTAGATTGTTTTCCAGGCAATGAGACAGCATTTCGCTGCTGATCTCTGTTCCACCTTTCAATTGCTTTTAAATACAGAAGAGCCAGTGGGGCACAAGCTCTGAATCTTCCAATTGCTGGAATGACAGTCACAGATAGGGCCCAATTTATCATTAGAAAGAAAAAAAGCAGCAGCTCGACAGCTCTACAAACATTTTATCCGAAGCACTTCACTTACATACATAGGTTGGTGTGTCACAACTCTGCTTCCGTGTTTCAACTGACAGAAAAATGACTAGGAGAAAAACAAAGCTATTTCATTTTTCAATTAGAGTAACTCCCACCCCAAACGGGACCTCTGACGGCACCAGCTGTTACCCTCACACGTTGCCATTGCTTCACTTCTCCTCTCGCTGCACACACACTACACAAACCGCATGGAAGTTTGGGGTGGTTTTTGCTTTTTACTCCCTCCACCCCAGACCACAAAAAGGGAACTATGTCCAAGAAAGCTCCAAGAGGACCATTTTCTTCTTGCCATCTAAATCAATTCCTAGCATGTAATTTAGCTTGTCAACTAGGATGCTCCTTACAGAATTTACAGCTTACTATGTTATACCCTGATGGAACAAAACTTGCTCATTTCAACAGTTGGGAAATGCCAGGCGGTGTTTTAAGTGACTTCACCAATACACGTGTAAGAAATGGACTGGAAGCAAATTACAGGGAGTATCCTTAAACATTGGGAAAAGGTTCAAGCTACAGTCCTAATTCTTGTACTTTTCCTTCACAATCTTACCCATCTCTGGATGTCATGACATACTCGTATGTACACACTAAAAGAATGAAAACACAAATACATGAGTTCTGATTCATATAAAGAAGATGAGTGTTGATCACTTACAGGCACATAAAATGTGCTGTACAAATCCATTTGCTCATATGAGAGAAAACTGAAATTCTAAAAATGCACATAAAAGCATTTCACTATTAAAAAAAAAAAAAAGGAACTTGACTGGCACCATTTTCTACACACAAAGAAGAAAATAACCTAAAGGAATTTATCATTGTCACCTACGACACTGCTGAGGGGGAAACCCACCACACAGGATCAGCAGCCGGGCAATAATACTACTTCATAACGCTAACCACTACTAATCACAGCCGAAACGGCAGCGGGCTACGCGTCTGCGGAGACACAGCGTTACACTTTATACCACAGCATCGAAGAGGCATTTTCCAGCGCCCGTATTCACCAGCGCAGCCGCAGCCTTGAGCTGTGCGTTGTGTACACACAGTGGGCACTGCCCATCGACCACACCGACCTGGCACCCGGCACCTTCTCGCAGACGCCGGTGGCTATGGGGACAGGGCCCCTTACAAGCCGGGCCCTTCACAGAGCCGCGCACCACCAGGCCCGAAGCCCGCACCGAGGCGAAGTCCTTGCGCTCCCCCGGCCGCGTTGCATCATGCGGCCGGTCCGCGCACGGGGCCGCCCCCAGCGCCCCTCCGCCACTTAGGCCGTCCTCCCCTCGGCGGGCCGGGGGTGGCCACAGTCGGAAGGCACCGCTCCGGGGTGAA
>VZTM01021958.1:1949-26498 GCA_013400555.1 Jacana jacana | reverse complement strand
TTCTCCGGCGTCGCCGTCGCTGCCGAACGGCCCCCGGGGCCCACACGGCGGGCTCCGTCCCCCAGGGCAGCCCGCGGGGGGCCCGCTCGCATCGATGCGCTCCCTCGGTCGATTGGTCGAGCCTGGCGCTGACGGAAATTGCCGAAGGGATTCGGCCGAAGCGGCCGGGTGAGCCAGCCAGTCTCGCGTGAGGCACGGCGAACTCTCGCGATAACTTGCGTGGGGGAGGTGAGCGGGGACCGGAAAGGACGCGCGCTCGCCCTTGAGCCCGCCGGAAGGGCGGCAGAGCGCTGAGGGGAAGATGGTGGCCAGCGCCCTGGGGACGGAGGGCGGCCTGGCCCATCTCAGTGGCAGAGCCATAAATGCTGCCAGGGGACAGCAAACGCAGGAGAGCTCCCTGCCCGCCCGCCTCCGCGACATGGGGGCGCAGACGGCGCTGTAACGGCGGCAGTTAGCTTGTATCCAGCACAGAGACAGGCTGGATCACTCTTTGCAGCCCAGGCTTGATGCCTTCACATGATACTTCCTCTTCTCGCCCTCCTTCCATTCTCATACCGCCATTTTCTTTCTACTTAATAGGAGTGGATTTCAGTCCTGGAAATACAATTTTGGGCTGTCTCTGGGCTCAGGAGAGGCTGTATTTCCCACATCATACCTCACAGGTTGGGGTGAATGACGTCAGTTGCAGTGCTGGACGGTGGCCTGGTCCCACTGCCAGACTGGCTGAAACACAGGCTCGATTTCAAAGGAAAAAGTTGTAAGACAAACTTATTTCAAATATCTTTTATTTTTCTAAAGTGAATGGCAACGCAGTTTGATGACAGCATACTGTTAAGGGTTTTTAAAAACCCTAAATAACATAGAAAATGTAGACAACAAGACTTGGAAGTTTTTCTGCCACCCCTGGCCCTTTGCATAGTTTTGAAAAGCCCTACTTAAAGGCTGCTGCTCTAGTTCTCTTTGTGGAGAAGAAGAAAATACAAACAAACCCTACACCCGACACGTGTGCCCTGACAACATTGAAAAGAAATGCACACAGCAGATGAGAAACATTTACTCACACCAAGGTACACCCAGAGCTAAACCGCTCCCAACAGGTATTGGCACCTACTCACACACCAGCGTCTCCTCCCTTGCAGCCTGGGGCCATTACTATGAAGAGGTTTGCAGCCTGATGCACAGGTTGTTCCTGGGCTGCAGTGTCTGGCTGGGACAAGGACTCACCTTCTCCCTTCTCTATTTGGTGTTGTTCATCAGCATTCACTGATGGTCACAGGCTCTTAACCCTAACAACAACCACCTTCCTTATACTTGCATAATGTGCTCCCCACCCTGTCTAAAGCATTGTGAGTGGCAAAACATGCCATATTTTTTATGCATTTAAATACATGCATGTGTATAACTTCAGAATTTCAACAGCAAAGAATTTTCAACAGGCCCATGCTTGCAAGTCAAATACAGCAACATGCCAAACAAGTGTCCTGTGGTGGACTAGTACTGTCAGTTGGAAGAGTTTTACTTTTAGTGTATTCCATCCAAAGCAAGTATATTGGAAATAAACTGGTTTTGCCTTAATATGTTATTTTGCTTGGGTAGGGATACCATGTCTTTTAAATTAACTGCTTTCCTCAGCTCCTTCATATAGACACTTGTCTGCATACACACATTGGGGTGATGGCCTTATCTGCGCCCGTTTTTGATACGGCAGCACTGACAAACAACAGTGGGGCCCAGCTTTTAGCGGAAAGCTTCTCTTCTCAGCCTGAAACAACTCTGACTTGGCAGAAAACTCCTGTTACTCCGTACACCTCTGCTGCTCCTGCCAGCACAGCGGTTCACTGGGCTGTGACCTTTTTCACTCTCCTGTTGCGTGGCTGAGCCAAGAGACTCACACCTCTATATAAACCAAGCCCACATGGGTTGCTCAGAAGGGTTTTATTGTTTTCATTTTTCCAAGCAAACCCTCTCCAACCTCAATGACCAGGCACATTACAAGGTCCCCTGATCACGTATCTGGATTGGATGAGAGTTTTACACACCTGCAGCAGGTAACAAAAGAAGCAATACAATGGAAGGCTTTGGTCTGATAACAATGCAAGAAAAACAAGTCACTTGTTGTAAAAATCAAAAATAGCTCTTGAAATAAATGGATCTCAGAAAAAACCCTGAGAAGAACAGTCAGACCCAGAAGGCATTTCCTTCCAAAGAAAGGCCATCACTACTTCCATTCAGCAATGGGTTTACCTGTCAGTGTGAAGAAAGGAGCTTTTGTGTGACACGTCTGCATGAGGAACAGTCATTCCCCCCCCCCTTTTTTTTTCTTCATCTGATGTCTTCAAATACCCAGTCTAAGCTCATCAAGTCACTTGTATCAGAAATTAGATTTGGACAGCCAGCCTGAGGTCGGTTTAAGGTTTCTTGATTTTGATTTCCTGATTGTAGAAGGATGTTATTTAAGACACCGCTTTATCTGTGGGAAAGCATTCCCCGTCATCTCTGTAGTTTCCATCCTTCTGTGGATCGTTTCTCTCTTTTAATTCCATGGTTGGCCTGATCAAAAGACCATCCTCATTCATTCTATAGTCTTGTATTGCTTTTTTCCTTCGCAGCTTCTGGATACCTGCCAGCTGACGCAGCTCTTTTGGCAGCTCCATGCAAGTGGGCTGATAAGCAAAAAAAAGAACAGAACAGAAAAGAAATCAAATCAATACATATGCATACACATGCTCTACTTTTGCTAGTACCAGATAAGAGCTCCCTCTGTAATTAACCAGTGGAACAGAACAATCGTCTCTCATTGGATCTGTGAAACGTATCAACCACCTGCTTACACAAACGAGGCCTCATGCAAAAGAAGTCTGTCCACTCCCCGCCTTTTTTTAAAGGCAACCAAAGGGAAAAATATTAGAGTTGCAGTTACTGTTTACACTTTATTATTAAGACCTTCAATATTAAGTAATACTTCACATATTAGATGTCTCCTGAGAAACCTTTTGCACTATAAAGGTTGTTGTAAGCCTCAAACAGAAGCAGAACCAGTTCATGTTTGTTTGTAGGAGCCACTGCAAGAACAGCTCTCCTGGCTTTTCATTCTAAACCACGGTATTCTATCTAGCCTATGGGTAAAAAAAGCAAACATAGTTCACAAATCAATGGAACAGCTGCTTAGGAAGTACATCAAAGGAGACACACTCCTTGATTTGGTCCCGAGCAGGGCACAGGACACTGTTTAACCTATTAAATTCAAGGATCTGCTCCTTAACAAGGACTGCAAAGTTTACCATCTTTGTAGGAACAACAAGAAAAACGTCCACAGTTGCGTTCAGCTGTAGGAAGGGGGATTACACAAATAAGGAAGCTTGATTAAAAAGCAGTGAGATGCAGCCAAGCAAATTCAGTCCTAGCAGGTAGCAGAGACAACTTCAAGACAACATACAAGCAGCATAGAAGAAACATTACCTAACAGCAAAAAGGTCACAGAAGTAGTAAAAGGAAACCAGCATGACTACAGGTTAGGGAAAAAGACTATGAAGTAAGCATCCCTTCAGGGAAGCAAAGCCACATCCCAGTGAAGAAAATGGTAAGGATAAAGTTACAGAAAAACCCCAAAGGGCGGGCCTTAATTTTATTAATATTTAACAAAAATGTAACAGAACCAGTAAAAAAAATTCTTTAAACATGTGAGGAACACAGTATGTCAACCACGCTGCAAGGCCAAGTGATGATCAGAATACAAAAGCAGCAGGGTAAAAAGCACAACATTTTTTCTCTATTTTCATCATGGAAAAAAAAAAAAAGGCATGAAGATTCCCATACCAAAACCATTTGTTACGTATCCTACAGCAAGAGGTTATCCACACTCGAAACCACTTAAAGCCAAGCTGCACAGAAATTCAGGCTGTGTGTTCATGATGATTACTATGCATTGTGTGCAGTCTCAACTCATCTGCCCATTAGGAAGGAAAATTTCTGTCTCAGGCACACAATTAGACAGAGAACGGTTTATGCCACCACATCACAAATGTTATCTGGTATCACATACTGCACTGCACCTGATCTACTCTAGCTATACCTAAAGTGCACTGGGAAAGCAACTCTGCTGCACAGGGCTGTGCAGCTCACCACGTACCAGAGCTCTGATTGGGAACTGTCACCACTTAAACACTGCACTTCTAGGAGAACATTCGCTTCTCTACAGTGACGGGTTCCCAGGCTGCATTCGCTTCTTTGAATCTTAGTCCTAAACATCAGAATGGAGTTGCATTTCCAAGTACCCAACAACACACAGTATGAATCTACAAGAAATGTGGCACATATAGTTCCTTTACTAGCTCTTTCCTAGAGACAGAGCTACAGAGGCACAGAAACCCATTTTACTCGATGTCTGCATCCACAAGAAGAACAATTACTCCTGGCAGACATGGTGGGAAGTTTGTGTTGAGCACTAAGGAAGATTATCAGTCTGAGAAAGATGCTGCAGAAGGAAGCTGAGGGTTTTGATAATGAAGCGCTGGGGATCAGAGGTTACTGTTCTGCACCTGGTTTGGGAGTAAAAAGTCAGTTGCTTAGGAGGGAGTGTCCACTGTTCAGAAGACTCAACTACTACTTGCAGGTGATGACACAAGAAACCACAGAAAGTGTCAACAAACATTTCCAAAACTGTCAGGGTCTGTAAGATGCCTATTTTTTTAATTTCCTTTCTTAAAAAAAAAAAAATTAAAAAGCAATTCTTTATTTTTTTCCTCCATTTTCCTCCTTCATTCTCTTCTCCCAATACTACATCAAAAGGGTGTTGCATTATCATTTTTGACTGCTGTGGACCACTGGCAATACTTTACCATCATTAGCAACTGCTAGGATGCACACCACCTGTCTTCTCTGCAACCCTTTCCTGAAGCAAGCTCTAATTCACGGAGCTGCATCGTGCCACTTTGACAGCATGTCTCCTACCTGGTGTACCACCTCACAGGCCAGCTCCTCATTATACCTTCTGTTACTGCTGAAACAGCTGACAAATGACAAGAGAATGTGTTTCCCTGTCCAAAAGCAAGGGGGAAGTCTTGCTGGAAGGGCTGTCTGTAAGGACTCCGTTTCTTTGCAAAGAAAGAAGATGGGAAGCAAATATGACCAAAACCTCAGGTGAAACCAGGACCAACACCAGTCACTGCTGCAATTGCTCACAAGAATTATGATATCCAAGTCAAAGATTCAAACATGCTATTTGCATAAAATATTTAACTGCTGCTTGCTCTGCTCTTACCAGTTTATTGCTGTGAAAGCAATAAACACTCATTCATCTCCATTTCTACAAGCTTATCCATGGCCTCTAACAACCTAGGACTTTGTTCTCATCAAATTATTTATGAAAATTTGACTTAAGTAAAGGGAAAGTACAAGTTTCTTTTGAAATATGCTGGAACAAAAAAAACAAAACCTGCCAGTCACTCACCTTGAAGAAATAAGACAAACTTGGGCACAGGTACATGCAATTATGCCTAAGTCTGAAGTCAAGCTCTCTGGAACATGTTGAAGGCCATAAGGATCATCTGACTCTAGCAGGAACAGTTTATTTAGCCAGCAAGTCAATCATGTGTTCTGTCACTAAAAGGGTGTGTTGGAGAATACAAAACCTTTTCACTCAAGAACTAGAGATGCATGTGGAGAACTGAGTGCTGAGACTGGGCACACAGAGCCCATGTAAAGGTGGTGAAAATTACGTTCATCAGCCTTACTCACACTTGCCTTTCCTCAACTGTCAGAGGATACAGTGATCCATAAGGGCATGTGCCCATGCTTGGCTTTTACTCTGTGATCAGGCATATTCACTTTTCCTTGCTGCTATTTCCAAGTGGAAAAAAAAAACCAGTCTGGTCCAGGTCTGCTCCCAGAGACTCAACCTCCTGATTCAACAAAAAGAGAAAGTAAGAACTGTCCTGGTGATGGTTATTCATATTAGAGGTCATTACTCAGCGTTATTCAATTCACAGGCAATCTCAGACTGGAAAGCCAAAGAATCTTTTTCACCAAGCATATCCTGATGCTGTTATTACATACAAAAGCCACCGGAATTGTAAACTTCTGGATGTGGCAGTGACCCAGGAAGCATTAGGAGGATGCTACTTTTATTATCCATTCTGCAAAATTTCTAAAGCAACTGCAAGAAGTATGATTATCAGATGTGATATTAAATAGCTCTTCAAAATGCCATTTGAAATGCTCAGGATCGGATTAATATTATGGAATAAATGTATTTACAAAAAGATTGACTTCAGCAACCTGAGTACCGCTTTTAAACAATTCTACAACCAAGTAACTCAATGCACAACAATTTGTTCTCTCTTCATTTCAACAGACTGTTCTTTTCCCTTGTGTCATGCCTACTTGTGCATGCATTTCACACTGGAAGCTCCTAGGTCAAGCTTTTTCCATGAACTATGTACAGCCTTTTTGTGGCAGTTCTCTAAAAATAAAAGGTTTTCAGATATGGTCTCTTCCATCTGTGAGGCAACTATGACCTCTTGTGGTTGTCTAAATCAATCTTCTCCTAAGTCCTCAATAATGGTATTTACTGCTCTGATGCTGAGCCCTTACGTAATTCCTGAAGGATGCAAGTCTGTGCTTGACTGCTTTGTTAAACCAGGGCAAAGATAGATATCTTCTCATGAAGACAGACCTGCATTCTCTTTTCCTAATACATATTTCAAGGCATTTATAACTGCAAATGAGGCAGTAACCGGATTTAATCATGTTAGTTCAGTGTCTTTGTGATGAATGATGATGTTTGACCATTCACTTTTCACCCAAATTTAATACCAGCAATACCTCAGAGTTATTGTAAGCCCTCCTAAGATTGCTTCATTAGGAAGACAGAAAGTCCACATCAGTACCACTGCTTGTTTGATTTACATGGACCTGCTCTTTCCATTAGTGCAGGAAGTCAAGTTCCTGAGTCAATCTTATTCGCCCCCCACTTCAGCTATTAAAAAGCAATGACAGAAGTAGCCACCATGTGAGTGCCACTCCAGGGGTACCTGGGCATGCAGTACTAACTAATGGAACTAAAGATGGAAATGGTACTTTTTTTAATAACACAAGTGAGAACAAATTAGGAAGATTAACTCAGATGTACTTTTACAAAAATAAAAATCGTTGGCCTACAAGAGACGTTATTTCTCAGAAACAGCCAGAACATGCAAAACAGCTCAGCAGTAAAGATGACAGAATAGGAGAAAAATAGAACAAGATTTGGGGACTAACTGCTCTTACCAAAACAAAGCAACTCTGGCAGCTCCAGGTACCAACACTTCACAACTGGCTGTCCCTCTTCATGCCCTTGCACATACACAGCCGCTGCTGAGCCCAGAGATTCTCAGTCTCAGATAAGAGTGATCAGGAGGCACATGTGCCTGTGCTCATGCCTTACCAGCTCTAGCTCACCACCCACAGTAGTAACTTCAGGTGGATTTGTGCCAAGGGGCTAATATGAAATGAAGTTAAGGAGATACAGACACCATCCCTTCTGCTGCTGTAACACAGGAAACAAGGTATGTGGCATAAAGCAGGGGGAAGAGTTGGAGAAAAGGAAGCTACTGTAGCTAGGTCCTCCAGACTTTATCCATCAGAGCCTTAGATCAAATCACTAACCAGAGAAACAAGTAAAGACACACTTACATTTGTGCTCCCAAGGTGATGTCCAGACACAGTCCTGTAAGCATTTAAGTAATCACGTACTACAGCTGTTAGGTCAGACATCAAGTTATCCATTAGAGTTGAGCGGAGCAGCAGAAGGTACATCGCCTTCAGAGCAAATGCTTTAAGCAGAGAAGCTGGAAAAGGTCTCAAGAACCATATGTCAGGATTCTCCTGTGTACCCCAATGCAAATGAAAACATTTAATTAGAAAAAACGGTAACAAAGCTTTTAATCACATTGCTGTGCAGTTTACAACATGAATACTGTGTGCAGTTCTGGGTGCCACAACAATTTAAGAAGGAAATGAAGGTCCTCAAATGCATCCAGAGGAAGCAACAAAGCTGGTGAAAGGGCTGGAAGGGATATCCCATGACAGTCCTTAGGGACTCTGGGCTTGTCTAGTTTGGAGAAAAGGAGACTGAGGGGCAACCTCCCTGCTCTCTACAGCCCCCTGAGGAGGGGGAGAGGGAGGTGCTGAGCTCTTCTTCCTGGTATCCAGTGATAGGACACACATGGGAATGGTTCAGACTTACATGGGGTGTGGTTTAGACTGGACACTAGGAAGCATTTCTTTACCAAGAGGGCGGTCAAACAGTGGCACAGGCTTCCTAAAGAGATGGTCAATGCCCCAAGCCTGTCAGTGCTTAAAAGGTATTTGGACAATGTCCTTTACATGCTTTAACTTATCAGCCCTGAACTGGTCCAGCAGTTGGACTAGATGATTGTTATAGGTCCATTCCAACTGAAATAGTCTCTTCTATTTATCAAGCTTATGTTCCCCATATCTTAGGAGCTCCCAGCCCATTAAGTTTTCCCTTGCTTGCCCCCTCTGAAAGATTAACAAAACCAAGGACAATACAGAATAATGATTTGGCAAACGCTACTGAACTGTGCAAGCAAGAAAAAAAATTGCAACGCTCGTTTCTTCTTCCTTTTTCCCTACTTGATGCAGGATTCCTTGTAATTAACTAGTTCAGTTGAAACTCTGTTTCAGAATTAGTCACGTATATCCGAGTTATTTATCTCTTCTATTGTACAAACTTTGTGGTTCTTCAAAACCTCAATTTCAAATAAGCTATTAGAAAATACCAGCATAAACACTGATGCCAGCCAGCCCTTGCTTCTGTCTCCCAAGCCAGTGTTACAAAATGTCCTTAACCACTGCATAGTGCCACGCTCTTAAAAAAGCTGACAGAAAGACCTCCATATGGGCAAAGCACAGCTCACAACTGGGTCTTCAGAAGGTGCCTCACTGAATCACTCACTGAAGCCAGGTGCTGCCCGCACTTCATGATGGCATCCCATCTGGAAGGTATCTTCAAGTGCTGCATCAAACACTCCTGTAACGTGCAGACACGGTGTGGAAGGAAGCCGCCTGTCGCCACTGAGAACTGCAGAGCATCAGCAACCTGTGATGGAAGGGATCTATATGCCATGACCCAAGGCAAAGAATGTGGAGGTTTGACAGTGAGGATGCATACTAGAAGTATTCTGCGGACCGGTTAAACCTCATTTTGACTGAATACAGTTCCAGACCTAGTAATCCCATTCCTTAAAGCTGTTAAGTTATACTAAAGGGTAAATTAAGTTACAAGAATGACTTACATAAGTTATATAATATATTAACCTAAGGCTTCATCTCCAGACAGGTGATTCGGAGCAGTATTAGGAGTACCATACTGTGATACTTCCCCAGTATCTTCTAAAACTTGAAATAGTGATGCAATGTGAGGAAAATGTGGAATAATATGTAAGTTGGGAAAAACCTTTATGTAAAACCTGATTTTGCCACTAAGTCATCTTTGACAAACAGACAACAGCCTCCAGCAGTGATTGCATGGCATGATGTTCCCTTGCTTCTCCTCATGGTTTCATCCCTTTTACACTAATGCAGCAAAAGCAGGAAGAGCCCTGACTTGTCCCTGAGAAACAGAGATGAGTAGGATTTTTGCAACAGGTGCAGAGAGGAGACAATGGAAAAGGGAAGCCTGGAAAACAGCCCACTCACCAGGGGAATGGAGAAGAAAACATAAAAAGCTGTCATCCACACTCAAAACCTGAGATTGAGCTGTGTGTCTTTAGCAAAACCCACCCTTCAGATTCCCTCTCCTACTCAAAAGCCCAGATTCCCATAATGGTCCCCCAAAATCCCCCCTGCACTCTCATAGCCCTTTTCTCCTTACTAGTCTCTTGTAAGAGATCTTGAACCCCTCTCAACACAAGCATACACAATCCGGCCAACAAAACCATGAGCTTACACACCAACCCAGTTTTACTGCAAGGGTTGCAGCTGAAGCCACTGTCCCAGCTGTTCTACCACATGCAGTCCACGTGCTATCTAGGCCAGCCCCCATAGTGCCCCAACAGCTCAGCTCCTGTGATGGCAATCACAGAATTGTAACTAACCTCTTCTGGACTCTTATATTGAGGGGAAACTCCAAGAACAAGCCCCCATTCCTAACTTTCCTATAAAGTCTTTAGAAAAAAACATAATAAAAATCTCTTCCTGTCCAATAGCCAAGGCAGACAACCTGGTATGATTTATTAATCACTAAAGCTGTCTTTAAGGCATCAGGTAAATAGCTAACTACTGCCTTCTCTGGGAGATAAGCCATGCATTTGCTAAGCCAATCCATTTACTGAATTCCCAAGGAATAAAAGCTGATACAATGGTATTATGAAGAGAATTCAAAACATCAGAGTACCACAAGTAGAACGAGCAGTCAGTGAAATAAATTATGCCAGACCTCCTATGCTCTATGGCAGGACAAGGAATCTAGGACTGCCTATATCTCTGCTAGATTGAGCACACTGCTGCAGTTCAAAAAAGTCTACAACCACCACTGAAAAGTGGCAGGAAACATACCTGGAGAAAGGAACTGCAGCAATTCAAAACTGATGAGTTCACTGAAGAGAAGAAAAAGAGAAGAAAAACCCAGGTGAAGCTGACCTGGGTTGTAGCACATAGATTGTAAGCACAAATCTCCAGATAAGGAGGAATTTTCCATCACTCATTACTGATCAGTCCTTTGTATTGTACTTCTGACCACTAATACCTTCTCTGGCTTTTTGCTCTCAGTGGCCAAACATAGATGAAGAACTACCTCAGAAAAGATGTTCTCAAGCAATCAGTTACTTTTACTCAAAGTCAAGACAAAGTTGATGTTTAAATCCACAGAAATATATTCCATTTATCTAGAAGGTCAGTAAGAAGAAGTTTTTAGTAAAAAACTTTCAGTGCTTTCCAAACAGGAGAGAAAATACTTAAACAAAAATCAAAGAATCTTTGTGATCAGTGTTCATAAAAAGCCTAACCTGAACAAACAAAGTTATAGAATAAAACTTGCCTGCAATGAAAACCATGGTTTAGCTTTCACTGTGAAAAATCTTTGTCCGAAGTCATTGCATGCTAAGGCTTAAATTCAAGAGCAGAAAAGCTACAACACCCTCAAGAGCCATGTACAGGTTGATCGGTGGAACCAAACAACAACCAACCAACAACTGTTTAATCAAACAACACATGATTAAATGTTGTTTTATCATCACACTTTATGATTAAATCTTGCATAGACCTCTGTCTTACAGGAAGTCTCAAGCTATCAGATTTTCTTTGTTTCATCACACACCTCCAGGAAGAATTGTATTATTTCTTCTGGTAGTACAGAGATATGCAACCATCAACATTTTACAGTAGGCAGGGATTTGCAGGTTGCTACAGCTCAGAAGGGACACCACCCTGTGGCAGTCAACGGTGAAAGAGCAGTACTAGAGTTCCACAGACATTATCATTAGAAGTTACTTCAACAGATAATGTTTAAGTACTGTAAGACCATCAGTGGGGAAGATGGTGAACATCAGAAACCTTTTACTGCCATTCTCTATGTGTTGTGTTAATTATATTAGGTTACTTATTGCAAGGAATAAGTAGCTGCAACAACAGGCCAAAACTAGGTATAAATAATACTTTTCAAATTATGCAGGCAGGATGCCATCTAAATCAGAGTTTTTCATTCAATTACTGTGCTTTTTAAGCAGTCTCACTTGTGCACACGGCCTGTTCCAATTTTAACAACACCGGGAAGCTGCCTAAGTTGTGCTTCACAAAAAGCATTTGTGAGTTTGGTCAGAGGTATCTCCCAGTTATTTGTTCTAGTAGTACAAAGTAGAAGATAAAACAGCTTAATTCCACAATATCAGGGGTTCACTGCAAGGTAGCCAAAATCAAGCTACTTGACTAGCTTACTTACATCAGAAGTAGGATTTGGGCCAACGAATCAGAGTAATTGAGTCTAACCTTATAGGTCTATCAGTGCAAGAAAAACACACATTTCAGCTCACATCAAGACAACAGAACAACAAGTGCAATCCTGTATTCCTTAGGTACTGGGGTGAATAGTCCTGGTTAGTTATTTCCACTGTAACAGTGACAAGTCATAGCTAGTACATTTGGGAGCACTGGTGGGAATTTTCACCCCTGCCTTCTTCCTGCAGTCAAGTTAACACTGACACTGATACCTGACCTGTTATGGAGTAACATAATTTTTAGGGGCAAAAGGCCAAACTACCATCAGAGAGGGACTGAGAAAAACCTCTGCCATACAAAGCTTACCATGTAGCCCAGATTAGGGCTTTGAAGAGTTACTATATGCAGTCATGTCTGTGACATGAAAAGTCAATATATAGGCAAGGACAAGGCATGCGTAACTGTGCATATCATAGCCATGCCCGTTATGAAATATCATAGCTACTGCCTTATTTTCTTCTCTCTCAAAAGGCTTTCATTCTCTTGTAACTCACATAACATTCATTACCACAACTACCAGGGCCAGCACCAGCAACCTAGAAACCTGGCCTGTTCTCTCACATCCACCACTGGTTTTATTAGCATGTGCTTCCCAGGGCTAGATCCCTGTAGCCTTAATCTGTCTGGAAGAACAAGAAAGAACATAAAGCACAAGCTGGCTCCTGTTTAAGTTACAGTAGCCTCAGGTTGTGCCAAGTTTGATCAATACCAGTTAATACATCTTAAAAAAAAAAAAAAAAAAAACAACCCACATTAAACTTGTTGCTGATATTAGATATTAACTAGTTTTTAAAATGGGTCTACACCATGGACTGCAAATAACATTATCAGCCTTGCCTGCTGGCTCTTTTTAGCTAGAACCTAAATGCTACACTTCAGTGGTTCAACAGCTGTCACATGCTAGTAATGTTAAATCTTCTGAGAAAATGCCCTGAATATGGCTGAAGCTTTTGTTCCCAACCAAAATATTTGAAGGGTACCTGTGTATCAAAGACATTGGAGAGAAGGACACCATACTGGTGAAAGAGGCAGTCTGAGATCCAGCGGCAGTCATGCATGACCTGAAGCAAGAAAGAATTATCAGACTAACCTGTATCCAGCTGTGGCTTTTTTTTTGGTGCAACTAGATTATATACGTATATGACCTCTGCCACCATGTGTGCTCACACACCCTGTACCCTTACCTTCAAGATGTTTTTATCTTCCAGCACCATTTGTAATCCATTTTTGAAAGCCTGAGGTCCCAGAAAGAAGATATCAAATAGAAAAATGTGGCTGCTTGTTGCTATCTACAACAAATTGCAGAGAAAACAATGAGGGACAGAAGAACAAAGGATTTGACAGTAGGAGAGTGTGCACTGTTGCCCATAAGCCACAGTCTCCTGTGTACAGGCTCATGCTGGGGAGAGCAGGTTTAGTTCCCTTAATGCTAATTTATAAGCAAGCCTTTTTTCAGAGATGCTCAAAGACTCTCAAAATAATTAGAAAGAATGACTCAGTAGCCTGCTATACACAGTTAAATACAGCAGTTCAAGATGTATTAAGAGCAACCCAAGAGGGTGGTACACCCTACACCTATTATGGTGACATTTTTAAAGAACCACTTCAACAAAATTCTTGTGCCCATGACATTCCTTCCCTTGCAAAGACCACTACCAAAGAAATCAAGGACATAATTTTCCATCCTAACATTTCAAACAGGATATAAAATTTAGGTTTTGCCTATGTTCAAATTCATAGTGGTTTAACAAAATCCGTTATTTGAAAGAATTTAGCTGTACCAAAGAAAACATGTTGTGGACACTTCTGCATAAATGAGTTAAGTTTGATGCATGAACTCCAACACAAGTTTTTGCTTTGGATAAACACGTTCACTTTTAAATCAATTTAAAAATAAACTAAGATGATTTTGAGCTAACGTATTAAGCTATTCTCCTTTCTGTCCCTTCCCTTTCAGATGTTGATAATATCGCAGCTAATTAAGCTACTGAACCCTCTTTAGATGGATTTCACTCCTTCAATTACATTGGCATTGTGATTATGTCTTAGAGTTTTTCAACAGGTAAGAGCTGTACTAGAGTAAAACCTCTAACTGTATACAAGGATATAAAGATGGCAAACCAAGTTTGTTACACTGATAGATCCGAATGCATATTACACACAAGTTCAGTAATTATTATATTGCCTTGTAATGGCATAATTCTTTCCATAACAGGTCCTTTATGAAATACCGGATCCATCTTCAAGGACATCATATCCCTTACCAAAGCAGCAGTTACACGAGTGGGTCTTAAACACAGGCTAATCCCCAAATGTTTCTCAGTTATGCCTTTGTTTAATGGCACATTTTGGTAAATATTTGTCTCTTACCTCAAGCCATGACAGTTTTCCATGACGACTCAAGTCAACACCTTCTCCCGCTACACTGACAACACACTGCTGTTTCAGGTGCAGCACCTAAGGAAAAAAAAACAAAAGGGATAAAATAAATAGTGCCAGAGAATGACAGGCAGAGGGACAAAAGTAAACTGAGTTTTCTGGTCATGACCCATATTTAAAAAGGTAAATACAGGTCAAAACCTCAATGAATCTCAGATATATATTGATCCAGGATAAACAGACACAGTATCAGTCCAGTTACAGAGAGACAGCTGGAAATACCACTAGAAACATCAACCACAGAATCACAGAATTGTAGGCACTGGATAGGCATGCATAAGAGATCATCTAGTCCAACCCCCCTGCCAAAGCAGGATCACCCAGAGCAGGCTGGACAGGAACACATTCAGGTGGGTTTTTAGTAACTCCAGAGGAAGAGACTCCACAACCTCTCTGGGCAGTCTGTTCCAGCACTCTGGCACCCCCAAAGCAATGAGGTTTTTTGTCATGTGTAGATGGAACTTCCTGTGTTCTAGTTTGTGTCCATTGGTCCTTGTCCTGTCACCAGGCACCACTGAGAAGAGCCTGACACCATCCTCTTGGCACCTGGCCTTTAGATATTTATAAGGATTGGTAAGAACCCCCTCAGTCATTTTTTCTCAAGGCTGAGCAAACCTAGGTCCCTCAGCCTTTCCTCATTAAGAGAGGCCCTCCATTCCCTTGATCATCTTCATAGCCCTCTGCTGGACTCTCTCCAGTAGTTCTCCATCCTTCTTGAACCAGGGGGCTCAGAACTGCACACACTACTCCAGATGCAGCCTCACCAAGGCAGAGTAGAGGGGCAGGATGACCTCCCATTGACCTGCTGGCCAAGCTTTTTTTAATATGCCCCAGGAGGCTTTCTTGGCCACAAGGGCATATTGCTGCCTCATGGTCAACTTGTCCACCAGGACTGTCAAGTCTCTCTACAGAGCTGCCCTTCCAGCAGGTCAGCACTTAGCCTGTAGTGATGTATGGGGTTATTCCTCCCTAGGTGCAGGATCCTACACTTGCTCTTGTTGAATTTCATCAAGTTCCTCACCACCCAACTTTCCAGCCTGTCCAGGTCCCACTGAATGGCAGCACGGCCTTCTGGTGTGTCAGCCATTCCTCCCAGTTTTGTGTCATCAGCAAACTGACTGAGGGTACACTCTGTCCCCTCATTCAGGTTGTTGATGAACACATTGAACAAGATTGGACCCTGGCGAACACTGATGGTTCCAGACCTACAGCTGGACTCGGCACCACTGATCATAACCCCCTGAGCTCTGCCACTCAGCCAGTTCTCCATCTGCCTCACTGTCTGCTCATCTAACCCACACTTCCCAAGACTACCTATGAAATGATAGATTACCTAATCTTACCTTATTAATAATAAAAGAGATTATGGATAACTAAAGAATATAGACAACCCTGATCTCCTCCCAAGAAATTCTCCTCAGGAGGTTTTAGGAACTTCCTTAGGATCACGCAAAAAAGATGTTCCTTTCAAATAAAAAGGAGAACTAATTTTCTAAGGTATAGAAGAAAAACCCATTACTCTCATAGATAACAAAAATTTTCAGACAGTTAAGATAAAGTAATCTGCAGCACATATGTAATAAGAGCAGAAGGTATAAACAGGAATAAAAAAGCCAGCTTCTTTCTCAAGCAACAGTTAAGATTCCTCTGTAAGCAGGAAAATCACCTCCTGTGGGGCAGAGCTTTTTCTCTGTACGGGCAATAGATTTACCATAATAGAACCCAAATCCCAACTGATGTTCTTGCAAGATAAAATGGCATGGAGCACCTATAGGATTGCTGGTCTAGTTCAGGTTTTAAAAAACGCTATTCAATTTAATTATATATCATTGGCTCAGACTTCTGAAACAATGCCTTTCTACCAATCTGCTTATGTTATCATATGTGATTTAACAGAAGAGGGTCCAGGTGTGTCTAGATTTCTAAACACCTACAAAATCAATACAATCAGTTCCCTCTCCAAATGCCAGCAAATCCTCATGTTCTTCCATTCCTAAACAAAATAATTGTTCACTACATAGTAATACTGATCCTTCACCTCAGTTACCTGTAATGCAGTCTGAAAACGGCAACCAACACACACACCAATGCAGATTCACACCCACCCACTGCAAACTCACATGGATTACACTCTTTCCCTGCACATACACACACTCTAAATACACCTGGATGCCACCAGAGATACCATTTCTACTTGACTTAAAGAAGCCAGTTACTACATATTGCTCGAGTATCACTACAGTTTGCAAAACTGACTTAAGAGTGTAAGACGTCATGAAGCAGTGCTCACAATTCTGCCATCTAATGGATCTACTGACAATTGGGATGGAACAGGCTTGGAAGTCATATATGCACTGTAAGAACTTTCATCAGCACTTACTGCTGGGCCAAACTGCTGGGAACAATCAATAACTGTATACTTCAATTTCTCTTCTTCCTTCTTCTCTAAAAGGAAATAAAAATAAGCATTAGGCCCTTTCTCTGGTAACAAGAGAATGAAAGCCTTTTGAGAGAGAAGAAAATAACATAGTAGCTATGATATTTCATAATGGGCATGGCTATGATATGCCTGGTTATGCATGCCTTGTCCTTGCCTATATTTGTGCAAGGCATGTATTTTAGTTTTATAATCACTCCATTTTTCTGGTTGAGCTGTTCAGTTCTTCTCTCTCTACTTCCTGAACAACAGGTTACTGAACTACCCAATTCGGATGGGTACAGTCTAGAGCATGAGCCAAAATTCTGGTTTTTGACAGAAAAACAGGCTGCTCAAAAATGAGCTGTAGCATGACTTTTTTCGCTATGATGCCTAAAGGAAACAAAAAAGTTTCCGCTTTAAAAATTACATCCATTAAAAAAAATAAAGCATTCTAATTCCCAGGCTTGTCCAGGGAAGGAAGATGACTGTAACGAAGACAAAACTAACAGATAGGGACACCACAGAACACGGACAACTAAGGGATCAAGGGGACAAGGAGAATTTAAGACAGATTTTAATATTTTTAACACCTGCTTAACAATGACTACTGAACATGTAAAGAAGGGTTCTCATAAAGATTCTCTCTTCTCTTTAGGTAAAATGCAAATGCTAACAATATGCATCTATGACAACACAAGGAAAAACTTTAAATCAGCCAATTGAAAGATCGTAAGAACAAAGGTTTAAAGGCTCTCCCAGTTCACATCAACTCTTACTCATTTTTTCCCCCACTACTCAGATAAATCCACCTAACCTTCCTTTAACCTACACAGGTCTTGCAATCTTGTGACAGCTCTACGAGAGCAGAATGAGCCAATCATACATTGGATTTGTACCTGTGTGTATGTATACAGCAGCAACCACACAACCAGATCAATGCAAGCACATGGCAGCCAGCACGGAAGCAAAGGGCAATAGTCCTATCAAGCTTTGAGATATCTCCCGTGCCACACATTTCAAACAAGTATAAGAATAAATCAGTCGGAGAGAAATGCTCATTGGCTGAAGCACTTTGATTTCTCCAAAAGATCAGCTGTACTGCTTAGCCACTTTCACAGCTGATGAGAGCTACAGGACAAACACCCTGGAAAGCGGATGAGTTTGCTTCTGATGTTGTGACCTTTTTGCAGGCAAAGAGCACGTCTGCAGATAATGAGCTTTGTACTTACCAGAATACACCCTGTCCTCATACAGGCAAACCAAGAGGTGGCAGCCACTGGGAGAAATGTTGTCTGACAAAGACAACCTAACTACATTGCTTGACCAATATCCACGTTACCTGAGAGGGTGCATTTTAAAGTATTTGAGGCTCTGAGCTGGCTTTCTAGGGAATCACAAAGAGAACTCCATGGGCCACCATCTGCTGATCCTGTGTCTGCACATTTGTTCCCTTCGAGAGCTGGAATGCACCTGCACAAGCAAGGCAACCATACATAGAACAGAAGTCAAAACACAACATTCCACCAGCATGGACATTTGAATACAGAAAATTATTTCATCCAATGCTATCTGTGTCCAGAGACGTAACTGCTACATGTGAAACAACTTCCTAATCCAACCTGGGTGGTTCTTGAAGATTTTGAAGCTACCCAACAATAAACTCATTTTGCTCAAAAGTGCCTTTATTTCAAATAGTTTCACATTTATTCTGAAAGCAAAAGGTGAAAGCAGAACCTGAACAGATGTTCACAGCAAAGGTCAGCCATGGTTTCAAGAAAAGAGTTCAAAATACAAAGAATGAAGCCCAAGAACCACAGCTGAAATATCCATGTCTTTACACTGAATCAATAGCATTTAATCCATTAGTTAGTTACTGTAATTGGAGGGCGATTTAACCAGTTCACCAATATGCAAAACAGTTAAAGCCACTGAAACTTTACTGTAATCAAATGGGAGTTACTAAATCATATAAAATGGTGGCATGTCAGGACTAAAAAAGGAGTTAGCAAACATTCACCTGACTTACAGATGTCACATATAAGATGCTTAGTTTCTGTGGCAGGACACTCTGAAGTTAAGACTACTTCACTGGGAAATATGACTTTAGTATAAATTTCCTTATATTGATACAAAAACATTCCACTAGGATTCTAGAGTTCCAAACACACAGATCTCTAGGTCAATAGAATAAAAGAAAAACTTTTTTATTAGCCTTTAGACGTATCTCAAATTGTACATTTAAAGAATTAACACAGGAATCTCGTACTGAAGTGAGTGTACTCAGACATGTGTGAACACAGGCCTTAACAGGGAGTAAGGGACAAGATGGCAGCAAGCAAGCAGACTCCTGCTAACTACAATTCTATGGACTTTTAAGCTATGTTTTAAGGACTAGTCAGCAGACACCATTATGTTCTTACTTCTCTTAAGAGAAAGAATGAACTATTCAAATGGGATCTTTTGAGAAGACTCAAAGCAAAGCCATGTAGGAGCATGGGTCTGCAGGAGTTTGAAACATATTTTTACCAGCTTCCCAAAGTCACATTTATATTTGTTCTGAGAGCATCTGTATAAGCCTAGCCTTCCCTGGAAGGCTAACTGCCCTGGAACTGTTCCATCACAGAACAAATGCTCAGGGGAAATCCTCACTGGAACCACAAGCTGACAAGGAAACAAACCAGGCAAATTTTTCTATCTAGGAACACTAGGGGGAAGAAAAAATTAAAAAGCAAGAGAGATTGTAAGAAATATCTTGAAAGAACCTTTCACACAGTGCACATCTTCCACTCACCACACTCTTCACCTCTTTAGAGCAGAGAAATACAGACTTGGCACAGCTGTGTCTGAAGGTCAGTATTACACTGAAGTGAGGCCCCCCAGCAGGAGTATCTTACCCCTTCACCTACTGTGAAAGAGAGCACATATTTCAACATACTCGGAGAGCACTGCTGTTCCCTTCCCCGAATCAGGCTCTTCCAGCAATTCCACTGCAACAGAAACAAACAGTTTATACTCTAGTGCTGACAACCAACTTTCTGTCATTTGTTATCTCCCAAAAAAGGAAAACCATAACCAATAGTAGCCACCACAGGACAGAGCCATACATGCACAAGAAGAAACTGAACACAAAGGGTTTATTAATTTATTTTAAACACACTCTGATATACCAACCTAAATAACTTATATCTGTAGCCTAGACAAGGTGCATTTCAGAACTCTAGCATTTAAATAGGAATACTGGCTTACCATCCCACCAAAACCAAAGCCAGTATTGAATGGCACCCAATGACTTTGCAGATTATTACACACAGAACAAAGCAGGTACAAGCTAAAATGCAGAATGGAGTCAAGTTTAATTCTTTGATAAGTCCAATAGCTGGCTTCTATTTCCCCCTCAGCACTTCACTCCTTGTCCACAAAGCAAAGTGGATGCCAACAAAAATGCACAGGACCTTTTTACACTAGAAATGTTTCTTAATCCCAAAATTCTTTACTAGGGAATCATGAAAAGCGGCTGAGATAACAGACTGTTTAATAGAGATGTATTTGCCTGTGCAAGAGCAAAATCAAGTTAACTACAACTTCAAGCAATTTAACTTCCCAGCAGAGTCCATTAGTGAAAATCTTGCACGTACAAGAACATGCACAATGAATGCAACTTAACTTCAAGACAAGAACTGAGGTCACGCTTATCTCCAGTGATTACCCTCACAGGGGTTACTTTCATTACTGGTCTTATTGGACTTAATTCACTGTTTAACTAATAAGCTTTAGCACAGTACAGTCTTAAGTCCTTCACAAAGTAAGTATTTCACAGATAAGGTAATTGGGGAACCAAAGTTGTGTGATTTACACAGCTCTCTAAATCCTAATGCTTTTAGAAGAAAGATGTGCAACCGAAAAATGCAGCACAGTGATCAAAAATGGGATTTAAGAAGCTGAACTAAGAATGAGCATGATCCTTGTGCCCTAAAATATAGTATAAAAAGCCTCACCATTGACTATTTCCTGCTCAAAAAACATCTTTACTCCTGGAGTGCTTCTGCCAGTTTCCAAGTTCTTCACTGAAATAAGAGAGGAGACAAAAATACAGGTGCACATCAAGCTCCACTGTTTGGGTTGAAACCTGACCATTTACAGAACTAAAGCAACACCATAGGATCAGATAGTACTATTAACCAGGAAGAAAAAAAAAAGGTAGAAAAAAAAAATTAACAAACGGGCTGTATTAAGTAACAGCTCTTTCACTCCTTAGACCAGGGTTTGTGTAAAGGAACAGTGCCCCGAACAGGGCGCAACTCAGGCCCCAACACCCGCACAGCCGAGCACGGGCAGGTGCCGCCAACTTCTCCTTGAAGTTTACTTTATTCAGCCCAAAGGCCACTTCGTCTCCCAGACAGCACCCGGGGCGCTCCGCGGGAGGCTGCCCACGCTGAGNTCCTCACGCGGGCCAAGGCCGCTCCCGGAGGCGCGGCACAGCACGGCCCGGCCCGGGCCCCGACCTCTCCGCAGAAGGAGGCTCCGGTCAGGGTTCACGTGCTGCAGCACCCCCTGGAAGACGCCGCATCTTAAGGTGAGCTTAACGGTTCTCTCCAGAAGGGCATCGAGGTGTTCGCGGCTGAGAGCCATATGGCGGCTGGAGGTATCAAGGACTGGACACCCTGGAGGGCCGCCTGCTCAGCACAGCGACAGCGGGCCTACAGCTCCGCTATATAGGGAGAAAGCGGGACCAACCAGAGCCCACCACGCCACGGCGAGGTCGGGGGAGACTTTACAGACGTAGGCCGCCAGGAGCCGCCCCCCCGCCTCAACTTCAATTGCCTCCCGCCATCGCGCCTGTGCTACACGCATGCGCGCAAGTATCGGCCGGTGGCAGGCAGGCGGCGGAGGGTGGTTGGTGAGGGCTGGGCCGGAGGCGGCGGGCGGGGCGATAAGAGTTGGTGCGGGCTTGTCTTCCGCCTTAGTACGGCTGGGCGACCGTGGTCGGGATCGTGCTGAGCGTAGCTGTGGCACCGCTGTCGTTGTTCGGCTGCGTAACTCTCCCTGGTGCGGAGCACTTCCCTTCCCCTTAGGCCCAGCGGCGGCGATGGGTTCCCGGGCGTCTACGCTGCTGCGGGATGAAGAGATCGAGGAGATCAAGAAGGAGACGGGCTGTGAGTTGTGGGGACGTGTGGTGAGGTGGGCTGTGAAGTGCCGCGGGGGCTGGGCTCCCGGAGCGGGACAGCGGCCCCGTCCCTCAGGCCGGGGAGGTGCTTCGGCCGCGGCGCCGGCTCTCTCCTCACGGCAGTGCGCCGAGCTCTGCCCAGGGCCGTCGGCCTGGCCTTGCCCCGTGTGGGGGGAAGGCGAGCGTGACCAGTACCTTCCCGGCTGGGCAGTGCCTGTTCCTGGGCCAGGACCCCGCTCTCCCCGGTGTCTGAGGGCGGGGGCGTTTCGTAGGCCTTGAAAGCGCCTCTTGGTTCGCCCCTCGCTGCCGGTCGCCTCGCAGGAGCAGCCTCGGGGGAACGGCGTTTGGGGCCTGGGGGTGGGTAGAAGCCCGCAGGCGACGCGCCTCCTTCGGTGATCTTGCCGGTCTCCCGCTCGTTCGGGCTGGCAGCAGCTGGTAGCCGAGGCGCTCCTCGGGCTGGCCTGAACGCGACAGCGGCGGCCGCGGGGGGCTGGCGTTTGCCCGGCGCGCTGGGAAGGGAAGGCTGTCATCCAGCCAGCCGGGATCTGCCAGGCCCTTCGGCTCCTGCCTGTGCTGGGGTTGCGGGGGAGACCTCGCATGGGAGCCGTGACTGTGGTTTAAGGAGACGAATATGGGCTGTACAGCGGCAGCGAGATCCGAGTGGGAAGGGAGAAGCGGCGGTGCTGGTAGCTGTAGTACTATGTTCGGTCAGAGAGAAAGCTCGATGGATTTTGGAGAACTGTCTGTTTCTGTTTATGGTGCAGGGTTTGTTCTCCAGCAGCTGTTTTTATCCAGAAAAAACTACCATTGTATTGCTTAGGGTTTTTTTTTTTCCAAATGTTGTTTGAATGTTGTTTCATAGGCTGGTGCTAAATTTGCTTTATGGGTGGTCAGTGAATGTTGAATGGCATTCGAAGCATAAAGGAGGTAGCATAACTTGTAAAAGGTCTGCATGGTTAACTGTAAAAAGTGAAGATTTCTGCACTCCTCAGCAATTGGGAGAGCACTGTTCAAGCTGGGCTGTAGGATATAGCTACTTTACCCCAGAGCATTTGATAGACTTGTACTCTGTAAACAAAGTACTGTAGAAACGGGAAAACTCAGCATGGCTCAATTTGGTTAATTAGAATGGTTGCCAGTCTGAGAACTGTAGCAAATATTGAATGATAGTAAATGGAGGGCAGCCTTCTAATCAGGAGGTCATGACATCATAGATATCACTTTGCTGGTGAGGTTTTTTCTTTTTTTTTTTTTTCCCCCTTTCAGGTAAACAAGGCCTCTCCAGATCATGTTTTTTCATGCTTATTCTTGCTGTTTTCTTCTTGCTACAAGAAAACACTTTACTCAGTTTCTCAAATGGAAATGTTATCATATATTCATTTTAGTTGATAGTCAGGAAAACAAGTGGCCACCAAAAAGGAGTGGAAGAAAATTAAGACAGTACTGGCTGGCATAACGGACAGCTGAGCGAGTTAACATACTTTCCATGATCCTTTTTCCATCTGTCAAGGGAACCTTTTAGAGGAGGACTGTGATAAACAAGTAGGCATGTCCAAGTAGGTTTATCCCGCAACAACTTACTGTTTTTTTTTTCTTCTTTAATTGCAAAGATCCATAAAGTAAGGGTAGCCTGACCTCACTCATAAAGAAGCTTTAAATACCAAATGCTGAATCTGGAATGTTGTTCTAAGTAGTTTTTACTTTTTTTTTTTTTCTCCCTGCCAGAATTTGATTTTGTTATTGGTGTTTTATTTGGAGAATTCTACTTATGTGATAGTTAAATACCATTAAGATGGCTATGCAGGCATTTTAAGCAATACCCACTTGGCTCTAGTGAGCCTCTAAATGCTTTTCTTACATCTTCAAAGTAGGGAGTTTAAGGTTGTGATCAGCAGGTTTAAGCTCGGTGGCATGAATTTGGCGAATCTTTCTGTGGTTTTACTGGTCAGTTTTCTAAGTAACACTACTATCTTAATCAGGCATCACTAATCTTCTCTGACTCATGCTTGCTTGTTTTAAGTCATCACAGTGTGTCTAGTTGGCCTTATCAAATCTTTTTCTTTCTTTCTTTCTTCCCCACACCCCCCCCACCCCCCAGCCTGTAACCACAGTCTAGGAATGTGATTGTTTTTTTTTTTCCTCTGCCTTGTATATTTCTTTAGGTAGGTGGAAAATTCCAGTTTGTATAGGTGCAAATATTTATGCAAGCTATAAGGTAGGAAAAAAACCAAAATCAACCAACCCAGGATGCTGGTTTATCTGGACGAAGGTTCACAGGGAGAATGCGAAGTTACTGTTACTGAATAGAGTATCCTATAGTTTGTTAAAAGCTCGATGCTGATGATACTTTACCTACTAAAGAGTTTAAGAAAGGGGCTTTGTAGATATGAAACATGTTGGCAGTACTGCATGCCCATCCTGAACAGATGTTCCAGCAAGTGCTCCTAAAGATGATTTATTTATTTTTTTCCTCTTTACTGTGAAACATGACTTACTCAATTTGTCTGGGGTAAATATGAAGGACTGAACAGAA
>VZTM01021957.1:0-10663 GCA_013400555.1 Jacana jacana | reverse complement strand
AGACACCATTATTTACTAGTTAAATAGCAATTTCTTTAATGAATAAAAATTCATTGTGTGTGTTACCACTCTTTAGTTATTAAAGAGTCCTTTTTATTGCAGTAAGGCTTGAAGCCTTGACAATTTCTTAACATGACTGAAATATAAACCCATATCAAAAAATAACTAAGAGCTGGAAAAAACAAGGGGAAATGTGATGTTAATTGTTAGTCTAATAGGAGATGGTAACAGCAAACCTTAATCCCTCGGAATTTAGGTACTTAATTTAAACAGTCTTGCTATGTTTTGTAGATCAAGAGGAAAGAGAAATAGTACTTATTCAAATCAATTCAAATTTTTAGTGACTGTGACAGCTTTCTACATATCATTACTCTTGGCTGACAGTGCAATGAGCTACATGGACCATGTTCCATTAGATGCTGAATGTTAGGTTTGGTGAATGTGTTTTAATGTCCCAGCCTGTCATGGGAATGAGATGTTGTGGACCTGGAGAAGTCTTCTAGAGCTTATTATCTTCTTGCTGTTTCAGGTAACTGCATGAAAAATTCTGGATGTCATCTGCAAAAATATTGAAGAACAGGAAATTACTGGAAGTGGTCAACACACATTTGACAAGGGTAAATGATTCTCGACCAATCTGATAGCCCTCTATGATGTTATAACTTGATGGCTGGATGAGGGGAGAACAGCAAATGTCCTCTAACACGATTTCAGTTCTAGACAATCCTGCTCCAGCAGGGAAGTTGGACAAGATGATCTCTAGAGGTCTGTCCAACTTTGACAATTCTGTGATTCTGTGAAACAATTTCTTTCATAAATAGATTACACTCCATCTAAACACTAGTTAATATTCTCTGTGCCTACTTCCAGCTGTTGGAAAGCTATTTTGGACCTTACTTCTGGCTGGAAAGCCTGTTTGGATTTTGAGCCTAAATTCATTCAGGGATGTTTAAATAAGTTTGTTCTTGTGCCAACAGTTTCCTTTAGCTTAAATAGTTTGTTTTTGTTTTTTTTTCCCCTTCTTTGGCATTTATCTCCCTCATATATTAATAGAAAGCTATATTCTCCCTCTTGACTTGTGTTTGGCTAGAAAAAATAAGACACGCCCTTCTGGGGCCTGCCCACATCACAAATTGCAATATAGTGCAGATCCCTGCACTTCTATCAAACCAACTAGCTCTGGGGTTGGAAGACACAAAGTATAGAACAATGCCCAACTTTGCTTCTTCCAGATCTGACTGAAATGACTACAATGCTACTGGAAACCACATAGATTGTGTCATTTAGAAATGTCAGCTCATGTTATTACAGCGCTCTCGCATAGCTTTTCAAATAGACTCACTTTAATTTCAACATAAAATAGGGTCCCACTTGTCATCTTTGTAGATCCTCTCATGCTTGTTCTGCTGTGAATGTGTCCGTGTTGAACAAATACAAGGAAAAGTTTTATATGTGCTTTGGGCATCATACATGATTAAATGTCTGATTTCATGTTCATATGCAATATTGACTTAGTACTATAAGTACACATAATGTTAAAAATATTTTTCTCATGAGAAAATAAGGAATAAAAAATAAAATAGAAGAGCATTTTCAGTTTTTAACTTTATATTTTTCAGTATCTGTACTAAGAAAAATGTATTCCATCACTGTTTCTTGTTATTCATATCACATCAGTAGTTCATTCAAAATTTATGGTTTTTTCTGCCTCAGTTAGTAGAAAAGCGTTAGACTGATTTGTCTGCAGTTTCAAAATGACAAGAAAATTACTCCAACTTCACTACATTTAGAAACATATATCTTTTCTTGTTAGGTATTGTAGTATAACTTCTCCACTACAATGTGTGGAAGTAACTGCTTGTGTGTAGCACTGTGTGAAGAATCAATCCCTGCTCCTATTCCCCCTGCCCAAACCAGTGATTTTCTCCAAGAAGTAAAAAACTCCAAAAAACTTAACAGTAAAAAGACAGCAGCAGCAAAATCCTCGTAAAGTAACAAAGATAGCAAAATGACACTTTCTCAGCAGCAAGAACTGGAGACAAACTCGATCACAATGATTAAAACGTCTGATGTGAAAGAAGTGACCTCTTCCACTAATCTCCAGAGGAAGATGATTCTCTGTAGTTAAATGAATTAACTCAAGCAGATTTGAATTTGAAAAAGAGAGCATGGTGCACTGTGGCTTTCAAACATAAATGGCTTTCAAAGGACATTGTCAACTCTAAACCCTAAACAGCAAAAGAAAAATTACAAGACGTGTAGCTGAGTTACTAAGCAAAAATATGCCATAGCATGAGAGTATGTTTCACTCTCTGTTAATAAGGGTAGGTGGCTATTGAGCAACTATGTGAAAGCACGCTTCCAGGATTTTGTTTTGTCCACAGACTTATTGATCCAAGACAACACAAGATCTTTATTGCATTGCTGATGCCAAAATTGCAGTTCCAAAGCCTGTTCTCTCCAAAAGTGCAAAGCAGTCACTCAACCCATCCCCTCAACACTAAAGCTTTTTAACAGTTATCAAGCAGGATTCTTAGAGTTGTATTTAAAAGTCTAAGTCCAAACTCTTTGGGTGATTTTTTAAAATCCTTTTGAATAGCCATTGGGACTAGGTTTGAAAGGTGATGCCAGGTTCCATACTCCCAAGATATATGAGAAAGGACACCTTCAGCACTTGCCAAGTTTGTGCACTGAGGCACAACCAGAGCAAGTGCCAGGACCTCAGCTGGTTTTGTCTCCCCTACTCTGGGTCTTTGGCACCACAGTGTTAACAGCTTCACTGTCACTGAATTCAGCTTCAGCTAGGTAGGCAGTATTTTCTCTGTTGACACAAGCAAGCACAGTGTGATCCACACATACAATAGACAAAGGAAGTGCTTACGCTCTCCAACATCATGGAATATGTATGTAAAGTTTTCTACTATAAATGATCTAACTAAAAAAAATAGTGAAAAGCAACCCTATAGTTGGGAAGTAGAATAGGAACCTAAAATCTTACAGCTATCACATTTGTGAATAGGTCCGTAATGCTGCTAAAGAGAAAATTAGAATCTAGAATGGTAGAATGGTTAGAGTTGGAAGGTACCTTAAAGATCACCAAGTTCCAACGCCCCTGCAGGGACACCTGCTGCTAGACCAGGTTGCCCAAAGCTCCATCAAACTTGGTTGTGAATACTTGCAGGGATGGGGCATCTACAACTTCCTTGGGCAACCTGTTCCAGTGCCTCACCACCCTCACAGGAAAGAATTTCTACCTAGTATTTAAATCATTACCCCTCATCCTATAACTACACTCCCTAATAAAGAGTCCCTCCTCATCTATCCTGTAGGCCCTTTTTAGGTACTGGAAGGCTGGTAAATTAAAAAAAAGAAAAACAAAACACCAACAAAGTATAAAATCCAAATGGTTCTGGTTCTTACTATGTGCTGTCTATAGCCCACTGAGACTTTAAAGTGGCTTCTTGCAAAAAAACCCTTCTCTTTACTGTATAACTTCAATGGTTCCTTGTGAGGTAGCAATTCAGTAATGAAGAGCAATAGTTCAGACCAGACAAGCTGTGATTATCTGATACATTGCTACCTAAGCATGGATACCAGTGGCTGTGCACAGAGCTATTTGACGTGAGCAAGAGGTCATCAGATAGGCTATTACAAAACACTGGATTGCGTCCTGGAGATAAAAATGTGACCCTTAAAAATTTAGACTTCTTGCTGCTTCTCTATTAATTTCCTTCCAATTAAATTAATGTTCAAACATTATATTGGTGTTCTAGGATTTTCAGGTTTTTATCCCAAGAACATTAAACTTACATATCAGGAAAGAAGTGCTTGAGACTGTGGCAATACTAATTGGTACTATTATGTTTTGTTCTTATATTTTCCTTGTCTAAAGTACTTGCAAAAGTAATAGATGTGCATTCAGCCAGTAAAATTCAATAATATAATTACTTTTTGAACAACAATTTAACTTTTAAAGAGAATATCTCGTTAATAACCTTCACCAATACCATTTTGTGAGTGCCATTAAGTTTACTTGGCTAGTGACAATGTGTATTTTTGGCATATAAGAGCATCTTTAAAACTGTATTATCATTACTCCATGTCTACATTTCCTACTTTAATTTTATTCTGCCATAAGAGCAAATTGACAATGCATTAAGTATCCAATTTAAACCAGCTGAAAATGAATGTATTCAGACTAGTAAAAGCAAAGACAACAGTAGACTAAAAGCTTGTGGAAACTGAAATACTATCAATCAATCATCTGAACAATTTTTGTGGTACTGCAGCTCTTTCCAAATATTCTGGTTGCAGCAGTTGATTTGTATAATTTTTATTAAAGTAGGTATTTCCTGCTCTGCCCATCACTAAAAAGATATGTAAATTTTTAAGGACTCAGTACAGAAGTGAATGTTTTATTCTTTTCCTTTTTTTAGTCATTAGTATATGCGATTACATTCTCACTGAAATACAGTAATAAAACCAAAGATGTAAAAAAATTTGGAAGTGCCTAGTTTTAAACCCAATCGTGTACATATTTGTCTTGGGAATAATTAACTAATACAAACGTCTTTTAGGAACATACAAGGCAGAACCACTTGAAAGTGTTTTACCACAAAAAATGACTTTTTATGAAGAATGCATTTTTTAATTTTTAGTTTTTCCCTTCTCTTCAATCACTTGACATGAAAAACAAGTATTGTAAATATTTCATTGCAATGGTGTTGCTACATTTAGGAATTAAAATTCTGAGAATTAAAGCATCTGTTTTATTAAAAGCAATATAGCAATAATGAGTACTACTAAAATCCTCATGATCTCTTCAGACTTTCAAATTAAGGAAGAAAACAAAATTTCTTAATGACAAAAGTTTATGGTATTGTTCAAATTTAGTTCTTGCCATTTAGGCAGTAAATCTAACACAGACTTTTACAGAAGAGTGGAATAAGCTCTCTCCCTTTCCAAAAAGTGTCCATCTGCTTTATTGTTTCGTGATAGTACTCCTTTCCCAGGATATCTCACCAAATATTCCCAAAAGAAGAACACACCGTGCACTGAGAACAAATTTTTCCTGTACAATCTATGTTCTTTACATGAATAAATGGAAATTATAGCTTGCTAAAATGTTAATGTTTCTGTAAGTATACCAAGTTCTGTAGACTATTTCTGAGATAGTACAGTGAATGTTCTTATATTTTACAAAATTTAAATTTCAAAATCATGTGCAAGTGAAAAGAATCCTGATGGAGAAATAAGCTTTGGCATCTTTGGATTTTATGATTCAATGTCATGTCTCATTCATGAATTAGATTGCACCGATTTATTGTGCTAATGATTACTTTTCACGGGTATAACAAAATCACAGCAGGTGACAACAGTGAAATACGATTTTGACTTCATCTATGACCATAACCCATAGTAATTTAAATTTGCAAACAGTGAATAGCTACTAGCAGCTTTTCTTCAGTAACTAAAAGAATATTTAAAACTTAACTGTTAAGAGAAATTAGAGCAGCTCTACTCTGGGAAGTTTGCCTGTCCTATTTGCCCTAAGGAGGGGAAACAAGATTTTAATTTTTTTTTTCTTTTTTAAATTTTCTATTATAGAATTCTAATATGGTGACTATTTTCTGAAGTACTTCAAAGGAAGAACAAGCTTCAGGTCTGTAACTTTTTTGGAGAGTGTAAAAGACTCAGCCCTTCTCAGATGTGTCCTTCCTTTATTCATTTTGAAGATGTAGATAACAGGTAAAGCAGCAGAGCATGTGCAGAGCCAGGTATATCATCCTGGTTTTACCTCCTTTCATAATACTTCTGGAGCAAGGATGGCACAAGCCATCTTTGCACTTACTAATAACCCTACTAACTCCTGATATAAGTTTCCTATCAGCCACACACCAAAAAAACTTCCACACCACTTGGCTCAAAATGCTGGATTAGGTGAAACTGTAGGCCCTTTTCATAGTTACCTGTGGCCCAAAGCCTCTGATTCTCAACTAGCGTTTTTTTATGGACTGATTTATCTTCTTAGTTAAGGTGAGGATAAAAAATAATGGTAACAAAAATAATAGAACTGTAGAATCATAGAATGGTTAGAGTTGGAAGGGACCTTAAAGATCATCAAGTTCCAAACGTCCTGCCATGGGCAGGGATACCTGCGTGAGTATTGACTTCACTCGTAAAAGAGAAGTATAGAAATATTTATTTCAGTAAAAGTGAGATTTAACCAAATTAGTAGTAAATGCAACAGAGTTTTACAAGATTCAATGCCAAGGCACACTTGGTCATTTACTGCATAGATGCTGGGGTCAGACAAGCTGTCAGGGAGACCCTCCCGTTGAGTCAAAACAATTCAGAAAGGACCCCCTTGCTTTCTAAACTCCTTCTCAGAAAGAAGTCTGGGTGAGGCTGGGTCCAATGCTAGTCCCAAACTTGGTCAACAGTTTGTCTAAAGGATTATATATGTGCAATCAATCCTTTATATCATTTAAATAAGATTTCAAAGTTTAACATTTTATTATTCACTTACCAAGAATCTGTTGGAGCAAGGAATTTCTAAACCTTAAGGAGAAACCTGAGAGGCCCCTCTGCTCAAGGGAAGATCCTGATGTTCAGCCTGTNTTTTGATGCAGCCCAGGATGCAATTGGCTTTCTAGGCTGTCACTGCACACTGCTGGCTCATGTGGAGCTTCTCATCTACCATCACTCCCAAGTCCTTCTCCTCAGGGCTGCTCTCCAGCCATTTTTTGACTGAGGAGGCATTTGTGATATAGACTGCCCATCATCTGCTTCCTCACTTGACTGATCTTCCTCAACCAGTAACTCTTATCTATTCTTCACTGGTACCCGGTGGGGTGAGGTGAGCAAGGGGGGAAGTTTGTCTGTGGCCCAGACCGTATACCTGCTCTTTACATTAAGGCTTCTGCCTTCAGCCTGTCTGGCGCTGGTTACAGGGGCTTATGTAAATGTGCCCTAACATTTTCTTTCAATATAATTGCAACACACAGATGAATTAGCACAGTAATAAATCAGTGCCCAGTGCCTCAGCTTGTATTCCAAGAGTTTGAGAGATGACATATTTTAGTATGTGGTTTTTTATGTTATTCTTCTAATGATTTAGACTGCTTGTTTTTGGTTTTGTCTTTTTGTTTGTGGTTTTGGGGTTTTTGTTTGCTTGTTTGGTTGGTTGGTTTTTTCCTGAAATACACTGTAGCCCATGGCTTCCCCATTCTCATTCTCATTTTTTTAATTTTAGAAGAGAGAAACAGGGGCAGGGAAGAACTAGGAGGGAAATGATCTACAAATAAATCTCATCCTAGCACGTCGTCAAGATGAAAACCACATTTGGGAGTTAGGGAGTACTGTAGGGCATAGGTTTTCCATGTAGACAGAGAAATTTTCAAAGAAGGCAGCATTCAAAGAGGAGGAAACTGAGGCTTTCTTTATTTTAAATTATTAATCCTTTTCATCAGCGTTCCATAATCATTTGTTTAATTCTTCTCTCAGAATTGTGACCTGCCAGTTCAGAACACAAAGTTATAGAGATTCTTATAAAGGAGGAAAAAATATTACAACCCAACTCTCTTCTTACCTCATACAAAGGAACCTTCCATTTGTAGTAATATAACAAAAAGAAATCTCTGCCTATTTGTTTGGAAGCATGTGCTGATTGCATAGCTTGAGAAGGTATCATCCTGAGAATATTAATAAAGTCATTTATTAGGGTATTGAATTATTAAAGAAGGGACAGGAGGCGACTATTCCACAGAGATGAAAACATAAATAAAAGTAGTGCACAGATAGATAGTGGAAGCTGAGACTGGGAAAGAGCTGTGTTTACCTGGAGACTTGATGAAGATTGACAAATTCAGGAATTTTGATAAACACTGTAGAGTGTTTCAAGTGACAACCCTACAGAAAAGTTACAAAGAATTCAGAAAGTGCTAAATACATGGGCAGGATGGCAGGAGGCTGAAGCATATGAGAAATATCCAGAGCTCTCTGTTGGCAGAACAAAAGTAAGCAGATGTGGAAAACAGCCTACAACCAAGGGCAGGAAAACAGCCACGAGCCTGCTGCCTAGTTTATTTATGCCAGAATCCTGAAAATCCAGGTTTTCAGAGGCTGCTGCTAATGAGGCAGGAGCTGAGTCTATGCAGCTGTCACTATGGCAGGCAAGGGAGAGGGGCAGAAACAGCAAGAGCAGCATGATGATGTTCCAGTATTGTCATTTTAGCTTACTATCTTAGCCAACCTCTCTCCCAAGGTTAGGATGAAGAATCATTTTTTTCCCCCTATATTTCTTGGGAAGTTTGGAGTTGCCTGTGGTGCTCTCATCTTCAAAACATGGTGAAAAACTGACTTTTGCCTTATGTCACTTAATCATAAAATTAATGTTTACAGAAGCAAACAAGCAAAAAACTAAAAGAGCAGTTGGTTGTATTTTTAGAAATGACCATCAATATCACAGATTTTAGATTTGTGTGTTCAAACTGTGGTTTCAGGCCTCCTTCTGGTGGCTTGGCTTGGGTTTTTTTAAGACTTAAGGAAGGTCAAGATTTCTAAAAATGGGTTCCAGGTAGTTTCAAGGTGGGTATTCAACAAATTACAGTTCTGGAAAGGTCAGCTCGAAATATTACTGTGCTTACAATGAAACCTCCTTCATCATGACTATTTTATAATGTGCTATATTCAAAAGTTTTTTTGGGAAAAAAAAACATAAATAGTTCTGAAAAAAAGAAAACATCTTATATCTAGAATCAAGAATTATGATTTATTCAAATAATAAAGGTCTTAATGGTCTGATCAAAATTAAAAAAAAAAAAAATATGTCCTTTCTAGTCCATTTATGATAGTAACATTTAGAGAGAAAAACCCACAATAATTACTTCTAATTGCTATTAGAATGCAGTTAAAAAGGACATACATTAATTTTTGAGTATCTGCCCATTTCTCTTGTCCTCATCCTTCCTATCTGTTGTTATGAAAGCTTGCTAAAATCCCTAGTCCTGCACTGGGAGTAGTATGATGATGAAGAAGAGGGATTCTTTCTGTTTGGGTGCTGTTGGTGCTTTTTAAAAGGTTTTCAAGTGATCTAAGGCTAAGCCTTTTTTCCCTTTTGGTCCACACACTTAGTTACCAATAAATACTTTGTTTGCCAGATCATTACCATAGCTTGCATAAGTTTCAGGATAAGACTTTGCAATTGCAAAAGCTACATTAATACTAAAACAAGTCACATGTTGATATCCTCACTGTTAGATGATTTGCTGTTTCAGATAAAAGGGTCTAGCATAAACCCAAGACTAGACAAGTCTAGACAGACATCAGCAATTTCTGAGAGTTTTATTGTTGAATAAATACAAAACCTGTGGTTTCTCATTAGCACGATAACTACATATTTCCCAGGCTTAAGGGCTTCAGGGAATTAATTTATTTAACATATGCTTAGCAGCAATATATTATTTAGCAATACACAACCCACAAGAATAAAGAAATCTTATCTCTAAACCACATCAGAATTAACTAAAATTAGAAAAACTACAAAGTAATATTTTTGACCTCGGGAGATTTTTAAATTATGCTTTATTTTATTTTATTTTATTTTATTTTTTTTTTCAGAGGGAACTGAACAGTGAGAAGAGATTAAAACTTTATTTAAGAAGTTAATACATTGTACATAGATGTCAATAGCAGAGACAGTCATAATGAACTGAATAGCAAGACTGATACAGTGAGATACAGAATACTTTTTGTGGGGTTTCTAGTATCTAAGTTATCTAATTTACATTATTTAGTTACTGGACTATATAAGGACATGTGTTAAACTTGGAGTAAGGATTGCAAGAAAAATATATCCAAGCTTGCAGTTGCACTGAATTGTATAATTTCTCCATTTTCTTCAATTGGTATAATTCTTCACTCATGCTCATGTGAACAAAGTCTACATTAAAAGGCAATAAATAGAAAAAACTTGTAGAAATTGTAAATTTTAGAAGTGAAATAATATAGCCTGCTTAGTAGAAAGTACATTTTTTTGAAGGATATCTATATTTCGAGATAATAAGAGTGATCTGGGAGAGTACAATGCATTATTACAAGGAATAACGGCTGATATTAAAGGGAGGAAAAATAGTATTTTGCTTGAAGAAAACTACTTGCCAGTGATAGATTTCAAATTATGTAACAAATTCCCAAGGGAAATGTTCAAACTCAGCCACTTGAGATATTTATAGTGTGAATAGGTAGCATACATGATACAGTGTAGGCAACAATCCCACGTTTGTCCCCAGGGTTTGAAGTACATGAACTGATAGATCTTCTCCATTTCTAATTTCTTTGATCTATGGTCAATAGAGAAGTAAAAGGTGAATCAAACTCAGATAACTAGTAGTTCTGATTTTGGTGCAAAGTAAAGATCTGGTTACAAAATACACATATATGCACATATATACACATATGTGTATATATACACATGTGTGTTTGATTATGCATGCACGTTTCCAGCTACAATTTTAATAAAGTGTTTTTTCTTTTCCTAGATTATCAAGGAGATCTTCAAAACATTCAAGAACACAAAATTGTGTTGTAGCCACAGATAAAAACAGTCAGTTCATATACAGAGGTTAGAAAACATGTCAAAGGACATTAAAAGTTCTCAGTT
>VZTM01021956.1:29930-126328 GCA_013400555.1 Jacana jacana | reverse complement strand
CGCCGGTGGCGGGCCGCACGTGGCCGGCCCTCCTGGCCGGGGGGGACAGGGCTCTCGCCCGGCTCCTCCCTACGGTCCGGGAGTCCCGGCCGCTGCTGGGACGAGGGCCCGTTACCCGAGCTCTGGCACTTTGTCGGGGACGTGTCCGGAGCCGGGCACGGTTTAGCCTCTTTCGGTTTTGTTAGATGTACCGCTTGTAACAACGGGAGGCTCCGGTGATCCCGGGATTTGTGTTTTAACGTCGGAAAACACAAATCAGCGAGGTTACAGTGCTGAAAAGCACAAATACGGTGTCGAGCCTTCAGTTCTCCGCGGAAGCCGTACCGGCTGTGATACCACTGCGGTCTTCACAGCCTGGAGCTCAGCTTTGTAGAACTGTCCGTGGGGATGGCAGGCAGCAGGACCGTGTGCGGTTAATCGTGCCCGGGCACCCGCAGTTGGAGAGGGTACCTTAGCACTGGGTTTGCGTTGACGCGCCAGTGGGTTTGCATGAGCATGAACATCCACTTAAAGGTAAATGCTCTGTCATTGACTGATGTATTCAGATACCCTTTTAAAAACGTGGAGGGCAAGACAGCATATCTTCATAATTTCTTATTTAATGGGGAAAAACACTCAGGGTTTTCTGGAGGGAGGGGAACAAAACCCAGACACATGCAGAACCCCCACCTCTGCCCCCGGACAAAGAACTCTTCTGCTCTGGAACAGAAAAAGTGGAGCATTTCATAAGCGTTTAGACAATCTCCTGTGTAGGATGGAGGGAGCTTCATTTTGCTGGTAGAACACATCTCTGGTTTCTGCAGGGCTCGCTACTGCAGGAGATTTCAGTTGGTTGGGTTTCAGTTTTGATTGTCGATGAATAGAGAATGTTTAAGTTGTTGATAATTGCGCCAGCAGCTTTTTAAGTCAGTGTAACTAAATTGCTTGTGAGCCGATGTGTAGGTAACTAACAAATGACCTTTGTATTGCTCTTCTGATGGCTGTAGCCTGTAGCCCAGCTGACTTGTTTGGTTTTTTTTGGTGTTTTGTTATTTTTTTTAATATCTATATATTTGCATTGCAGTGAGGGATACGGATACCTACACACGACTAGTATTCCTATCATCATACTATCAGGAAGCCATATCTGTTTACTTATTTATGTATGTAGATGGTATCACGTGGATTGAAGAGAGGAATCCTTTATCCCGAGGGATTATATTAATTATACCTTGCCTTTTCCTGTGGCTGCTGGCCTCAGCCTCAGTGTTGAGAAAACTTCAGAGTGTTTGGTAACTGTGGGAAGCAGGCTGGACCAAAATTGTTGCTGCTTAAGGTTATCTTAATTGCTGGTTGTAAGAGCAGCACCCAAATGACTTTACAGAGCTATGTTTTGGCTTTGTAGCAAATATTTCTCTTAATAGTGGGCTGATAACATACGGCTCATAGGGAAACAAGTGTTTTGAGATGATTGCTTACATCTTCATTACTGATTAGGGATATGCAGCGGGTTATGTATTGTCCTTAAATTGTGTGTAGCTGAAAATGTTTTGAGTAAAGCCAAGCTTAGGGAAATGCTGAAGAACACAAGGAATTGTTCTTCAGTTTCTGAACAAATGTCTGCCATAAAACAAGCCATAAACTGAAAATGCCCTCTTTTCCAATCAAGTGTTAAATGCAGAAAGGTTTCTGGGTATTACCTGTACGAGCAATTCAACTGTTTTTAATTAAAACGTGGGTTAAGCGCTGTTACTACCTTCCACTGCCGTTCACTGTGGTCTTTTAAATGCTGAGATAAAACAAGCATGTGAATGCCAATAAACTTTAATGAGGTTTGTTAGTGTATGTGTAGTCACTCTTGACTGAGTTCCATGCTTGGAATTGTGAATTCTTCATTAAAGTATTGCTCTGGTTGCCTGATAGTATTAAAGGATAAGCTATTGTAAATCAGGTGCTACATTTAAGTGTTGCCCTTGTAGATGCAGACATTGATAGCTCTTCAGATAAAGAGCTGGGGAGCTGTGTCATGGTTTCAAAAAGTACCGTTTTGAAAATTGCGGTCCATTTTTTTCCCTCTCATCACTTGCTTTAATTAATTTTGTTACTCACATTTTATGTTAAAATTGGGGGCATTGTTTCAAAAAGGATATGTTGCCAGTATTCTCTTCTGTAAAGCTAAAGTACAGCTCTGTCAGATTTAATTACCAAGTTTGGTATTTTGTAACAGCTGTTGGGAGCCTTGAATGATCTGCTGTACACCCGGTTTGTTTAGAAAGTGGAGCTAGAAGACATTAGATCAACAGTGAAGATGGACATCAACTTGCATAGTTAACTGTGTACATTTTAAAAATTAAAATTACTTCCTTATCCAAGAGGGTTTATTTTTCTGAAAACAGACCAGAAACCTTATAAATGAATTGTTTTAAAATAGAGTGCCAAGCAATCGGATTTCTTCATAACAACAGTATGATGAGATTTAATTTTAAAAGAATAAAATAGAAGTGGTGGTGTTAGCTCTGATGTGTTCTTTGTTGTTAAATGGCAGTTCTCACAGTACTCACTTACCAAAGTCTGGAAAATTTATTTCTGTCCATGTTAACTACTTTACTTCACTTGAGCAAGTAATATTCTTCCTGGAGCGAGTATATAAAGTAACAGAGCTATGTCTTAAGTTGTTTGCTTAAGCAATACAGTCTATTTTAGCTTTGTGAGTCTTGTATATGTGCACAGCGGTACCATTGTTCATAGTACAAATATAATAGGAAATTTGTGAGTCGGGCATTTTTTTAAAGAAATGGGTCACACACATTATTCTTTGGTTAGAAAATTACCTGCCCACTGTGATGCTGCGCTTGTGCATCACAACCTTGGGTGCACTGGGAGAGAAGACTGAGGTTGCTGTGATGATCTATGTTGGCATGGCACAAGCTTTACGAGCCTGAAAGGTATGGCATAGTAAATAACTGCTAGTGATTTTTCTGTGGCGATGGCTTCTTACTGAAGTTGGCTTTTTAAAATTGCAGAATCCTACTCCTTTGGTGTGCTTTTTTCCCCTCTGTCTGTGTTGTGGGAAGTGTTACCGGGGGTTATGATTCCAGTGCAGTTGACACTTGATGACACTTTATCTAGTCATCTGCAAGAACAGCTGCCTGGTTTTCCCTTGTCCCATTCCCTCTCTGAGAGAACCAGTTCACCCACTCCATCTTTTGGGATATCTTTCCTAGCTGTATTTTTCATCAGTATCACAGTTCCAGACTGAGCACTCTGACTTGCTGTCTTCTGTTAGTTAGACATTTTCTAGCATGCCAAAAAGACATTTTATGTAAAATTTGTATTGGGATCCAAATTTGCACTTTTCTCATCCAAATATGTTGGTGCAATAATGTTTCCTGAGCGCAGCTGAGAACTGCTGACTCTCACTGGTAGGCAGATGTGTCTGAGGCTAAAACAGTGGACCGGTGAAAGGAGAATGTAGCTAGCTGAGAAGACTTCAAACTTGGTAATAGCACTCATTGTAGTAAGTATTTTAATATATGGCTTTTTGGCAACACTAGGTTAGTTTGTTAACTGTCATGATAGACAGGCAGCATGTGTGTTCCGGCTAAAGCCAGAAGCGTTGCTATTTTTTGCTTGATGTTTTGTAGGTGGCAATTTCAGTGGAGTCTTGAGTAATTGGAGTTGGAAAAACGTTTGTGAAGTTTGTATTTTCAAATGTCAGAAGCTTTTGAGGAGTAGATAGTGCTATTTTTATTGGAAGTGGAAAGGTTGCTTAGGTTGGGTGGTTCCTTTGCCCCATGCCTCTCTTTTTAAGCTACTGCAGCCTTAGTCCCTAATGCTTGGGGGTGTTGCATCTCCACTCCCTCTACTCTAGCCCCTCAGCAGGATGCCTTAATACTGGAAAAGTGCAAAGATGGCTTTCACCTCTCTTTTTTGCCTCTTTCTTGCTCTCTGCTGAGTACATCTTGTAGCATAGCATCAAAGCTGTTCCTTGTAGAAAATACTTCGGATACAAAACTAGAAATATTTTGTATGCTTTTAAGGATTTGGGAGTACATTACTTGAATAAACTAATGCACTATGCTCTTTCAGTTGAAATTTAGCAACTGTTCTTTGAGTTACTTCATAGAAGTCCTTTCTGTACTGAATCTGATATCTGCACAGAAGCAAGCTAACTGATTGTCCCAAAAATGGTAACTAGCAGAAACAGAAATGAAAGTTCTACAGCTCTCTGCTGTGGAGGAGGCAGAGGGCTTGGTGGAAAAGCTTTGCTGACCTGCTTTAAATATTTTTTTTCTCGTACTTTAGAATAATAATATGCTGATTTGGACTTTCTGATTTCAGTATTGGTGTAGAATTGCTACATATATAATAACTAGTTGAATATTGTTCCTGTATTCTGATGATCAGTGGAAAGTTTTATGCAGTAGATAAGGGGAAACTTAGTCATCGATTTCTGTGCAACTGAACTTTCTCTTTAGAAAGAAAAAAGTTTAGGAAGAGGGTTAACTGCTGGCCACTTAGTTTCAGTGCAGGTCTGACCCAGGACACCCCCAAAGCGGAGAAGAAACTGCAGCTTACCCATTGTAGCTGGGGAAAGGGCGTACGGTGCAAAATTCTTGCTACCAATTGTCCAAGGGACAGAAGGTGCAATAGAGACCCTTTCCTTTAGTGGGATTTCCCTGTGTTCCTAGGTTGTTGTTCCCAGCCTGGAGTGCAGTGGTGCTGGAATGCCAGCTTTATCAGGCACCTACTATTCCAAAAGATAAAGCCCCCTAAATAGTATCTCAGGGAGGGCTGTGGTGGGAATCCCAGCAGCCAGCCAGCAGGTGGGCAGCCGGGCTGGGTCAGTGAGACTGTTTTCAGTGAGACATTTCACTTGCCCAGAATTTTGCAGATCTTGTTTGCTTTCAGCTTCTGGTTTATATGTTTAGTTGGCCAGCTAATAGGTTTTCAAGTTTTTAATCCTTCAGTTTAAATAAACTGCAATTGGCTGGAAAGTTGTTTGGTTGGGTTTTTTTTGGTTTGTTGGGTTGGTGTTGTTTTTTTTGTTTGTTTATTTGTTTCCCACGTCTGCTCACGTGAATCTGTATCTCATGCTTTCTTAAGTCAGAAGCAAGGCTAGCAGTGTATTCCCTGCTTTTCACTAAACAAATGTCAAGTTGTTTCCTGGTATCCTGTTTTCAGTAACAGGATAGGTGCCTTGAAGTTCTCCTAGAGAATTATTACTGAATCCTCTTTAGTTCTCTGCCGCCGGAGATAGGTGACCCCGCTTACGCTAAAGATAGATTCCCTGGGCTGCTGGCTGCCTGGCTGGAGCAGTTCAGCTTTGAGCAGATGGCCATAAATGGAAAGAGCAACTGGAGAGAGCCGGAGTACCTTAGCCAGAGTGTGGATGATGTGCAACAGGTGTTTCTGCAGTCCCTGCTTTTAAAAACCTTTACAAGGGTGAGGAATACAGAGTTGGCTGTGAATAGGATTGGGGTTTTAATTGACAAGTTGGGTTTTTTCTTCAGTGTGTGGCTGCTGTGTTCGAGTTGCTGTGATCTACGCTGTATTAAACTTAAATGTGCTCTCTTGAAGTTACTTCCAACTATTTTTGATTTATTAGTTTTCATAATCTTTCAAAACTTGAAACAAAGAGATATTTTTGCCTTCTTCCTTAGTTATCGTTTAAAAAAACCACCCTGCATAGTGTGTGTTATGCTTTGTGTTTTGTTTTTTAACAACCAAGCCTGTTAAACTCCACTCACAGTTATTTTTAATGTCAGAAAATGGAACTGGTTATATCTGTTTTGCAAACTAATTTTGTATTTGTGTACATACATACATGCATATATCCAAATAGACTGAAAATTGGAAGGGAGGTCACCTTTAGATTTTAATGGGGTAATAGTTGGAGATGATACTGCTTGTGTGCTCTGCTGTTACAGTTTGTAACCATCCTCATTACTGTCTGCTTTTTTTTCTGGTTAACTTGAAGGCAGAAGACAAATCCCAGAAGTCTGCTTCTGTAAACTCTTGAATGCCTCATAGAATTGAGGAGCTTGTTGTGAACCAAAAACCGAATCTCATGTTCTCATTATTATTTTTTTAATCCTACAGTGGAAGCATCGGTTCATGGAAGTAATGTGCACTGCACAGATAAGACAATTGAAGCTGCAGAGGCCTTGCTTCATATGGAGTCTCCTACCTGCCTGAGAGATGCCAGGAGTCCTGGTATGTCAGCTGCAGTTTCTGAGCTGTTTCTCCTTCCACTAATTAGTAAAACAAGCAAATTGGGAAACCTGCTTCTGTGGAGAACTGTGTGTTGTTTAAAACATTTGCTTCCTTGTTTCAGAACTACTTATTTGATTGAATTTTTCACCCTATATTTACAGATTAAATCATTTACCTGAGAGAGGTTGTTGGGTAGACATCCTTGAGTAGCAACACATTTTAAATGAACTTTTCTGAGCATTGGGAAACACTTTTTAACTGTGTGGGTGTCCAAGCACTGGGAAAGGTTGCCCAGAGAGCCTGTGGAGTCTCTATCCTTGGAGGCACTCAAAAGCCTTCTGGACATGGTCCTGGGCATCCAGTTCCAGGTGGCTCTGCTTGAATAGAGGATTTTGGACCAGATGATCTCCAGAGGTCACTTCTAACCTCAGCCATTCTATGGTTCTGTGAATTTGCCATTTTAAATTGCTAAAATAAAGAGCTATTTTAAGAGAAAAGTATTTTTATCTGTTTTTCTATTTTAGACAAAATAGCTGAATATGCTAAAAAAACCCAAAACCCCAACAAGTAAGTTGATGATTACTTTAATTTGGTGTTCCTTCTGTAGGTACTTAATATATGTTGGATGAAATAGTAGTCAACTGAATCCCAAAAGCTACAAAGTAAGAAATGGAGACTGGAATAAAGATGAGTGATTAAGCTCTAATTGGGTTCATTTAAAGTTGAGTTTAGTTCTAAGGAATATCAGTGTGATATTTGCCTTATGCCTAACAACACTTGCAAGTGTGCATGTTGTTGGGAATTGATTTTCTAGGTGACGAGTCGTGGGAGCAGAATTTTGCTATACTATTGCATACGTTTTGTTTAAAATAATTTAATGTGAGATACTTTAGATAATCAGGTAGAAAATGAATCAGAGAGTCTTTTTTAATTTTAATTTTTTTCTTCCCTCATAGTGGGAGTTTTTGTCCCTCCTTGTGTGTCAACCCCAGAATTCATCCATGCGGCCATGAGACCTGATGTGATCACAGAAACTGTGGTGGAGGTATCAACAGAAGAAACTGAACCAATGGATGCATCTCCTGTTCCAACTTCCCCTGATATCCACGAACCAATGAAAAAGAAAAAAGGTTCGTATGGCTCTTCATGGCTGCAGTCTCAGAACTCATTTCTGATGTGCATTGCTGCAGATGCTGCAGTTGGTTCTGGAGAGATGGTGGAGAGTTGGTGGAGATAGGTTAGATGATCGTGCTCGTAGATTCTCTGCTCATATAACTACACTGACTGGAGTCTGAAATGTGAGTTTTAGAAAATGAGTCTGCAACAGGAAAAAAAATAGCAAGAGCATGTGCTTTGCCAAGCCATAAAGAAAAGTGATGTCCTTGTTGTTGTGGCTTTTTAAGAATGATTTACGAAGGGGAAGAAGGGTGGAGAAGGATTCAAAGAGAACTTGTGTAGATAACTGTTGGTGTTTGAAACAGGGATACGTTTGGAGAGTGGGTAGGCTGAGGGATCTTCCATTGAAATGACAGGGTGAATGCTAACTTACAGAACCATACATCAGTTTACAAAGTCAGTACGAGATCTTCCTCATTAGAGAAGTACCTTATTTGTCTGGTTGGTGTGTCTTGGAGGAGAAACTACGTGGAGCAGTGTTGGAGTTTGAAGTGTTCAGCTACCAAATGAGAGGTTGGCACCTGGTGAGGTTTCTAGTCTGGCAGCTTTCTTAGAGGCATCAATACAATTAACATAACAACATTGTTTTATTGGTGCTTCCGGGCATGCTAAGATGGAATATTTACTTGTAATGTAGAAGGGAGAAGTTGCAATGTAGTCATAAAGTGATAGAAATCTAAGATCTATGAATTCTAGATTTAATAAGAACATAGGCACACAGATAACTGTAACTCTACTGTAAATTACATAAGCAAGAAAATGTGCTTATGTAAAGTGCTTCTGTAGCTGTAGTTGTACACCGGGTTTAAACTATTTCTCTATATTCCACTATGTGTTTGACTGGTCGTTACTGGGCAGGTTGTGTTACAGGGCTATGTGCGGGAAGCTCTGAAATTCTGAGAAAGTTATTTTGTAAATATTGTTTTCCTATCACAGAGCCCTAATCCCAGCTTTTAAGCGTGTAAGGTCATTCAGCCATAGTTACAGAGCCATCATTTTGGTTTTCATAATTAATACTGTTTGAAACTCCGCGCGTAATGAAGAATGTTGTTCATCAGCGAACATTGATGCTCTTTTGCCTGAGATAGGAGAGTCAATTGCTGCTTGACTTCACCCAGTGGCAGAAGTGTCGGCTGTTGACAGCCTGCTGCCATGGGGTACAATCCTCTTCCCTGCTTGGACCTGTTTACCTTGAGTAAAAGGGTCACTGAAGTGTGAAAGGATGAAGAAGACACAGGCCTTACTGGAAGAGGATTTCCCTGGCACGGGAAGGCAGGTGGCTCTGAGCCTGCCACCTGATGGGGAGTCCCCTAAGCTTCCTGGCCGGGGCAGGTTGAGGGTCAAAGGAGGCGTGTGGGAGCCCCGCCAGCCCACAGGGAGCTGGGCAGCAGGCAGGTGGGGGCTGAAGTGCAGGAAGGCTTCTAGCACCACTCTCCTGCATCGCAGAGGCTGTGGGTGCTGTTTTGTAGCCAGCTTAGTGCTTCCCCATACGTGAATCTCGTGCAGCACCACTCACACTCTGGGTAGAAGCTCTTATCTATAGCTTTTAACAGACAGGTGCAAGGTGGAAATGAATGTTTATGATTTCAGGAGTAAAATTTCTTAGGAAAACTGATGCTTTGATCAACATCCATATGTCAAAATGTCAAAATCGAAGCAGAAGAAATAATATATGTCAGAGTAAAACGGACACCAGACTAAAAGAATGCAAATAAATTTAAGTTTTACTTTGTACACTTAGTGCTTACCTCACCTGCCATTACCTTGTCTGAAATTGAGTTAGAGCTGTCTATGAAATAAGTAACCAAATGTAGTAGTAATCTAAGAATTTAAATTTACCCACACTTGTAGCAAGGAAATTGCCAGGGAAAAAACAGATGAATTGCTTCTTTCAGCAAAGCCAAACTCTAAAATACTTCTATTCTGCGTGTGATTAACGTTTCTTTTCTCTGCATGTCTTATGTGCAGCAGGCCGTAAACCGAAGACCCAGCAATCGACTATATCTGATGGGTCTCCAGATCTAGGTATAAAGAAGAAACCCAGAGAAGGCAAAGGTATATTTTTCCATTTAACAAGTCTTTGCAGTTATGCAGTGTATATGTATTATACCTGTCACAGGAAATGCACAGAGCTTGATAAATTTGGTGGACGAGTTTCTACTGACTTTGAGTTTTAATTTTATTTGATGTCTTCAAATTTGTACAAGATCTAGCACGATGCTGTGTAGAGCTGCTCTAGAGGTACCCTGTAATACACTCTGTGGTTAGTAGGGTTTTTGATTTTTCATTTCCTTGCTTTGTGTTTGACTTGTGCTGTCTTCCATGTTGTGTGATAACAAATGGTGTGTCTAGCAGTAAGTTAAGTTACTGCTGACAGCCTTGTGCTCGAGTAGGAACAGCTTATGGATGTGTTTTCTTAGTTGATTCGCAAACTTCAGTGGGAATATGTTGCTTGACTAATAGATTCGTTTTGGCTTCATGGGAAAACCAAGTGATGGTATGTTCTTTCATGGTTGAGTGAGGGGTTTTGTGCAGGAGATTCATGCTTTCCTAATGTTTCTGACAAACAGTGGGTGCTTTCTTGGACTCCAAGCCCTTGCTATTCATCCAGCAGGAGACAGAGTAGGGCATTAGCTCACAGATTGCCTTTGAGTTGGAGTTCAGTGTGTCAGCTCTTCCCCTGGTTATAGGTGAAAAATGTGGATCTCTTCCCCACTTAGTGCACTGGAAGTTGTTTGGAGATGTTGCTATGGTTAGGATAAACAAAGTTTAGTGACTTAGTGGCAGCGTGTTAGCTCAAAGTGTGTGCCATGGTCAGCTCCACTATTATTTTGGGGTTTGTTTGAAAGCACGATCTCTGCTGTTCACATAATTCCTTATCTGGGTACAGCTCCAGGGCAGTCACACTTGTCAGTAGGGCAAGGAAGAATGGGACTGACAGAGAGCATGTTAGATCGTGAAAACCAGCACAGAGTAATTAAACTTCTGTCTGCGACCACTGTTTCTGTCTTAGGATGTGAATGTAGCAGTGGACCTTAATGAACATCAAAGATCTTTGCATCTGCTGTACTTAAAAATACATCTTGTTTAATTTTCTATTTTCTTTGAGTATTCCTAAAGTCTCCTCAACTTTCTTTCTAATTCTGATTCCACGATTACATCTTACCATTGTCTGAATATTACTTGTAAAGTGTCCCAGTTCCCAGTTTGCTGCACAAATAACTTTGAGAAAGGAGGCCTATGTTTCTGTATCCTCCAGTTTTTTGTCTCTACTGGATTATTTCACTTTATAGCTGAAGTGGGACATGGCACAGGTTTGTTGGGGGTTTTTTTTTTGTTGTTTTTTTTTTAAATTTATTTCTGTGGATGTTCATAATGATCTAGTTATGTCTCTTGTGCTCATGAGGTATCATGTTCCCTATTTTACACTACAAATGGCATAAAAGACGTTTTCTTAATGTATGCTAAGTTGATGTCCTGCAAAATATTTTCATAGAATCATAGAATCATTTAGATTGGAAGAGAACCTTGGGATCAAGTCCAACCATCAGCCCTACTCTACAAGTTCTCCCCTACACTATATCCCTCAACACCACATCTAATTTTTTGTTATTTTAAAAAATTAGTTGCAAGTTTTCCATGCAACATGTTTTTGAAAAACCAGGAATTATTCCTAGAGCTCAGTGCTGCCAGCAGAGTTAAGTCATGGAGGAGGAGGTCAGCTGGTGGCGCACAGTCAGAAGGGGGATTGCTTGTTGTCCATGTAGGTGCTCCTTCCGTTGTGCATTCCTGATGCTTTGCGGTGCAAAGTGAAGCAGCTGTAAATCTGATTTAATTGTGCCCTTCAGCTTCTTTTACAGAAGGAACTGGAGACTTCATGTTTTTTCGTGAAGTGAGATGGCAGTATGTTTTTCTGTCCTCACAGAGTGCATTAGCCGTGTTGGCATGGTTTCTCTTTCCATATTTTTTCTTTTGCATAAATACTCTTTTTCAAGTGTAGGCAGCTGGAGGGACAAAACGGGCTTTGGGCTTCTTATAGGTGTTGGTACCAGTGTGACAGTTCATTGATACACACAAATGCCTTGTATCATTCACGTATTTTCTGGCCATTAATCCTTCTGTTTTGAGACGACTGCTAACATTCTTAAAGAACTGACAGCTGTAATAATTGTCACAAAAATTTCTTTTGTTGTACAAAATCTACTCTGTTTAAGTTAATATAGGTAACAATTGTGTCTAGCTTAGTAGCTGCTTAGGGTACTAGTTAGCGTGAGACCTCTCAGGAGTGGAGATGAGGGCTGTATGTTATTAAATAAGGCTTCTGTCTTAACAAGGTGCAGTACATGTTTGTCTCCCAGGCTGGACTTAATGGATGATAAAGAGTGGCACAAATATAAACCTGTTCAGATAATGTTCTACAGCCATATCTTATTTTTTTCCCTTAGGAGTCTGTAAGCTTGGTTTCACAGTATTGGGAAAGTCTGGTTCTAATGAGAAAGGGCTTTAAAATGGTTCAAAACTGTATTAAACACTACTAAAATAAGCCTTTTGTGTTAAATGCGTAGCAGCCTACCTGAAGTGTCACCAGGTCTTACTGGCAGTAGTAGATGGCTTCTGAGTAGTATAGGTACTGCATAGTACTCCTGTGGAAATATTTAGGTCAACATAAGAGTATGAAGGAAATGAAAAAGCCCTGCCCAATCAGCAGCACCATTCCAGCAAAAAAATTAGGCACTTCAAGGAATGATTTCTTCTGAAAGTTCTATTTACTTCCTTCAACTGAAGTCCTCTTCTATTTTTGTAAAGAATCTGTTGCAGACCACCAGCATCTGGCAGTGGACCCAGAGATTCTCTTTCTGAGGAGCTAAGGGAAAAAAAAAAAAAGATGAATTCCCTAAAATCTAGGATGATTTCAGGATTTCTGAGTTCTCTTGGTGACTCTTTACCATATAAGTCCTATTGAAATGTCTCTGAAATCAACTGGAAGTTGTGTTTTCATAGCTTTTGAATTAGTACTTGCTGTTATTTGAGTATATGGTAAAACGCATTTATTCTCTCCTCTATGAGGTGGTCTTCCAGAAGATGGAAACCATCATTTTTGGGTTTTTTTTTACCCTTCGAGGTTTTTCAAAGATGCCTATTTTCTCAGAGTCTGCAACAGTGGCCTTTGAGCCGCATTAATGTATTTTAATTGTCTTCAGCACGGCATAACAAGTGCTGTGCTGGGCCACTGAATCTCGAGAGTTAATGACCTTTTTTTCACACACACAAAAAATGATTTTTATTTGGCCCATATCATCCCCTGGAAGCGTGACCAAGTGGAGAATTGGGATTAACGTTCTGAGGTTATTCTTGTAGCTCTGTCTTCATTCCACCTTCTGAAATAACTTGAGGAGTCTTCTCCAGCTGTACAAATTGGAGTGTGATCTGGTTTGTTTTTTTCTTATGCCATCCTGATGGTCACTGTCAAACTCCATCTTGGGGTTCCTCCAGTGGAAATGGTTCACCTCTTGAGTACCTGAGAAGTACATTAAATTTTTCTTCTGTAGGGTGACTTCATTCCATATCTATCCCCCTAATTACAGAAAGGTATGTGGGATTTCTGCCATATCAATACTTGTAGCAAGGAGTTGTACTGACTTTGGACCTAGGAGGGTATTGGTCACTCTGCAACATATATTTGGGAAGGGTCAGAACATGGAGCTGTCACCGCTCAGTGTGAGAGCCCCAGATCATGGACAGGAGGTTATGCCAACTTAACCACAGTTGAGATGGTTTGTTCTTGAAGGTCGTACGCCTTTTTAAAATATCTTTCTGTCCTGCAGTGTCATAAAATGCACTTGCATTTCCATCCCCTCCTTAAGCAAAGAAGAAAATTCTGAGCTCTCGTCTTGCCTCTGCCAAACAGATGTAGGTTGTAGTGACTTGGAACGTTCTCCCACACTTCTTTTCCAGAACTGAGAATGAGTGCTGGGTTCAACTGGCTCCTGTGCTGTACAGCAGAACGCTTGGATCAGCTCTCTTTGGAAAGTAAATGTTTACGGAAGCTTTACTTAATTTAACAGAATGAAGGAATATGTGCAGATGACGTTACATACCATCCTCTGTTACCATCCAGCATTACAATTACTTGTAATGCACATCATTCAGAGTTACCTATATATGGAAAGCTTTCCGTTATCTTTAAAAGTGGAGGTTTAATATTTAAATTCTTTCTGATCATAGGAAATACAACATACTTATGGGAGTTTCTTCTGGACCTTCTCCAGGACAAAAATACTTGTCCTCGATATATTAAATGGACTCAGCGAGAGAAGGGAATTTTCAAACTTGTGGACTCAAAAGCTGTCTCCAAACTATGGGGAAAACACAAAAACAAACCTGACATGAACTATGAGACTATGGGAAGAGCTCTGAGGTAAAAACTCTTGTATCCTTAAGTTATCTACTATAATTCTATAATTTAAAAATCTGATTCTTCGTTACGCCTGTAGAAATACAGCAGTTCTGAAATTTTAAAAGTTTTGCCCTTTTATTAAGTTTATTTGCCACTTAGTTCCCGAAGTACATATTTAAAAGGAGTTGTGTTTCGTGTTTGTTTTTTTTTTCAGCTAGGTCCTTCAGATACTCTGCCAGCTTCTTTCCTTACCTTCTCACACTGTGGGTTTTACTGTGGCTACTTCAGATTTTCCTGTTAGCATAGAATGAGGTTTTGTTTAAAATCTGTCATTCTGTTAGTTACTACTTAATTGTACTTTTCTTGCAGATACTACTATCAAAGAGGAATTCTTGCAAAAGTCGAGGGGCAGAGGCTTGTATATCAGTTTAAGGAGATGCCAAAAAATATAGTTGTCATAGATGATGACAAAAGTGAGTCCTGCAATGAAGATTTGTCAATGCCTACAGATGAGAAGTCATTGGAAAGAGTGTCTTTATCTGCAGAAAACCTTTTAAAAGCAGCAACCTCTGCACGGGGAGGAAAAAACTCCTCTCAGTTAAGCTGTACCAGAACAGAAAAAGCAGTCACCAGAGTTGTGAGTGTTGCCTCACCAGCACATGATACGTCGTCATCTCGTCCCTCAACTACCACTACTACTCTCCCAGCAACAACAGCTCCCAGGTTTGTATTAATGTGGCTTGGGCTTGTCATTTGCTAAGGACAAGCAGTTTTTTGGTTAGGAAGCTGTCTTTTAGTTTTTTGGTTTAGGTTTTAAATGCTGGAAATGGCTTCTGATTTGCAAGCAGCAGTGTAACGCAATAGAATACCATGAAAGTCTAGTTTATAAGATCAGAGCCAACTGTCAATACACTTGCCCTTCAGTGTATTTAAAAATTACAGAGACAGGGAGGAGTGAAAAGAGAGATGAATGATGCTAAGAATGATGCTTATTGCCAGAAGTGCAAAAGGTTGTGTTTTATGTGGGGGTTTTCTGTGGTTTTTTTTTTTTCTGTTGTTGTTGGGGGGCTTTTTGTTGTTGTTGTTGGTTTTGTTGTTGCTCTTGGTTTTTTTGTGGGTTTTGTTGGTGTTTTGTGGGGGTTTTGTTTGTTTGTTTGTTTTAAAGAAGCTGTTTAAAATCTGTAAATCCTAGATTTGTCCATCCCTGTTGTCAGCTCTGATGGTGTCTTGTGTTTTGGCTTAAACACACACATCTTTGCTTTGCAGGACTGTACGTGTGGCAATGCAAGTGCCTGTTGTAATGACCTCTCTGGGACAGAAAATCTCAACTGTGGCAGTGCAGTCAGTAAACGCAGGGTCACCGTTAATAACCAACCCAAGTCCAACAACAGCCACAGCTCCAAAGGTAGTAATCCAGACAATCCCTACTGTGATGCCAACCTCTGCTGAAAACGGAGAGAAAATCACAATGCAACCTGCCAAAATCATTACAATCCCTGCCACGCAGCTCACACAGTGTCAGTTACAAACAAAAACGGGCCTGTCTGGGTCAGGAAGTATTAACATCGTGGGAACCCCGTTGGCTGTTAGAGCACTAACCCCGGTCTCCATAGCTCATGGGACACCAGTAATGAGACTATCGGTGCCCGCTCAGCAGGCATCCGGCCAGACTTCTCCCAGGGTGATTAGTGCAGTTATAAAAAGTCCAGAAGTTAAATCAGAAACAGCGGCTTTAAAACAGGAACGTGAAATGAAAGCGCTGCAGCTGGTAAAGGAAGAGAACCCGGCTGATGGAAGCAAGACTGTGACCCACGTAGTAGTAGTTAGCACGCCCTCAGCTATTGCCCTTCCTGTAACAGTGAAAACAGAAGGAATCATAACATGTGAGAAATGAAGAATAGGTTGCTTCCAGCGTGCACTTCTAGACTGTTACGGTTTTGAATATATTGACGTAATTGGGGGAGGGAAGTGGATGTGATCACCAAGTCGAAAAGGAGAGTTTTGAGATGTCAATAAACATGCACATGTTGAAGACATACTGGAAAAAAAAAGTTTATTTTCCCGTGTTTCAGTGGGAATAGAACCACATTGATATACTGACACAAACTGCCTCTTCCGGTTGGGAACCGGCTGAACCTATGGAGAAGGAAAGCTAGAGGGACTGAACAGGGACCAAACAGTTCACTACGTTACCCGTTACCAAGTTACACTAAGACCTGGAACACTAAGAGAGTTGTGTGAGAGGTTTGCCTTGGTTTTCAGTTTTCAAGGGGAGAGGAAAGTCTCGTTGTTACAAGTGGCAAATTCGGTGCATTTTGTATGCATACCAGCAATTACTACTGTGTGCCCACAGTGCTCAACTGGTGCTATGTGAAAAACTCTGCTACTAGGTGTTGTAGAATGTGAAATAAAGGAGAAGATTAAAGAGCTTCTAAAAGAAGACAGAGGCCTAGAGGGAATTTTTGTATCATACAGCTTAAGCAGATTCAAAATGAAAGCCTTAGACTGATTTTCAGTTACCTTTCTTGAAATAAGCTAATGGCTTGTTTGTGTAAAGCTTTTTTATTAAAATAAATTTTTTAAAAATCTTGTACCTAGCACAGTATTGTTATAGAATTACATGTAACATATTTTGTATGGTAGTTAAAAGTCTGTCTAAATTTCTTAATTGTGGACAAAATAGCAGCAGGCTTCCCACCTTCTGCTGTAACATGCCTGTGTCTCTCACTTAGCCCTGACATCCGTGCATACATTTCAGTTTCAGCTCTACTCTGTCACTTGGAAGGTCACGCCCAGCATGAGCTTTTGTCAGGTAGTTCTAAACCTGTAAATTTTTTTTTTTAGTTGAAGTTAAGAGGGAAGTACCAGTGTTCAGAATGAACTATAATAGTTTGTATATTCAACATTTGAAGTATATTCTATTTTGTTGTACTCTTGTTTCAAAGTGTATTCAAGTAGGTTTTACTGAAATATAGAAACGAAATTTAATGGTGTTTGGTCTGCCTGTTATTTTTGGGTTGTTTTTTTTTTTTTTTTTCTTTCAACCTATTAACCTTTTCTGCTTATTGAAATCTTCCAGGCGTTCAGCCTAAGATAGCTGATACAGTGTGGAAGTTTGGAACTGCTCACTACACCAGTACTCCGAGCGGCTGACCAACTCTCTCTCACAGTGCACTGGAATATTTTTCATTGATTTCTCTTGAGAAGCTTGCAGTAGTTGGTGAGGCAACTTCTGACAGGGGTCTAGTTCTCTTAGACTTTTTCAGGAGGGTCAGCATACACGGTGTTCTTCCACTGTGGCTGGTCACAGGAGTGCTTGGGAATAACGAGTAGAAGTTCCTGCCCTCCAGCTGACAGGTGGTACCTTTGTGTGCTTCTCCTGATTTTTTTTCAACATGAAGAAGACAGGGTTTGCTTAAATGACTCTGAGAATCAATAACTTGTAGAGCTCTGTGAACTACCCAGTTATTCCTCCATCTACACCTTAATTTCCGAAGACTGCACTGCAGAGGAAAAGTAGAAACAAGCAGACTTGGCTATTCCGGTGCACTGATCTGTCTGGTGATCTCATAGAGGCAAGCTGAAAGTACTGGTGAGTAGGAACTCTGCAAAATGAGAAATACTAAGTTACACTGCTGGTCCTTTTGATGTCGTTGCTGTCAGCTTTTCTGGCTGTTAAGGTTTGGCTTCAGCACTAATACATGACTTTAGGTAGATGTGTTGGGTTTTTTTCAGGATGAAGTATGTATGTAAATAGATTTTACAATTGCACTGAAGTTGAGGGTATCGTGATACGTTACTACAGGGTAAAGCTCTGGTGAAAACACACAGCACGCAGATTACTCTGTAGTTGTGGTCCATATGTAAGAGTTTGGCTTAAAATCAATCCAGGGTAATTTACCCTCTTTTCATGGGGACCACACCCGTGCTGCAACAGTTCCTGGAGAAGCAGCACATCAGCTCACGGGTGCCCAGTGGCAGCCTCAATTCCTAGTGGGATGCCCTGGATAGTCTTCAGAGCTGGAGCCTGGGTAATCTTGAAGTAGTTTGCATCTGAATGACGATCTAAGTACTTCATGCCTGGAGGAGCAATTTTAACAGAAAACTGGAACTGAGGTCTTCAGTAAATGACAGAGGAGACCAGAATTAAATACTTATATTGGGGTTTATTTTTTTTACTTTTAATACTGAAAAATTAATTACCTACAGACTTCTAGCAGTAAGATCCATTCTTCGCTTTGACTGGTAAAAATTGCAAAGATGGCTCATTACAGCCAGCCCAGTGTGTGGGGAACTATGAAACTCTTCTGAAAAAGGGATTATTTTTCATACTCTTGGAGGGAAGCACAAGAACGAATGAACAAGCTGAAGCATGTAAAAAAAGAGTGATGCAGGAGGCAGCAATTCCTTCCACCAGCAGTTAACCCAAAGAAGTTAAAGGTTCTTGCACAGATGAGCTGTGTTTCTGGCCTGGGGTAGAGGGGAGGAAGATTATGTTGCCAGGAAAGAAGTAGGACAGAAAAGGAGGCGGAGGGAAGCTGGGCAATGGGTTGACTGATTTGATAGTCTGAGAGGCACTAATGTTCTGGGTAGAGTGGAATAAAGCAGTGTGGAGACAGGCAGGGAGAACAGATTGGAGGTAGAGGATGAGAGAAAAAATATTAACCTTTTTAAACCCACATCTTTAAGTCTTTTCTGTAAGAAATCCTTTTCTAAGTAGCTGTTACTTGATCGTGTATGAGGGAGATGGGTTATGTCAGAGCATGGAATGTCTATATCTGGAGTATTTGTAGTTGAGACCTTTCCGACATCTAATTTAGATACACTGGAAGTCAAATGGGGACAAACTCTTCCTGGAAATAGATAAAGATCTCCAGCTGATGACCTCCTTCTCTTAACTTAGAGCCAAGGCTTCATCATGTAATGGCAAAAGCGAAGGGAATGAAGGCACATATCTCTGCTGCTGGTGAGGTGGGCAGCTTGCAGCCATGCTCCAGTTACTGTCGGCGCTGCATCTTGCCACAGAACTGGCCATGGTCCTTTGGCTCTCTCCCCTGGCCACCCAGTGAGCGGCACACATGCTGCTGGCTGCCAGAGGACAAGTTCCTTAAGTGCTGGGAGAATCTTGTTCTGTATGAGGATGTGCTGTAACTGAAACAGAAAAGGTACTTAACCCAGCTTCAAACCGTGAAGACCCTTTTTGCTCACCTTTCCATGTATGCCTTTGTACTCCTCGCTCTTTGTTGTTGGGGTTTTTTTTAATTTAGAAACACAGAATTGTCTAGGTTGGAAGGGACCTTTGAGATCATCTAGTCCAGCCATCAACCTAACACTGGTAAAAAAGCAACCCATCACTAAACCAGTCACTAAGCAGTATGTCAACCCATCTTGTAAATACCTTCAGGGATGGTGCCTCAACCAAATTTAGCTGCTAGCTAGAACCACAGACAGGCTTTTTGTCCCAGTCGGACAGTGATTTCAATGTATCTGCTTAAGGGTGGCACTGTGTGCACGTGGTTCCTCTGCTTTGTTCTGAGACCTGGTTGTTCTTCAGAGGTGGTATGGAATCTAGGTAAAGGAGCCATGCTTCTTATAAGAGGTGGCCTCTCTCTGGGGTTTTCTGCAGTTAAGTGGCAGAGGGGGGCAGGTTCCCACCCAGAACTGAAAATCTCAGATGGTTCTCTAGGTCTGTGCAAGCTTGCTCTTCAACATGCTGTTCTATGGTGATGTGATTCTTGCCCGCAGGGTAATGAATTTTTTTTTACTGGTGGTGCTTTTACTACTGGATTTGACCTCAGGATGAGAGAGCTTTGGGCAGGTTTGAAGCATCTGAAACAGACAAAGCAACACTAAAACACCGGAGAAGTTAGTATCTAGCTGTACTCCTAGACTTTTGCAATCCCTTCGAAAAAAATCCTATTATTTGGTCCAGGTGTGAAAGCTGGACCAGCTTTTACAGCTGAAACTGGTGGCTCATGGAGAAGGGTCCAAGCTTAACTCATTCTTGGCAAGCAGTTACTTTTCTGGATGTGTGAATGGAGTGAAACTCCAGTGTGAAGTGAGGACGCTTTATACGGAAGGCATTGAGACACAGCCACGGTATCGCTGATTTTACAGATACAAATGCAGACATTTTCAAATGGCTACTGCTGTAAGTTATAGGATGCAGAGGGTAATGCTGTATAATCCACAGGGAAGAGATCTTAACTGTGAGTTGCAATTCAGCATAAAGTTCTGAACATCAACATTTGTGGGTTGTGGCAAGAAAAGTTGGGAGGCGAATCCCATCCCAGAGCCTACTGTTTTTGTTACTGTCTTAGACAAAGCCTATTTTGCTTAGTGAGGAGATCTGTGCCTTGACACAACTCCTGCTCAGGGTAAAGCGTGCTGCAGGGAAGGCTGAGCTCTTGGGATCCTCTGCTAATTGGTTTCATTAACTTTAGGGCTTTGGAGAATTATATCTGAGCTGATCTAGGTTCGGTGAGCCAGGGGCAGTCAGTCGAGAGGTGATGAGAAAGCAGAGAGGTGCCTGAAGCCTCAGTCCTTCTGCACCGTGACACGTGCAGCAGGGATCGCAGGTACGTGGTGAAGGGCGTCACAGCCAGAACAAGCTAAAGTCAACTTCTGCCTCAGAGAGACAGTTCAGATAGCAGGTATTAAGCTTATTAAGTGAAGAAGATCCAAGTGACACTACCTGCTTCTGATCTAATTGTTCTTCGAGAGAGAGTGTTTTAATAAGCTTGCAACAGCTTCACCCTTTCAGCAAATTAAGTAAGTGGGTCATTTCTTCCTCCAGCTAGCTTGAGGGTGAGGGAAAACTGTCACTGCTAAAGCTAATGCAGCTCTTTTTCAAGGTCAGAGCAAGGGATCTGTTGAGGCAGTTTTTAGCCTTGGTGTGCTTATAAGGGAGACAGCCACAAGAAGAGCTTTGAAGACATTTTTACTATAAGAGTCATACTGCTACATAGGAAAAAAGTTAAAAACCTTCCTGCTTCTTGCTGCGAAAAAATATTTAGTGTACTGATATTTATAGCAGGCAAAAGCATTTTGGTGCTGCAGGCCTGCCTCTTGCTGAATAAAACAAAGCAAGAGCAATAGTTCACGTAGATATTCCAAAAGAGCCTGTATGTAAAGTACTGAGAAAAAAATAGGGTGAGGCTGACTGGGAAGTTACCTGTTAATTTCTGTGTCTTGCCTACCTTTTATTCAAATCCAGCAGGAAGGGCAGGGATGTGTGATTTTCTGACTATGATAATATTAAGAGTTGCCTTGTGTTGGGTAGAGTCCCCAGCCTTTTCACAGTTATTCCACCCTCCCCATGCCTTCTAAATTACCCTTTAAGGACATGAAGCAGCGAACATCTACTGTCACGTGTCCAGGATGAAATAAGAATCCCAGCCCTTTCCACTTCAGAGGAGCTCTGTCGTGATGGCAAAAATCACACAAATCATGCCATTTCCCCACCATCTGGTTTCTTTTGTAGGAGAGTTAGTGTTGAAAGCAAAGGTCTGAATGAAATGGCATAAGAATCATCCAGATACCAAATATCACCACTTTGTGAGTGTGGTGGTGGGAGCTCGGTGGCTGCAATAGTTTAGCTGCTGCTGGTAAACAAAGCCTGCCATAATCGGTGCTGTGGCTCCGTGCCCTGGCAGTGATCACATAGTACCGCATTGATGGACACCCTTGGCTGGCCTTTGGAAAATGGAGCTGCTGACGGAGAAGTAAAATGGAAATTAAGGGTGGTTTTTGCTGTACCTGGATGTTTTTTTTTGTTGTTGTTGTTTGCTAGGGGTGTTTTTGTTTTAGTTTTCTTTTTTTTCTTTTTTAAATCCAGATCTGAGTATGGTGTTATCCTTGCTTTCAAGTCATGGCTTTCTACCGCAAGTGTAACTTCTTCCAGGAACTGCCAGAAGGACCTGAATGAAAACCTCAGCTTCTAGTGGGACTTCCTGTGATAGACAAGCAAGCATTTGACTTATTAAAGGTACCAGCGTATAGGTCTACAGTTTGGTGTTGCTTTTAGAAGTGTTTAGCTACGGCTGACTGGATGCCTCCATTAATGGGCAATTGCATTTTTTCTCCTTGCAAAAACCACTTGAGGGAAGATCCTAAGAGAAGAGAACCCTGAAGGAGCAGTGCTGCACCTCACCCCCTCAGAGAAAAGTGAGGGCAGCCAGCACTATAAAAAGGAAGCAATCTCAGTCTAGCTGGTATGAAAAACTTATGGCAGCGATGCGCAAAGCTCTGCCTTGCTGTGGGGTGTTAGGAGCGTCTCATCTCTAGCCCAGTATCTCCCCCAAAAGAGCCGCCCCTTCTGGCTTCCAGGGATGCGGTTTGCTCTTTCTGAAACTGAAAAAGCTGGAGCAAGTAGTAAGAGTTGGTATGTCACATCTGCCTGGTGGCACTATTCCCCAATGACATCAGACTCCTTGGTTGCAAAAGCCTTTCTGTCTGGGGAATTGCAAACCCGTGCTTGCTAGAGGAGTCCTGCATCCCAGGCTGGTTAGAGGAGCCCCAGCTCCTCTGCTTGGAAGCAGCTCATCGCCCTCATTCTGCACGGGTCAGGAACACATGCAGAGCATGACACAGCTGTGCAAGACAGCACCTCATTGCTTTAAAGGCAGGGAGGGTGGTTGTGTGGCAATTTGGGGCTTCCAGTTGCTAGACTCTTCTTTCACTTACCAGCAACACCACTGCAATAATTTATGGGCTGTGTAAAGCACATACCTGTGGCATTTCTTGCTCTTCAAATGACATTTTTAAGAGGAAGTGGCAAACAACACCTGCCTGTTAGGTGTGCTTAGCAGCCCTTGGGGAGGAACACTCGCACCCTGCTTTGCAGTACTGGCCAGGTTTGTAGCTCCACACAACTGCCAGAAAAAGCAGATATTACAGTAATAGTCTAGGCTTCAGCTGTAGCCAGGGGAGAGAGCAACTTAATGCAGCTAAAGGTAACTAACTCCCTCCCCTACAGACTTGCTGTGGAATTTGGGCATTTCAGGTCTGAGAGCGCACTTGCCATGAAAGCAAAGCAGCTGTGCCCACATGTGACATTAGGACTGCAGGGTCTGGGGAAAGAGCTCTGGAATAGGTAGCATCACCACTAACTTGAAGCTCAAACAGGCACTAGTTGAGGCAGATCACCTAATTATGATAGAAATTAAGAGAGGGCAGCAGAGACATTACTTTTTTTTTTTTTCCAAAGACTTTTATTAATAAACACCTGGAACATTTAAGAGTTACTACAGGCCTCACTTGACATGGAAGTACTGCTTTAATTTGCTCTGCCTCATCTATCCCAACTATCAAAATGTCAGCCCAGCTCCAGCTGCTGTCTCTCTTCCCTCCTCTCTCCCTACCTCCTCCTTCCAGCACAGCAGCAGGTTTACAATCCATCTATGCCATACCTATTTCATACCCACCAGCACCACTCCACACACAAGAGTTACTACGCTAAAACGGCTCTCCTGTAGCCTAGGTGCTTAGCCAGAGTTCCCCTGGGCCACAGAAAGAGGCTCCTGAACGCTGTTGCTGCACGATTTCAAGTCAGGATGCAGGATCACCAACTTCTCTCAATAAATAAATTCTATCTTCTAACAGGTTCCAGTGTAGCTTTAGATTCTGAAGATAAATAAAAGAAAGTCTTTCAACATGAAGATTGGCCCTTTACTGAAACAGCAAGATTGACAAGACTACAAATTTAAACCATTTAGAAAAGTAATACTCAAAGCTCAAGAGGAAATACTCGCTGGTCGGTGTGTCCTCTGGAGGGAAGCACAGAAGAGACAAAGGTAACAGTCATGGTGTATACGTACCTATAGGCTCTGTGTGTGTACAGACACATGCACATTCATCTGGAAAAGTGAGGATATTACTATATGATGTAGAATTGTTAGCCTCTGTTTCCTCACCTGGTCTTACTGGAGGGGCCCTTCCTCACACTATGCTATTACCCATTCACTTTTAATGAAATCGTCATGTAAAAAAAAATGTAGCATTGGCTTGGATTTGTTCAAGTTTAAACCGCATTAAACTTCCTTTCTATCGCAACAGAAACAGACTGAACAGAATCTCACCCAGTAGATGAGCCTCGTTCCCTTTGGTACTTGCACAACCCTTAACATGAAATAAATAAAAGCACGCTGTCAGGGCAGGTTTTACAAACGCACGTGTTCCGATTTAAATACGAAAGCTTCCACATTCATTAGAGGATTAAATCCTTAAATGTGGGGGTTAGTGAAAGGATAAAGCTCATTTGCCTTCCGGTTCTCAAACCCCGATGTGGTAAGAGCACCATGAGGAGAACACCGACTCCTTTCTTCCTCCCTTGGAGGCTCCAGATTAGCAAGTGCTGAATGGCAAGTGTAACCCCAAACAAATGCCTGAAATAATGTTTAGTCAACAGTATTTCCTCATCCTTCAATAGCTCCCAGCTTCAAAAGTTTTCTTGGAAATAAAACAGTGGTGAGTCAAGACACTGCAATACCAAGTGGCATTCCAACCCATTACAGCAGTCTGTCAGGGTCTTGACTAAAACTGAAGTCACACACCAGGGACAGGTGATCAGAAGGGTAATTGAATGATGGCAGCCTGTTGGGCCCAATTTGCTCTTCAGTCAGCAAGCCCAGGGCTGAGTTCACATTCAAGGCATGCTGGGAATACCAGATATAATCCAGCGTGTGCCGGCACTCTCCTGAGGGCCTGATCTTCCAGGTGGTGTACGGGGGCTCTGACTGCCCATCGGGGCTCAGCAGCTTGTAGGCGCTGTTTAAGTTGAGGCTGGAGTTGGAAAATTCTCTGTAGACCTCCTCAGTTGGCTCCGCGTTGAAGTCTCCGCAGATGATCAGAGGGATCTTCGCACCTTGGGTGATGTTCTTCAGGTTCTGGAGAAGATCGCAACCTTGTGCGGACCGAAACCTCTCCCAGCCGGTACGGGCTTTCAGGTGGGTGACGGCAATGCAGAACAGTCTTCCGGTTTCATTGCACTTCAGCGTCTGAGCTATGGCCACCTGGTTGGTCTTCAGCTTCATGGCGGTCAGCCGGATGTTGGCGCTGTTGATGAGCTCAAAGCGGTCTTTGAGGAAAAACAAGGCGCAGCCATCCGGCCCGTTGTTCTGCTCCACATCTAGGCACGGGGACCATGGCTTTGGGAAGAAAGTGCACTGGTAGCCCAGTCGGCTGAGGAGTGGCTCGAAGGTGTCAAAGTAGTGGTCGACTTCTTGCAGGCACAAGATGTCAGGCTTGTACGCAAGGATTTCCTCCAGGATGAGGCACTTCCTCTCTTCCCATTTCAGAGCTTCCATGGGGCACTGAATGAAGTTGTCTTTGCCTTCTCCGAGAGCTGAAATTAGCAGAGGGGAAGAGAAAGAAAGGAAAATAGTTAGTGATAGGTAAAAAGGATAGTCTTCCTCCAGGTTTTGCTGAGGCTGAAGGCTCTGCTCTCGGGAACCAGCTGCCACTTGTGAGCAGCCAGCAGTGGCCTGTAGCCCCACAGGGGAGCAGGCCAGCTGTCACGCTGCCAGAAGTGGGAAACAGCATGAGGCTTTTGCCACACTTTGCTGTTTCCGTAAAACGGGTCTACAGCAGTTCACATGCAGGTGATGGGTCTTTCAGCTGCTGACTTTAGGGGTGCCAGGCTGGCCAACGGGTGTGAGAACCCTGTCTCAACCTGAAGCCTCTCCAAACAATGAGGTTCCCTTTATGGACACAAATTGGATGAAAGATTTTTTTCCCCACCTTTCTTCCCAAAAGTCACTACACTGTGGCAAGTGCTTCCCCATGTGGCTGCCACAGCTTAAGCCTCTGAATCAGCAGTGGGATAGGAGTGATTTAACTGCAGAATATTAAGGCAGTCCCTGGCGGGGGGGGATTTCCCACCCCAAAGGATTTTCTGATGAGGCTGTTGCATAAGTCAATTTACAGCCTTCGTTTTAGGGGTCTGAGAAAAAAAATGAAAAATCAGTTAAAACTATTTTTAAGAAACAGTTCACCGATAAACTGATTAGAAAACGGTTGAGAAGCTTTTCAAAGAATAAAACTTACGGAAGAATGAGTATTTTCTAGGGGTTTATCTAAAAGTGATGGGCCACAGCTCTTTGAATATGCTGTGTCCAGTTAAGACAGGCATTCAGAGATGCCTTTGGCATCACAGTTGCAAGGAGAGATCTCTTTTCCTTTCCTAGAGAACAGAAGGCGAGCCACTATGTCAAGTGCTGAAAAATTCAACCCCCTGGCCCTCTGCCTGTTGTGCCTCAGGTAATGCACCTCTCCCCCATCGCTCTGCCCATCCCAGGCATGCTTAATTAGGTAGGCATTTAAAGGTTCTCATTGCTGCGTTTGATCTCAAGGTCACACCTTCATCTTCGAGGCAGCTCCTACCTTGGGCGAGGATGTTCCACTGCATGACCCGAATGGGGCGGTGGTTACTGACAGCGTTCTTCTTCAGGTCCACAAAGTCCCTCTGAAACCGGGGTGGCCGTTTCTGCAAAACAATCTGACATTCCTCCAGCAAATCCTTGGGGTCTATAGGATCCAACCGTGCCGAGTCTGGCTGCTCCAGGCAGTCCTGGTGCTGGGACACGGCACTGCTGCTCAGTGTCTTGGCAAGCGCGCTGTAGAGCCGGCTGGTGCTGTTTCCCATGGAACACACTGGAAAGGGAAAAACAAAACAAATGGGGTTAGAGATGTCCATCCTGACTCTTCCCAGCACTTAGGTGCCTTAGATAACCTTGTTACAGTGCCAGAACTTTGTGGTTTGTGCAGGAGCCTGCTCCTGAACCCGAGATAAAATAAGGATGCAGAGGTAGGCTTAGTTCTGTCCCATTGTGTTTTGTGTATTACCAGGGGCTGCTGACTTCTGCAGCACGGGCACCATCTGCAGAAGATGGTGACATTGTGCAGGTGTCTTGGAAGGGAAGAAAGGACTCTTTCCTCCAGAACAGCAGGGCTAAGATTAAGTTCTGCACGTGTTGTAGGAAACAGAGTAGAGTGTACTTTTTCCCCTCCTCACAGAGGAGGGAGCCCAGCACGTAGACAAATTCTGCCTGCTCCTTATTTCACGTGCTGCACCTGTCTCTAATGGGGACACTGCCCTGCTTCATGGTAGTTGCAGAGGAGCTTGCACAGAGCTCACCATATTCCCACCCATCTCTGCAGCAAGTCCTTGGCACAGCTATGCCTGCCCCAACGACTCTTCCAACCCTTCCTCAGGGGAAGGGTTTTGCTCTGAAGTGCCACCCTTTGCCACAGAGGCCACGTGTACCCTGCCCCATGCTTGGCACTGTGCCCAAGTAGCACGCCCAGACACTTGGTTTCCCTTTGACCACGGTGAAGATGCGCAGCCCTTGCACCACAGCGACTTGCACAAGAGGCAGTGCTGACGGAGTTCTCCTGTTGCCTCAATTTATTTACCCTGAACCTATTTTGCAAAGGGAATCTTAAGCAAAAGAACTTCAGTGTTGCACTGCTGTTGGCCCACAGCAGATTTTAAACAAGCTTATTTGTACCTTTGAGTTACTTAAAAACATTAGAGACTCATCATCTGGTGGCAGATTTGGGGCATTACCCAACACACTTGTGCGTTCAGCCATTGCTAGCCTGAACAACAGCGTTATCAATGGTAAGAGCTGGTGACGGACCTGGATAGAGGGGACAGCAGGAAGAGGGGACCCCCGACAGTTCAGTAAACATACTTGGGAGTAAAAGTAAAAAGAAAGATCCTGCAGCAGGAGCCTCACATCCTCCACTTTTAAATACACTAAAACATACTTGCTTTAACACATATTGTGTTTGGGTAAGCCAGCAGAACAGTGTGTCTGAACAGTTCAAAGAAAGTTGTAAAATGGGTATTTAAATTGGAGGTAGGACATTTCTCCCCATCTTTGTCTTTCTAGTTCAAGTATCAGGAGTTCCTCAAACTGAGGTGCGAGACTGGGCTCACAAGCATGAATCCCTGTTTATAGGATATGTGTTTAAAACATCCCAGTTTCTGCAGCCTTTCTTAGTTTACAGTTCTTGTCAAGAAGCCAGGTACAGCTGAAATGGGAGAAATGCCTTTTAATGGTGAGGGAAATGAGCCCAAACATGAAATCCCCAAGCAGGGCCCTGACACAGCTGCAAGGGGATGGGGAGCAGGAAAGAGAGCATGCTCACACACCACCAGAGCTGCCAGGCAGCCATGCAGAAACCCAAAGAAATCAATAGAGCTTTTAATGAAAGCTCCACAGGGAGCTCCTTGACTATTTTTGGGGTAGGTACAGCCCATAGGTAAGTGCTGCAACTGGAGAGAAGCACACGGTGCTTTCTGCTACTTTGGGAATGCCAATAGGAGATGAGAGCAGCCACAAGCCCTACATCCATGAGCCTGCCCTTCCCTCCGGGCACAGCACTAAGCAGGCAGTGGAAAGCCCATGCAGAGGCAGTGCCTTCTGCACAGCCCCTGCCATGCCATGGATGAACATGGCTCACGCAGGGCTCTCCAAAGGAGTATCAGGGAGTTATTCTGCTCCAAGACAGTGTTAGCAAGAGCTTAGGCTGTTCATTGCTTGACCTGAATCAGATGTTGAAAGAGACACAGAAGCAGCAGGGACAAGCCAGGTGCAACGCATCTGGAGCCAAAAGTTCACCCTAAAGCTCTGAGCAGCTTACGTCTGTTGCCACAGGACAAAGTCAAAGTTCAGCCATGCACCTGCCAAGCTGCAAACAAAGCCAGAGCATCCTCTAAATCTCCCCATCCCTGGGGTCATGGGGAGTCAGGCAGGGCCTAACCTGCACAGGACCTGCTATGGCCCAGCTACAGCACAGTTCGGACAGCTTTTAAAGTCGGTATGGTCTCAGGAAAGAGGAAGAGCTTCTCTCTTCTTTTGAGAACCCAGGCAAGGTGGGATGAAAGAGGGCCTGGGCTGTAAATCAAATGCTTTCAGGCCTGTTGTAGGTGGCTTGGAAGTCCTGGACTGAAGGCAGACTCCTGTGGGAAGACTCTAGGTTAAGATGACTGACATGAGTTCTTTATCCCCAAAGTGCTGAAACCATCACAGCAGAGACAGATTCATTCTGCAAAACAGGGGACAGACCAGCAATCTGAACACCAAAACTGCAAACACAAACCCCCATTTGCTATTTTTGCAACGCTCAAAGTGTTCATGGCAGTGAGACAAGTACAAGGTCAATGCTCAGAGATCCCTACAGTCCAAGTTAAATGACCTGTGACTTGCTGGGATAACCTCTGCTGCCGGTGCTGTGACGACACTGTGGTGCTGGTGTACGCACAGGAACAAGTGGAGCTTGCACTTTAGCAATGGGTGGTGAACATGGGCCCAGTTCTCTTGGGCTGGTGTTGCAACTGGGAATGCCAGCTCAGCAATTACTATTCAAAGTGCTTAAAATGATAATAAAAACAGCCTTCCTCTCATCTCAGCAAGGGTGGTGCCTCAGCACTGTAAGGGCAGGGCAAGGATCTAAACTGTTCATTAACCTTCAGAAGAAGGGGATGCAAAGTTCAAGGTTTCTTTAAGGTGTCATCCAGCAACAGCACAGAAGAAATGAACTTCTAGGCTCTCAGGTGAGAAGCAGTCACAGACTTTATTTTAAAGACTTTGCTTCAAAGACAAGGGCTGCAGCAGGCAGGCGGAGAGAGGGGCTGCAGAGGGAGTCAGAGCCAGGGCCCTTACCTATTGGGTAAGGTAAGCAGCATTCAGGGTTTCCCTGCCTTTCCTCTCCTACCTCTTAGCACTGCTTTTGGCTGGGAGCCCTTACCTTATTCACTGCAGGGTTTTGGCTCCACCACACCTGCAGCAGTAGTTGCATCAGCCTCCATGGCCAAGGAGGCCGCCAGCAGCTGCAGGTGCCCTTCCTGCAACCCTAGTTCTAGGAGAAACTTGGCAGATGCCATCCCCATGTGACAAATCCGATGCTACAGGGTATCGCACTACATGTCTAGCCTTGTTTGGGCCAGCTATGGGATTGCAGCCCCAGGCCACCCATACTTAAAGCGGCAGTTGCTGCTGCTTGGAGTTAAGAGCCCTGGGTTTGGCCAGATTTAAGACCTAGGCCAGTCAGGACCCTCACAGGGGGGTTTGGAGAGCTTGTCACAGCAAGTGGGGGTACTACCTAGGTCAACAGGCAACACCAGAAAGAGGAGGGAGCCTCAAATTCTGCCCCGAGTAATACACAGAATCAGTACTTGGCACAAGCTCTGGAATCCCTTTTCCTCATGATTGCTCTAATCACGGGCTCAGCTCTGCCAGCTCGCAGGCACATACGCTCCTCTTCCCTGTAGCTCCATGAAGCTTCAATCCTGCTGTTCATCCAAGCCTGGCTTCAACATCAGAAGTGGAAGCAACCTGCCCCAGCCTGCCTTGCAGACCCCTCCTGTAACAGCACCAGCAAGGAATAAACTCTTTACCCCAACCCCAGATGAGGGCAGTAGGGAAAGGTCGATCTCCTGCATGCCAGGTGAGAAATACAGCCTCCGATATCGCATGGATGGAGGGTGTTGGACAGACCACCTCTCCCACCAGCAGCAGCCCGGAGCAAAAGCAGCTGCTACCCCAGCTTTCACCGGGAACCTCTCCTCCCGGTGAGCATTTTTAGCCCCGGGTGGACACAAGCTGCTTGGAGACAAGTGGGGCTTCAGGCTGAATCTGAACCACCGAGGGTGCGTCACAGGGCAGCACGGAGTGAGTGTGGTACGTGCCAAGGTGCTGTCCTCATAGAACCCCAAGCAGAACGTGCATCCAAGGACATGCAGGACCCCAAATGCTTTCCAAGTCTCATTTTGGAAACGAAGAACGAGGCGTAATCATTGATACCTAATATCAGTGGTACAGGCAAGCAGGGACCTGGTGCCGTAGCATCACCTGCTGGAGGGCAAGCCAGGCTTTCCCCACACACTGCCTGTAGTGACAAAAACCCCACCATAACAGTGAGTCAAAGACATCCCACAGAAGTGCAATGCTGGAAGAGAAGGGAATGGTTCCGCTCGCCGACAGCGCACTTCTGGGGGCAGGACAAAGATGGCAACCCACTCAGGCACCAGGAGAGTTTCTCCAGGGGTATTTGGGTTGATTCTGAGCAGCCAGCCCCTGTTTGGGCATGGAGTGAGCCCTGTCCCCCAGCTGAGGGGCCCTCTGTGGGCTTGGCTGAGCCCCCTCTGTGGGTGGCCTGGCAGCGCCAGGCACTTTGCCGCTGGATGTCACTTGCTCATGCTTTTAAGGTTTAAAATTAACAGGTCCATTCCATTTTTGGGACACAGAAAAGCGGTACAGGCTGCTAGGATGAGGATGTGAAGATTTAGATTGGATATTAGGAACAGATTCTTTACCATGAGGGTGGCGGACCACTGGAACAGGTTGCCCAGGGAGGTGGTTGAGGCCCCTTCCTTGGGGATATTCAAGGTGAGGCTTGATGAGGCCCTGGGTAACCTGGTCTAGTTGGGGGTGTCCCTGCTGACTGCAGGGAAGTCGGGTAGATGACCCTAGATGTCCCTTCCAGCCTGGACCATTCTATGAACCCTGGTATTGGGGTGGTCGGNAGCGCAGCGGAGGGCGGGCAGCGCCGAACAGAGACAGCGTGCGGGGCTCTGGTACATGCTCCCAGCGGGGCAGGCGTGCGGAGCGATGCGGGACGGGGCGAGGAGCGGCTCCCGCACCCCTCCCGCGGCGGCGCTTATAGAGGCGGCGGCGCCCGGCGCGGCCGGTACATCCGGCATCTACCACTGGCTTCCGGGGAGGGGGGCCGGAACGGACACGTGGACACGGGGGGATACACGGACACATCCGCACCGAGCCCCTCCGCACCGTCTCCCGCCACCACTTCACGCCTCACGGTTCCGCGGTCGCGGAGGCTACACCTGGGCGTCGGACCGCGCATCTCCTTCCCCCCCCCTCCGCCATGCAATGGTCTCGCCCGGTGGAGGTTTTCCGCTGGTGACGTCAAAGAGGGGAGCGTCCTGTTCCCACGGACGTCACGGCGCGGGGGGTGGGTGACCCGTGACCTCAGCTGGGACGGGAGGGGGTGCGTGAATGCATGGGAAAGGGGGAAGCTGTCCCGCGTGTGGCCACCGTGTTGACGGGAGCCTGGAGGCGCAGTGTCGCATCCCGTAGAGCTCCGCGCACCCCTCTGCCCACGCCGGCGAACGCGGAAGGGGAAGGCCATTCCCCACGTGTGGCTGTCCCCGCACGTGGCATCCCGCGTGGCGCTCGTTGGGGTGGTGATGGGGAGGTGATCCCTTCTAAGCGGTGGTCTTGCCCCCGGAGTGCGGGGCTGGGCGTCCCAGCAGCGCCCGAGGCTGGTCGGAGCTCGCGTTCTAGTGAAAATGGGGCTTCTAAGCTGTTGAGTATTTCAGAGGGGCGTCACCAAGGGCATCCCCAGCAGACAGAAAGGAACCACTGCCCCACTCTGCTTGGTACTGGTCAGGATCCACACCGGGAATATTCTGTTGGGTTTTGTTTCCCACTATGCAAAAAAGCCGTGGACAGGCTGGGGTGGGTTCAGGGAAGGGCCACCGAGGTGATTTGGGAAGACTGCCATAGGAGGAAAGGCTGGGAGGACTGGGTTTGTTCAACCTTGAGGAAGGAAGGCTTAGGAGAGGCCTTATTACCATGCTCCAGTCTTCAAAGGGTGCCTACAAAGAAGATGGAGACTCCCTTTTTACAAGGAGTCACATGGAAAAGATGAAGGGTGATGAGTAAAGTTAGTGGACTGAAGAGGAACATTTTTCACAGTGAAAACAATCAGTCACTGGAATAAACCATCTGGTGAAATGGTGGATTCCCCATCACTGGACACTTCTGATTCGGCTGGAGAGGGTGCTGAGCCATCTTGCTTGTCTACAACATGCTTTTGCCATGAAAGGTTGGACCAGATGATCCTTGAGGTGCCTTCCAACCTGGTGTTCTATGATTCTGTTATGTTATGTGTCTGACAAAATACAGATGTTGCTCGTGGGAGGTGGATGCCTTCTGTGTGGCATCTTGAGATGCTGTTACGGGAGCTGGGCTGAGCAGACAGCATGGTGTTAGACCTGAGTCAGCTTAAAAGCTGTTTTCCCATCTCCCCAGGAAGACTGGGAGTGAGGTATGACAGCAGATTCCTGTGTTACGGTTTTCCAGTACCACTGTCAGGGTGCTTTTTCCCAGCTTGCTGCCTGCTTGGCTCAGGGCAGTTACAGGCGGCCTCTGGAGGCGAGAGGTGAGAGTCATAGAATCATAGCATGGTTGGAGTTGGAAGTTATGATCACTGAGTCTCAACCCCCCTGCTGTGGTAGCAGGAACACCTCCCACCGGAGCAGGTTGCTCAAAGCCCCATCCAGCCTGGCCTTGAACACTTCCAGGGATGGGGCATCTACAGCTTCCCTGGGCAACCTGTTCCAGGGCCTCACCACCCTCACAGTAAAGAATTTCTTCCTAATTACCTAATCTAAATCTAGATTAGATAGCTGAGAGAGCACGCTGTTTGTGCTCAGGAGGAACACAGACCCACAGGCTGTGCTCTACCACTGGGCAGAAGTCAACTTTTGGAGACGATCTTAACTTTGCTCTTGTTCTTTGCGCCACTAGGATGAATTACTTGCAGGCTGCCTGTATGGGTGATGTGCAGCTTCTTTCTAAGGTGCCGGTGAAGGAGATTCCACAACCTCTCAGAGCTCCCAGAAATCTGTGGCTGCTTTTGTTGTTGGGGACACATGCAGGCATGTACCCGCAGGGAGTTTTCACATCTCTGGGGACTAAACTGGCCGCCTGGGGCTGGAAGTGAATGCCAGGTGTCATCAGAAAGGTGGGACTCATCTTTTCCAGTGGGTTGGTGCTCTGATGCGATGAGAGCTCTGACTTTCTAGGACAATGGAGGTGCTTATCTTTCCTAAGTGGAACAGCATACCCTGCTTTCCCCAGCACAGGAAGGAGGTTTAATCTTGTCCGGGAGATGCTGCTGCCCTTGTCCCAGCAGCCTTTTAACCTACTTGAAGGCTGTTTATAATTTTTCTTTTGGTCCTTCTATTAAAAAGAAACTTCCTTCAGATCGCATCTAAACCTCTTATTGTCATTGCTCTCTTCTGGGGCCTCTCCTTGCCTGCCCTCTCCCAGTACTGAGGCCACCACAAATTTGCCCTTGGCCTCTTCCTATGGCTGTGCCGTGTTGCTCTCCATTCCAGCCACAGACCTTTCTGTTTGCCAGGTCCTTTCCTATGGCATCACTGCTGGGGTGGCTGGGATTTTCATAGCAGATAGGTCCCCCACTGTAACTCTTTCCTTCACTTCTGAAGGCAAGTACATCATTTGTCTGTCTTCTAGCACCTGGGACCACTCTTCTTTCCTGGGTTGTTACTCTACTTGCTAGGGGTTCAGACATGGCTTGGGAGAGTTTCTAGAGCTTTCTTTCTGTCCATCCTTTGCTTCACTTCCCCACTTCAGACATTTCTCTGTCCGTCTCTCGTTTCTAGAGCTGGTCATGGTGCCTTGTACCATTTTGATCCTTTGAACCCACTCAGCTCAGATTTCGGTTATGAGCCATCCTGATTTCATCCCTTGAAGGCTCAGGCTAATCTGTTATTCTCATCTATAATTTTATCTGTCTGTCTTTGTTCCTCAGTTCCTTTTTGATTGTCAAAGCATAGGTGGTGGCAGTCTCCCAAGGCCTCTAATGACATTTTTTTCCTCTCTGCACTGCTTTTCTATTAAAAAAGAGAATAAGCTGTAACAGGTATAGAGCTGCTGCAGTTTCAAAGGTGGGTGCTAGAGCTGGGTGCTTAAACTTAAACCTGGCCATGGGTAGGCTCCTCTACCTCTCCCTCAGCAAAATGTTTGATACTCTAAATGATTTTAAATGAAGATAACTAAAGAATGAGAAAGGTAATTAAACATTTTCAGGAAGGTAATTGGTACCCTACTAACTTCTTCAATTTTATTATCAGTAAAATGAAACAATCCTACTGCCTGCCCAGATCTGCTGGCGCTGGGAGCAGCTGGAGAGCCGTGGAGGAAGAGCTTAGCTTTCTCTGCTTCCAGACACACTCACCAGTCCTTGCAGGTCTCCCAGCTCTGATTCATGTCTTCTGCACCTTAAATCTGCACGGTAGAGACAAAGGCTTGATTGCCATGCAAAACTGCGAGCCCTGGTTCCTTGTTAACCAGACTGGGCGCCTGACTGGGCTTGTCTGCACTCAGGCTGGGGTACCCTTATCAGAAGGGTGAATTCATGACTAAGAGTTTATTTCCACACTTCTTGTGTGTGATGATCTGTAACCAGTTTTTTGTTTTTTTCTTCCCTTTCCAGAAGACCAGACAGTTCTGGAAGGAAAGAGTGGTTGGTGGTCCAAGTAATGCGTGAAATAGTCCAATGGCCCTGGCGTTTCCGAGGGGATTTGGCAGAGAAATGCAAGACAGCAGGGGCCTTAGGGATGGGGACCTGCTCACTGCCCAGAGCGCTCAGCGGCTGTTAAGTAAATAATGACTGGGATGTATGACATGTTTATTGTACAGTTTATTGCTCTGATGACTCAAGTAGTTTGGTTTAAGCCAAACTACCTCCTTGTGATCTCTGAGGAGGAGGAAGGAGAGAAGGTTTCCTGCTCCCTGCTGAACTGAACGTACTTTTCTCTGCTGTTTTGGGTGTTGGCTTTCCTAAACTGTTTGTGACCAAGCCGGTGTGACAGTAACAAAGGTGCTTTTGACAGGAACAAAAGTTACTGGTGATGCATGAAGCTGTTTTCCACACCTACTGCTTTGTCCACGGGACTTGGGAAGAATGGTGATTTAGCTCCAAACCATGAATCAGTGTTTGCTTGGCATCTCTCTGTGTGATTCAAAAGTCTGCCTAATAGTCTGCCATGGAAAATAAAATTCTTCTGAAAATACACAAAAGATGCAGTTAATTTTAGGTACATGTGACTTAAAGAAAGGAGAGAAGTTTATTTGGAAAGTGATCTCAGCTGTCCCATGCCCATCTGGCTGATGTTTCCACTAACAGGAACAGCAAGCAAGGGGAGAAAAGGGGTGCAGGCCAGAGTCTGCATAGATGGTGAGAAATGCTTTTTTTTTGTTTTAACCCCTTTTTTTTTTTTTAAACTTTAACCTGTTCTTACCCTGGAGATGCAGATGCTTCAAACATCCTGGCTAGTGAACAGGCTGTTAACCCTTTTCTAATGCCGGGTAAATCCCAAGCCTTATTAAAAATATGCATATGACTAACGTTTTTCCAGTATGTAGTAAACCCAGTGATTCCCACAAACACCACTTCCTTGGGATTAATAATGAGCTGAGGATAATGATCCTTCCACCACCTTGGTCAGGCAGCTCCTCCCGAATGGTCATCCCTCTGTCAGGAAAGTGCTTGCCCTGCATTTGGTGCCACTGCCCTAACAGTGCCAGCATTTTCAGCTTGAAAAAGCGTGATCTGAAAGGAAACTCGGCCGCTGGGCGGGCGGCGGGAGCAGAGCGGACATTAATCACTGAAATATCCTGGTGGATTAATCAGGAAAAAACCTGTGGACATTTGCCTTTGTACAGTGTGGATGGCTGCAAGTCTGGTGGTTTCTCATGGTGCACACATATCCCAGCACCTTCTCATTTCTCCTGCGAGTGAAGCCATCGCTGGGGGTAATAGCTGCTGGCGGCTTTCCCTTGGGATGCCTTGGCAACCCCAGGATGCCCCTTTGCCCAGCCAGATCTCCAGGAATCCTTTGCCTCCCCACCATCACCCTGTGGGGGTGGGACATCCCCTCTTCACCCTGTGCCTCACCTCGGTTTTGGGCACCTGGGAGGAAGCTGGGAGCAAGGACTTAGTGACCTATGTCGGGGTCTTGGTGGATTTGAGAGAGGAGAGGCTGGCCCAAAATAGGTTCACTTGATGCAACAGCAGGGCAGAGGGTGGATGTTCAAAAGAGGCAGCATTGCCTTAGATAGGTGAGAGCTTTCCAAAGCACTCATCTCTGATTTCTCAAGCGTTTAAGTGACTAGAGCATCTCTGAAAGTGGAGCATTGCCACTTTAACCTGAGAAATGTGTCTCACTGAGAAATGAGTAGCGGTAATTCTGGACAGCAGATGGTACAGTCTTCCACATAGCTAAGGAGGAGAGAGGGAACAATAGTGGCATTGCTGGCATCTCATTAAATAAACATGCATGCCACTTCATCTCAGATATGAACATACGCTGTGCTGAGGATGATTAAGTAGAGTACTTCATGTTTAGAAGTAGGTGTGTGCCTAAGAGGTGTCTGCCTGTTGAATTGAAATTTCTAAGACTTCTACACGTGGTAGCCAGTCTTTGGCTTGACTTGCTCAGTAACTCTCTGAATCGACTTTCTGACACTTAATAATTTTTGGAATAGTTATTTATGCTCTGAAGGCCTGCTACCTCGCTGCTTTTGGAGCAAAGCCATTTTAATTTGCTTTTGTAATGCTAGCAACATCGAAGGGAATCGGTGCGTGAACGGCTCTCCTCACTGCAGCCACTTGTGCTGCCGTGGTGTTAGGAGAGGACAATTCACTTCCATTTAGCACACAGGGGAAAATATTTCCATTCAACCCTAGGTCTGTCTTCTGAAAGACCGAAATAGGCACATTTAGGACATCAGTGTGACCATCAGCATTTTGGTGGTAGCTTCTGAACAGCTACCGGATGGTGATATGATTTTCAGAAAGGTCAGGCTCTGGCAGAGCTACCACATCCCCCTGACCTACTGGTAGGTACTGCAGCCTTTAGTGTTGCAGGAGTGGTTCACCTTCCTCTGCTGAGAGCACAAGGCAAATGGAAGGCAGGTAGAGAGCACCATGAAAAGCCTGGGATTTGCACGGTATTGACTGATGTTTCTCCAGAGCCTGAATCAATGGAGGTGATTAATGTTTATAAATATGTAAAGGGTGAATGTCAGGAGGATGGAGCCAGACTCTTCTCAGTGACATCCAATGATAGGACAAGGGGCAATGGGTGCAAGCTGGAACAGAGGAGGTTCCACTTAAATTTGAGGAAAAACTTCTTCACAGTGAGGGTGTTGGAACACTGGAAGGGGCTGCCCAGGGAGGTTGTGGAGTCTCCTTCCCTGGAGATACTCAAAATTCATCTGGATGTGTTCCTGTGTGACCTGATCTAGGTGTTCCTGCTCCGGCAGGGGGATTGGACTAGATGATCTTTCAAGGTTCCTTCCAATCCCTGATACTCTGTGATTCTGTGAGGTGATGCCCCACACACAGGTGTTTAGAGGCAGGAGGAGTGGGGCTGGAGCTGCCCATTAGCACCATTCATTGCAGCTGGTGCTGTTCTTGCTGCCTGTTGAGATGTGGTCTGCAAACGCTGCTCTTTGCCACATACTCCAAGTGGCAAAAGATTCATCCTCCTTCCCAGTGACTGCTTCAGAGGTGAAGGTATCCTAGGCTAAGGTTAAAAGAGTCTTCTCGATGTAAGCATAATTTTTACTACTTTCTTTCTTTCCCCTTCAAGGTGCAAATGGATCTCTCTTGGGAGGACTGTAGCTTCAGATTGGTTTAGTGTCTGAGGAAGCAGTTTTTGAGGACAGGCTGTGGAGTGGAGAGGAGAGTCCTTTGTTGGTCATTAGCAGACTTGAGTGATGAAGTATAATTGGGACCACCTGGGGACCCAGCCTTCTTGCCACCTGGCCCTTGAGATCCTCCAGTGTCCTATTCCTAGCCCCATTTGAGCAGGCTCAGCTGTTTTTCCAGTGGTAGGGGCATGGTACTTATGCCCTGCCTGAACTAAACAGCTATAAATCAGAGTCCTAGGGTTTTCCTATCTGAATAGCTGTTTTTTAGGAACTACTCTGTAAATCGTGTATGGGATATTTATGTACTAAGGTACATTACTGCTGTCTAGGCTCCTCTTGAAAAGCAAAGTTCTCCATCTACTGATAGAGAACTGTTGTCATTGATGCAGAGATAGTGAAGATCCTTGGCTGGGCACCACACTCAGGTAAGATGGTGTTAATGTTCATCTTAGGAAATCAGTGCAACTTCTGTTTTTCATGCTCTATTACCCTAGCTTCACGGTACCTTGGCATCTCGAGAAATAAACTTGCTAGTCATCGGTTTCCAGCCAGTAAATTTGTACTGGAAGAGAAGCTGAAGCAGTGGAGCCAACAGCCAAACCTGGGGCTGGACTTTCCCCCTGGGGGTGTGCCCGGTGGCAGTGCGGTGGTTGGACTGGTCTGGAGGCAGTGTTGCAGGCAGCTCCCACCACCTGGCCCGCATGCAACCCTGGCTGGCATCCAGGTGTCACCAGCCCCACCGGTTGTGTAAGTGACCCCGTACTGCTGTGAACCCCCCCCTCAATGGCTTTCGTAACCCAGCTGGCAGAGCTCTGAGAGTGCTTTTGCCCTCTGCTTCACCAGCCAACCCCCCACCCTGGGTATCCCTATCACAGAGACGCTGCTCAGCCCTGACCAACCTTGGCAGGAGTGGGGGAGCCCAAACTTTGGGCTGGGAAGCTTTTGATGCTGCTGGACACAGCAGATTGGAGGCTCCCTTTTAGGTCTGATGGGGTTTTGGGCTTCGTGTTCTTTCTGCAGCTGCCCTGGGCACTGCCTTGCATGGAGCTGAGCATCTGCTGCCCTGGGTTGGGCAGGTGAGCTGGCAAAGCCTGAGGTTTTACTAATCCTCAGCCCATAAGGCTACTGAGTTGTTAGCCAGCAGCTGTCTTCTCTCCCTAGCTGTGTCCCAGAGGGGTGGCTCTGCTAAGGTAATGCAAAAAAGTCATGGCAAATGCCACCTGGGATGTGCCTAGGATAAAGTTTGCATCCTGCAAAAATGTTCTACGTATTCGATAGCAAATTCCTCTGTGAATTACCTACTTGTAATGCATCAAATGTAGATTTAATTATAGATTTTGTCCTTCCAGGGCGGTTTTATGAGACATAGTACTCTTCCCTCTGCAGGCATACGCTGGAGTTTGGGTGAAGCTGTTGTTGTTTTCCTCAGAGAGGAGCTGGTCTTTCTGAATTTATTATATTCTTGTTTCTTTCTTTGAAAGAAATTCTAATGTTCCCTCTGTATCCCAGGGATATTGGGGGATTGATGTGGGCTCTGAGTAATAGACTTTCAGTAGCTCTAAGTCTGGAAGACAATTTACAGAGAAAGGCACAGTTGGACACTGATCCCTGCAGCGTGAAAGCATTGCTCTGCCTGGGACGGCTGGCTTTGGGGGAAATACTGAATCCCTCCATTGCTGTACATCAATCTTCCCTGGCTTCTCTTCAGCCTGCTTGTTTTGGTGCTTTGCTACCCTAGGGTTTGGTGTGTCACTGCAGCTCGGAGCTGGCTTTTGGAGCTGATGCCATCTCCTGCTCCTGGGGGTAAAGCACAGAGCGGGCAGCATGGGTCTTGGAGAGCTGGCTGAAAGCAGAGAGGTGCTCTGAGGTGGCAGAGAGTCTGGAACAATACTGGCTTTATTATCTCTTGACTACTTGGTGGAAGTGGTGGTGAGTTGCCTAGGACCCTCTCAAGCTCCTGCTGAAGGTGTGTGGTTATGTGATGTTTCAACCTTGGCTTCTCGGTGTGAAGTAGTGATGCAGTTGGTGGCTGACGAGGTGAGGGCAAGGAAAGAGTCATGCATTAGATCCAAGAATGTAGTCTTTCAAAAGGTAAAAAATGAGACTTTGGGAGAAAATAAATCCTTTTTCAGGACTTCTGTATGTTGGACAGACAAGAACCAGTTTTGAACAAGTTGTCCTTTGTGTGGGAGCAGAGACTGCCCAGTGAAAACCCCTTAAAACAGGACCTTGTTCTAGGCTAAATCAATTTCCCCTCCACTGAGCTGGATCCAGGACAGCAGCAAATTCCCTCTCTGGTGGACAACAAGCCCTGGGCACTAAAGCCTGTGGAGGGACAGGACTGGAAGTCCACTTGGAGGCAGCCTGGTGACCTGGTCCTGCAGCAGAGTGGCACAGAGCAAACCTGCGGACTGAAAAACGCACTTGCAAGTACAGCAAAGCTGGGATGGTTGATCATTAGTAACTCCAGCGAGGCTTGAATGTATATCCTGGAGAGGAAAGGCCACCTGTTTTGCCATCTGTGACCAAGCTAAACACTCCTACTGCAGTGCCATTGAAGATCCAAAGTCTAGCTAAGTAAAGGTCTGATTTTCATTCCAGCTCAAGGGTTTTAGGGCACTGTCAAAGGGCAGCATCCTGGCCTGAGGCCAGGATTGAGCGCTCCTGGCAGCACTTTTTCTTCATACACTATGGGGTAGACACATGCAGAAAGAAAAACCTACTTGCCACCAACAACTGAAACTCTGTCCAGCTGTCAGTGGTAGCCACAGATGACTTCATGTTATCCTCAAACCTTCTACAATTGCAATCCTGACTTTTCTGGTAAAGCTTGTGGACGGGCAGATGGGAAATTACTGTTAGCTTGTACTCATGAAACAGTATGGTTGTACCACTCTAAGTTGCAATGACCTCCCTCCTCTTGAAGGAAACCTTACCACCTATGCTATCATCTTAATTTAAGTGGCTGAGAGTGAACATGAAGGCCAGCTCCATTTCTAGTTTCTGAGACAAGCAGGATAAATGAAATGCCGTCACATCTCCAGGTGAGGTGTTAGGCAAAGGGCAGAGCTGGCCCTGCTTGTGAAAACTCAGGCAAGCTCTGCACATATTTCTTCACCTGGAAAACAGTGGGGTTTGACTGAAAAATAAACATAGCCCCAGGCACCGCTTTAAAGGGAAAAACCACAAGCTTGCGTGTCTGACGGCTTCAGGTCACGGGATGCCTTTTGTATGAGGTTTTTGTAGCTTTCAGCATGTGAGCATAAGCCCTGAATTGCTTTAATTGTGTAGTGTGAGGGCCCAAGTTGGCTTGGGGAGCTTGGCACAGCTGGGCCCATTACACAGCTGCATGTGTAGGTGTAGAGCAGGGGCTTTTCCAAAACACCTTGGTTAATAAGCACTGTTCCTTTTCCAGCAAATTGTGTCCAAGTCCTTCAGCGCTTTCCACTGAAAGAGATAGTGAACTCCCCAGCAGCTTATTTTTATTTTTTTTTTTAATAAAATAAACAATATATATTAAATAGGAGGTGAGGATTTTGGGTTACGGCACTCTCTTACTTGCAGTACTCCTTTTTCCCTGTCTGCAGCGTCAGTACCATGAGCTGCATGTCTGCTCTGGTGATGTGGCAATGCCCTGCTGAGGCTGCCTGTGGGGAGAGGTGATGTTCCTCAACTGTGGGTGCAGGGCTGCTGGGACCCCAGGGCTATTTGTTTTTCGAATAGTGGTTGCTGTTATTTTGATTTTATGCATTCTCTGACTCCTGTCTCAGAGCAACCTGTCAGCTGGACAAGTGCTGTGCTGCCAGCAGGTCAGCTCCTCCTGACTGTGTGTGTGGGGCTGCCTTCATGTAGTGCGGGGATCCCAGCATCACCCTGAAAAGTGGATGGGCTTCTCCTTGGATTGGAGAGAGATGTGCCTGTGGCACTTCCTGGCACCCACTTTCCCACCCCAGGGATGCTCACCAGAATGTTTGCACAGACATCAGAGATAGTGAGCTACATTTTCTCAATTCTCCTCACGATCTCTGTAGTATTTTCTGCTTATTTTTGCCCTGCCACAAGAGCAGCCGTGCCTGTGCTCAGGAGTGCTTGCCATTCCTGTCCCTTAGCATATTTCTTTCTCTTTTGACTTCTCTGTCTCTTCTTTTTAGAGTTTTTCTTCTTGCAGTGACCTCCCCAGTTCCTGGTATCTTTCTTCCATGGTTGCAAACTCTTCCCTTTTCATTCCCCCAAATGCAAAGAGATTATAGGATGTGTACGAGCACCTTCGTGTTGGTGATGAACTGGGCATCTGCTGCAGGTGAACTGGCCAACTGAATTTTTTCTTTAGGTGCCTGCCACTTTGGCCGTGGTTTGAAGGCAGTGGGCATCCAGATGGGCAGTGAACACACTGTCTGCGTCTCAGCCCTCCCTCCACCATTGGCAGCCTGCTTTCTCCTCTCCTGGACATTCCCCACTGTGTGAGGGGGACCTATGGCAGACGTGGGGTCTGTTTCTTATTTCCATCACTAGCTCATCAGGCTCAGGGGGGAAATCCTCATGGAGGAGGTAGGGCAGAGCCAATCTCAATGTTCAAGCTAATTGTGATGCTGAGTGCTTGAATTCCCCCTCCGAGTCTTGCCGAGCACTGTTCCCTCTTACCCAGCTCACAGCTGAACCACTTGGCTTAGTCCCAAATATATACACCCCCGTCAGAGGACCTGTCAGAGAAATACTTCTTCCAACACAAGAAAGGCCCTGGGGTTCATTAAGAGCTGTTTGCATGCCAGGGTTCAAGGCGGGTGCTTGAAAAGACTTGAGTGGCTGCAGGGTGGAGGGTGACGTGGCTTTTTAATAGCCGCAATAAGAAGCATCCAGGTTCTTGTCGCTCTGCAACAGCCAATCAAGCTATCCCAAGCTTCTCCCCACCACAAAATTAGCTTAAATTATTGCAATCGTGGGGACAAAGGTTTCATGACACTGTCTGGGGGGGCGAAGGCCAGGGTTGCCACCAAATGTTTTGGCACCACAGCAGCTGCAGATGTACATGTTGCAGGTGATAAGGATGGGATCTACCATCACCTTCTTCCACACGGTGTGTTTCAGCTGGCATTTGGCAGCCCCTCCAGCAATCGGAAATGTCCTGTGAACTCAGCCTTGCTTTATATTTTATTTTATCTTATTTTATTTTTTTTTCCCAGGCAAGTGCAAGTCAGTGCCTTACAAGCACCTGATTTTTGTTGCTAGGTGAATAAATGAGTTTCTGCTGGGTTGTAATTCAGCCTTGTTTGCAAATGACCCTTGGCAATCTCCGTTCCAGCATTTCCAAATCCCCATCTCGGCTCTCGTAGGTGCAGCCCTGTGTCTGCACAAGTTCAGTTTTCCTGCACTAGATGTCACTGTCTATACAGAGAATTTCTGAAGCCGTGGAATGGATGATTAAATTGGAGAGAGGAAAAAAAAAAAAGCTATTTGGAGAGGGTGTGTAAGTGACTGAAAAACATATTTTCAATTACATCCAAAATAAGAAGGTTTTCCTCTTCTTTATCCCCCTACAGTTGGCAAGAGACATTCAGTGGTGCTTGGGAAAATGAAATCCCTGAGAGCCCTTTCGAAGCAAGGCACAGGAGGCTGGTGGCCATCTCGCCTTCATCTGTCCTTGCTTTGCAAAGTGCAGGTGGTAGAACCCAGCATGCTTTAATCTTCCTTATGAAATATTCTGAAAATAAGAGTAAACAACAACAAAAAAAAGTCCACTGACTGCAATGAAGGAACAATTTTAATCCAGTTTCTGGAGTTTCTTTTTAAAGAATCTTTCTTTCTGGGTTGTGGAGAGTTTTAATTAACCCTTTAATTAAGCTGACTGGGTGAACAGACTACAAAATGAGTGTGTGGAATGGGCAGTGTTTGCTGGCTGTGTTAGCCCCCATGTTTGTGTTGTCTTATCTGGAAAGAATAAACATTTCTTGTGTGGTGTTATGCCATTCCTCCTTTTCCTCCGGGTCTTTACTCAGTTCTAAGAATGCTTCAGCACTAATAAATAGTGCTTTAGGCAGAGCTGATAACAAGGTAAATCTGGCTTTTGCTACTTTTTATTTACATTTTGGTGTAGGTTTAGCATCACACATGTCCTTGAAACTACAAAATTTGCTTCCTTAAAGATTTTAACTTGGAAGAAAGTGTTGAGAGTTGGGCTTTGCTACACTGGGAATAATATTTCTTTCTGGTTTGGCAGGCAATGGAGCACATAAACACATTGCTGTGCCAGATCTGCCTTTATTTTACCATGTAGCCTTTCCCTCTCCCCACCCAAGGGATGATGTACACGTACCCTTGTGTATTACACTGATATCCCTATGCAAGGGTAAGGTAAAAACCCAGGTGTCTTCACTCATCTTGCCCAGTGGGTGAGAGTGCAGGAGCAGTGATCTCCCAGGACACAGGGTGACCTGCAGCAGGGAGAGATGCTGATGAGAGAAAGAGGCATGTGGGCTACTTGGACCCTCTTCTCAGTTCTCACCTGGACATCACATCTCTCCTTGCCTGGCTCTGGACTGTTTCTGCCACCCTCCTGCTGTGCTGTGCATCAGTCCTGGGTACAGAGCAGGGTAGAGAGCATTTGCAGAGTTTTGCTTATTTTCTTCTGACTTGGCTAATATATACAGAGGAAGGGGGTGAGCTGGTCTCCTGACACTTGAATACTGTGAAATTTGGAAATAGTCAACACTGCCACCTGGATGCAAATCTAACAAGCAGTCCTACCCCTTCTATAAGGCCTCGAATGGCACTTACATGCTGGAATTACATCCCCTTGCATGTCTGATATAATAGATTTCTTCAGCAGCCCTGTCCCCCCCCTTGGTGGAAACACTTGCAGACCTAGCAGTGAACCTAGAGGTGGCGTATTTTTCATTTACTAAGATACAAGCAAAATCCTTGATCTAATGCAAACTTTGTGGCTGCTTCTGAGGTGCATGTAGGGACACAAAGCACTCGTAACGTATTTTGCTGCGATTTGTCTCTGTTCTCATATTAGCTACTTAGCAAAATTTTCCTATTCCGCTTTCATTAGCATGAAAGAGCTGCAGGGGGACTTTCTGCAGCAGTGCAATGAGCCGTGCGAGCTCTGAACTCGCCTCTTCTCTCCTCTTTAATCTTGGTAAGGGCACCACGGAGCCCCGAATACCGGTTGCAGTCTGAAAGGATGCACCCCGTGTGAAGGGGGGAACTGAAGGGTTTTATGCTTCATCTTCCCATAACGGGGTTCCCTCACACAGGAGAAAAAAAAGAGAGACCCAGGGTGTACGAAGCAGCACGGTGGCTCAGAATCATCCTCACCGCGGTCTGTAGGGCTCTGTTAAACTGAAAGAGAAATGGAAAGAGCAGCTCTGTGTCAGATGAATATCAGTTAATGCTTTTATGAAACATGCCTGGAAAGGCCTGGAGTGAAAATAATGTGTGGGGAGGAAGCCAGCAGACACAAGTGAAAAACGGCAATTGCTTTTTTGTAAAACATTCAAAGGAAACAGAACAATATTCATTTTATTTGGAATTTATAATCAAAGGGAAAGTTGCCATTTTGATTGGAGATGGAAAATTGCCTGATTATCTTCACTTTTTTCTGTGCCTGCATAGGGAAGTGTTTCTCTGCCGGTGAAGCAAAAGAAAATGTAAAAATGAGAGGACAGAGAGGGGGAGAAAAATACGGCTTTTGTTTCTGCTTTATATTCTGCTACTGACATTAGCCAACAATATTGTTGCTTTTCAAAGCTGTTCTCTCACGTTTGTGAGGCCTCCCCAGGGAACAGCAGCAAGACACAGGCTTCGTCAGCCTCAAATCTGGATGATTTTCTTGCTTTTCCGCAACTTCTTCAGTTCCTTTGGGTTCCAGTCTGTGGGCTGTTTTTATTGCCTCCTTATCTGTGAAATGGGACAATTCTTATTGGTTTTGTAGAGGATATAGGAAAGTTGAGGATCTTTCTCTTTTTGACATATCCAAAATCAAAAGCATCTTAAAGGTTTTCACTTGTTCAGTTTGGAGAAGGAGGGGTGAAAGGCATGAGTGTCAGTGGTAGTACAAAATGGGAGCTGTGGGTGAGGAGCTCTTCTAAGCTCGCTTCCCTAGATCTGCCCTAGCAACCCCATCAACGCAAAGAAAAATGAGGAGAAACCCAGTCCCACAGCTTGACCGTTTGTGGCAAACGTTTTACTTATTTCTCACAGCTTTTGAAAGGCAATATTCCCCCACCTCTGGTCCCAGCTCTTGGGGCCTTTTGGAAGGAGCTGGTCAATGTCATGTGACTGGCTGTGAAGAAAAGGGGAACAGAGAGGTGCAGAGGGACAAATGGTGTCAATTGGCAGTTGCCTGTGTGCCCTCACCACACTGCCCACTGCTCTCTCTGCTGAGCAGGGATGAGAAGCCCTGCCAGCACCCTGCTCCTGCTCTAGCACTCCTGTTGTGGCTTTTCATCCATTCCTTCATGCTCTTAAAGCCCACCCACAGGCTCAGCTGGGCTTTGGTAGCACGTCTTTGTCAAGTCAACGCTCATAAGCTGGTTTGTGTTTGTTGGTAAATTACCAATGGAAGTGAAACGAATGACAATTAAATGCATGGTGTAAAATGCCATCTGTGTCATGTGGTCTTCTCCATCGGTTTCATCATCATCTTTGCCCTGATTTTGACGCCTCCTGAGAAGACTGGTTTCAGCCAGGACATGAATTCCATAGAGAATTTAATGGTGGGGAAGCATTGTGAGCAAACATTGAGCTCACCGGTCCCTCGAAGGCAGAATAAATGCCTGTGAAGTGAGAAGCTCTGATTTTACCAGGGGAGTTTCCCTCTTGCACACCAAACTCCCTGGCCCTGGCTTTCCTGGAAGGTGAAGGGGTGCAATCACCATGCTTGCACGCAACACTTCCGGTCTGGCTGATCACCTCGTGAATCATGGAGGTGACATTTCCTCTCAGCCTAAGTCTGTGAGAACAGATGGCCTGGCATGGGTGTCACCCCTTCCCTCATGTGGAAAACAGAAAAAAGCCTTTTTATTTTTTTTTCTTTTCTTTTTTCTACCATCTCCCCCCCCCGCCCCACTTCCGCCTTCAGCACTGGACTTCCAGGAGCTGTCATGACCCACATGAGGCTGACAGAGTACTGCACAAATAAGCCTGAGTCCTTGCAAACCACTGGAGGCTGACTGAGTAGCATGGAACAGGGAAAAAAACATTTCTTTTTGCAGCCAAAAGTATGTGAGCAAAGAACCACTGAAGCCATGGGGCTGCGATAGCCTTGCTCTGACAGCTGCTGAGAGTGGAGCTGGTAGTGACGCTTGTGCTGTTGGCTTAAAATACTGTTCCCTGGATGCAGAGTGCCTAAAAGCCCTATGGTAAATAAGAGAAATGGCCAATAAATAACAAATATTTGGCACAGCTTTCCTTTAACCAGCTCTTCTTGTGCTTGCCAAGCTGTGGCCCAATATTTGAGCATCCATGTCTTGCCTGAGTGCTGGCTGGAGGGAGAAGGAGGTGCCGGGGCTGTGCTGAGCAGGGAGCGTTCCAGGAGAAGGAGATAAAGACAAACCAGGCTTCTCCCAAGCTGTTCATTTTTCAGTATGCAGCCTTTTAAACCACTTTTAGTTTATTTTTGTGAATGCTATGGCATGCCTGATTAGAACTGGTTAGTGTGAACCGCTAGATGTTTGAAACAAGGATGGTTTGCTTTTGTCTCAGTGATGTCTGGAGGGCTCGGGAAGCTTTTTAGGGCTTGCTCCCTTTCAGGAGCAANGAAATAGCTCCTTAATATCTGTTGAGATTTTTGCAGATCTCTCAGTCTCTTGGTGTTTCTCTGTTCCCTTATCTTGTTTACGAAACTGTATTATGTGAGACAAAACTCATTTGTTGGCGAGGAGGGGACATTGTACTCAATGGGATATTTACTGTGTACCTGAGGTATAATCTATCCTCTGCAGTAATACAGACTCCAAAATGAATGGGTATTTATTTATAATAATATAGCAGACAGTCCATAGGGAGGTGTCATCTTGTTTGTAATCAATCCCGGTGCGATGCTCTGGTTGCAGCACAATAACGCTTTGCATTAAGTGATGAATTGGTTTAGTCTTCTTATTCTGACTGTCATTTTTCTTCACTGAAGATGCATTGCCTCCATTATGCGACCCTTGTAGCTGAGCATCAAATATCCACGGGTGCTTAAAAGGGAGCGGGTGAGATCATGCGTCTTCCCATGTAGAAAGGGAAGAGAGCAGCCCCCGAACAGCCCTGCTGTTGATTATAGGGAGTAATGGGTTCCAAACAGGTGACTGGGTGCAGTGTGAGCTGCGCTTGCGGTGAGGTAACCAATGATTTATTCTTCTGAAGTGGGTCATTATTGAACTAACATTGTGTTTCTGGATTGATTTCAACTCAGAACCCGATGACAGAGTGGATATTTTACTGCCGGAGAAATAGACCATCCATGTTATAAACAAGCTAGATATATTTTAAAAGAGACATTCTTGGTATGCTGGGAAAAACAAGAAGAACAAAACCTCTATTAAAAGATCTGAATTTGGGTGCTACAGAGATGCAATCGATATGCCTGTGTTGTAAAGGTACGGCTGTTACCATCGAAGAGAAAAACCTGCCTATTGCTCAGTAACTCATAAGCGAGGTGCCAGAAATATAATAACCTGCTTTATGAAAGATACAGTAGAAAATGTAGTCATATTTGAAGGCTGTCTTGGCCAGAGTCTGTGTGTTTCGCAGGGCGATGCTGCCTGGAGAAGGACTTTGTGTCAGCAAGGCAGTGCGATGGGGAGAGAAAGTGGAGATGGTTGGGTTTTTTTTTTCTGGTTCTGTGTCCTTCCCTCCCACACTTGTCTGAAGCCCAGGGCAACCCCGTGCTGTCACTGTCAGGTAATTTGCCCAGATCACTCATCCCATGGTCCTGTACAGCCAAGATGTCCTCCTCTAGTGCATCACAGGTTGGGCTGCCTCTGTGCACTTGCCTTGTCCTGCACATCAAGAGGTTCGAGGGCCAAGAGACTCTTTAAAAGTAACAGGAGGAGAAAACAGATCCATGTTTTTAATCTGTTCTGCTCCCTTGTGATACATGAGAAAAACTTGCAAATGTCCTTCTGTCTTCGCAAAAAGAGAAATACCAGGGGTATGAAGCCTGCTCTGCACTGTATTTCCCTGGCGGCAACAGCAATGTCTCAGCTCTCAAAGGAGTGGCCGGGGTGTGCAGAGGCAGCTTGTCTCTGGGAGTTAGGGAAGAGGTGAAGAAAATACACAAAACACCCGATACGCGCTGTGTGTTCTTAGTAACAACCATTTTGTTTTCAGTAGGAGTAGCTAAAATAATAGTCCTTCCCCTCTGCCACTTTTCCACAAAGCCTTCTAAGAAAAATGGGCTAGGTGAAAATACACTGAAGCACTGGGAAGAAATTGGCGGGTTTGAAAGAGGCTGGAGAACATCCTCGGCACCCTTTTACGCAGCAAAAAGAAACACAACTGGAAAATTGCTTTTCCTTCCTAGGACACCTTTGCAGAGTGTTAAAGTCAGAAAAGCAGCTTAACTCTCCCAGGCTGCAGTGTTTTACTGCTGTGCCCTCCCTCCTCCTGCCACTTGCATGATGCCTGGTCCCTGCCATGGGCACTCCGACCCACTGTGGTGGCACCCCTGTGTAGCGGTAGAGGAGGCAGGCACTGGGGCAACCTGATTTTCTGCTGTCCCCTCCCCGGCTGCAGAAACCGGTTCCAGAGCTAACATGAGAAAATGCCTCAAAATCAGTAATTCTTCTGAAGTGGGAGCTCCCACAGGGACCTGAGCTTGCAGCCAGCAGGGACGGGGATGAGTGGGCTGACAGTGCCAGTCGGCTGTGGAACTGCCTGGCAGACATCTGGCTCAGCTGCTGCTTTCCTGGATTTGGGATGAAATACAATCAGAGTATCTGATGTGTGCTGGTACAGTGCCTGCTGCAGATTTCCTCTTTTAGTCCCCAGGTTACTCCTAGACGTAGATGCCCATCACTTCAGCCTGGGAGGAGGTTTTGCGGCCTCTCCAAGCTCAGCAGCTCAGGCGCTGGGCGGTGCAGATGGGGTGACACTGAGCTTGGGGAGGACTTGACCCTTGAGGGCTTGCCTGCTCCCTGGGCACACCACAGCAATGTGCTCATCCTGCTTGTTGCTTGCTTTCTTTGCCTGTGGCGGACTTAAATGAGGGCTTCCTGAGGGCGAAGGTGATGACTGGTGATGACTGGAGCCGTGGGTACCCAGGCAGAGGTCCCTTCTGGCAGCACCATCCTGCTGTCTTGACAAAAACACATTTTCTTCCTGCTCTTGATGAGCCCTGGAGAGAAGACAGAGTCCTTTGGAAGGCACTCGGCCTTTAGACAAGTGGAAAACCACCATAAAATCAATATGTAAGGAAATTGCAGATGCTCTGGGGCCAAGTGCTCAATGTAACATCAAACTACCTGTCATGAGTGTCACCCTCCGCTTCTACCGACACCATTAAAGTCACTTTCCAAGCTGTCAGTTTGGAGCATCCACTAGGTATGGACTGTAACTCATTTGATCATTTCCAGAGCTCATTCAGCTTTCACTGTAATGCCCTGTTTTATACAGCCACCTTGGATATAGGCTGTTAAATCCTTGCTCCCAACCACGGTATACTAGGCTCTGTTACATGCAGCCTTGACATAAAGGTCTTGCTATGGCATGCCAGATTCTTCCTGTTCAAATTCAGCCTTCTGAAGAGAGTGAGCTTTCCACTGCATGGGCATCCTGAGTTTTCTATCCTCTTTTTGGCAAGGGAAAATTAAAGCTTAGTGTGTGTTTGAGAGGTTACCTACTGCAGAACATCTTCCTTAGTGTCCGGCGGGTGGGGTGGCTTTTGGCTGACACGTGCTGTTAACTGAGATTGCTTGGGTCTGATTTCAGCTTGGCTACTGACCTGAGAAGTGGCACAGGACAAATCACTCCTTGCCTCAAGTTTTCCGTTTATAAATTGGAATAAATACTGTCACTTCCACTGGTACTGTGACAGTGCCATCAGGAGAGACTGTATGAGACAAGGATTATTTATTATTTTTTATTATAAATCCATTTGGTTTTGAACCAAACTGTTGCCTTTATAATGGGTTTTAATTTAGATCCATTATAGTCGGTGTAGGAAGCATCTGCTACCAAGGCAGGTGATAAAGTCCAAATCAGCTGTGGTGGAACCTGCCCTAACCTCCCTATGTGTAATGAAAGATCCAAGCTGCCTTGAATAGCTGCCTTCTCTTGTGAATCCTGTGCACTTGCACGTGATGATGACATTTCCAAAGGATGTCTCTGTGTGTAACTGTGATGCTTCAAAGGTGTCTACTGTATTTTGTTTGGAAAATGTTTGCAAGACACGTGGAGTTACCATTGCCAGCAGTTTATGAAATCACCCTTCTTTAAGGGAAAACCCTCTGCTGTCAGGTGAGTTTATACATGGAGGACCTGAAAATCATTCCGGTCTCTTGCTCACCCATCAGTGTAGCAATTATGCTGCTCCCAAGTTGAACTTTGCTGGAATGAGTCCTGATGCTGCTGTGCTGCATGTATACCATGAGACACCCTTACAACTTCTTGAACCTGAAGGTCTGTAACTGCCTTTCTCCATGCTGTTGGCATTTTGCTTCTACCTCCCTCTGAGCCCTGCCTGAATCCTACCTGGGCATCTGGGCAGCTTCTTGCATAGGTGAGATAACTTGAGTCACTTAGCTCCCTTCTGCCTCTTCTTTGCTCCCTGTTCATCTTGAAGCAGGTTTTAGTTCTGATGCCTGATTTCCCTCTGTGTCCAGCTCTCTCAGTCTATTAAAACTTCTTAACATGATCACAATCTTGTTTCTTCTTTTTTCACTGGCCTCTTTGTTCAGTGCAGCTGTTTGCAAGCTAACTTCACTCTAACATGTTTTCCAGCTCTGTTGCTCAGCTGCCCTGCCTCTTCTACTAGCAATTTCATGGAGTCAGCAAAATCACCCTAATTCACAACTTTTAGTCAGTCATTCCCGTCTAAATCCAATCCATGGCTACAGAAGCAGTAGTGACTCACTGGTTTTGCTGCTTCTATTTTGAGAAAGGAAGAAGATGTGGAAGAAAAGGAGAGAGGAGATGCTGCCTGAGTGCAGAACTAGAAGCTAAGGTCCTATCTTTTTCCTGTATGACATAAATTCCTATTAACTTAAATGGGATTTATATCCTGCATTGAAGAAAAAGACCTCAGGAGTTTTTGCTTGTCCTTCTGATTACTGTAGCACTAAGGAGGCCATTAAGGCCTCCAATTCAGTTCTAACCAAGCACCTCTGACTTTTCAGAGGTTCTGAGGACTTCTACCACCCACTGTTATTGCTAGGAACTAGAGGTATGTGACAGGTCCTGATGTGCAGGTGTGAATATCTGAGTATTTGTGTCTGTTTGCTCTCTTTCTCCCTAGAATCACTCTCTATTAGCTCATTCATCTACAAAATTGAGATAGCAGTAATTGCCTGCTGGCCAGGGGTGTTGTGAGGGTCAATGGCCATGCTACAAAGTGCTTTGATGATCATGAGCTCTGTAAGACCAACCTACTTGGTAGGTCTTCAAATGAGACTGAGCTCATTGGCCCTCTTTAAAATTGCCTTGCCTCGGGCTGAGCCCAGGCTGTGCCTCTGTGCTGGGTTGGGAGAGCCCAGGGTAGCTGCAAGAGGGTTGTAGGTGCACTTTTTTGTGGGTCATTCAGCATGTGTTGAGTTTGTAGTGGTGGGAAACAACCCTGTGGACACATTGATGCTCTCTGCTTCCTTTTCAGGACATCTGCTGTTGTGCTAGTGTATCCATAAAGATATACATACACAAGGCATTTTTTGCTAGCGTAACTCTTGCCCTGTGTGGGTTATGGTGGGGAACAGATGAGGTCTCCTCTCCCCAGGCATCTGTAATGGGACACTGTGCACTTGCAGTTTAACTATATAGCATATACATTGTGTTAGATGTGTTCTCCGTGCAGCAGACTTGCATAGCACAAAACAATGTGTGTCATGTTTTTCTGTAGGAAACCAGAGACAGAGACACGAGAGAGACAGGCTATATCTGTATCCACCAAGGATCAAATCTCTCCACCCTTACCAAATCACTGTCCTCTCAGAAGTGTGGTGTGTAGGTACAGTCGTTTGTTCCCTGCAGCTGAACTGTCAGTTCAGGGTCAAGAGATGTGTACTTAGCCATGGCATTCCTTGCAGCATAGCAGCACAGGACAGCTGGTAGGCATCTTTTGATGGCTGAAGGATAAGACAAGACCTTTGTGAGATCTCTCTAAGCCCAAAAATGCGAGGTGATCAAGGGTGGGTTTTGAAAAGGAATTAAGCACTTGAAAACCATTGCAATTCAATGCCATCAGTGCAGTGACCTCACAGTTTTATTTGCAAGCACGAGATTTCCAGAACAACTGAATATCAGCTAGACTGAAAGTAGCCTGACCTAAAAGTGAACAAGCAGAATATGTGAGAGAGACAAGAATGTATGTAATGGAGGCCAGTACCAGAGATGTTGGGATGTGATTCTTTTTGAAGTGGAGTCTAACCACCTAGCGTTAGAGCTGAACGTAAGAGCAGAGGAAGACAAACAGGAGATGGAATAAACAATCATGAAGGATGTTGCAGACAGTACGTACATGGGTATGTTGGTTGTGGGAGTCATTGATTCTTATTCATAGCTATCAGCACTGGAGAAAACGACTACTTGCTGGACTGGCTTTTCCTACTGGGATTTTCCCTTCTGAATGTTTGTTTTGTAGTCTAGAGGCAGCCTTACCTGAAGAATAGGCAAGTCCTTCTCTACAACATTTTGCTGGGCCATTCTGGGAATTGCTAATGGCCAAGCTGTATTTTGAACAGAGATTTATGATCACCTTCCCAGTCAATTAAAATTCTAGATATTGCTAAGGCAGAATTCAATTAAGGTTAATTGGAGCTTCTGAAAACTGCTTTTCCAAAGGGAAACAATGGTGGGATTGCAGATCCTAGAGGGTTTCTATCACTTTTAAATAACTTTCAGTTCTGTTCTTGCTTGACGCTGCTCTAATCTTCCCTCAAGCCCCACGTTCTCGCTATTATCAAGCAATTCAAATGTTGATATTTTTTTCTGTCATAATTTATCATTTTGACTTATTTGTTCTTTTTACGTCTTCTTCTAAAGGCGAGAAAAAAAACCCACCCAAACCCTGCAGAAGCTTGGAAATGCTTTTGTATCAGTCCCAGTGGTCTGACATGAAAGATATATAGCCACTTCTAAGAATTTGACAACACTTCAGTAACAATTATCCAGACAGGTACAATAACAACTCCCATTTCTTTTGCTGTTGAGAGGGATGATAAGGCTTTAATGAATTGTCAATAAAGATTAAAAAAGAATAAAATAAACAAAGAGTAGAGAAAACAGGTGCAAACGAAATGCCATTAAAATGCAACTCAGGTTTCCCATTCTACCCTAAATTTTATTTTCTTGGCATCAAGGACTATTGTGACAGTTCTTCGCACACTTGATTGAACTGGGAAAACACATGGGACTATATCTTAGTCACAGAATGCAGAACATGTAGCTCTCAGCTCACAGAGCAATCTCACGGAGGGATGAATAATCCTTTCAGCAGTTCATTTTGTCAGAATTTGCAACCCGTTGTTTACTGTGTGGGGACTAATAACAAAATGCCAACGAGGAATTAAAAAGGCGAGAGAAGGAGAGATATATAGAGAGAGAACAGCGACGGCTTGAGGGTCCCGCTCTTCTCTCCCCTGTAGTGCGTGGTTGTTGCTTGCCGACTGGAAGACTATTTTTTTGAGTTTTACTTTCTGTGGTTTCGGGAGTAGATTAACATTTCTCTCCACACATACCCTGTGTTTTGCTGTTTAAAGAAAACCAGAGCAACCCTTGACTCGAGTGTTTTTTAGCATTTCCCTCTCTTCATGGGAGATAAAGGGAAGCAAAGCCACGGGCAATTATTGTGTAGAAGTTAAAGGGAAAAGTTTCTTTGATAAGAGTTGATTGTGTAATTATACAATCGCCAAAGGAGAAGAACATGTAGGTGGATGCACTCTCTGATGTGTGATTACTAATGAATTCTCTGTATTCCTTGTGGAAAAGAGCCACAACTGTAAAATTAAATAGTCAATGCCTCTTTGATGAAAGGGTTTGCAGCCACTGATGTCCTTTATCAAAACACATTGAGCTTTGAAGAAGCAGCTAGAATAGCAAGCCTCAGCTTCAAGTAAAGCAATTGGAGTGGAGGAACTCTACAGAAATCTTTTTCTCTAGGAAATTTGTTTATAGTGTTTTCTAGTAACAGAATCCTTTTGCCTAGGAAAATGGTGGGTAAGCCATTGTCAGGAAGTATGCAGCTGCTGAAGTTACGGCCGGCACCATACAGCAGGTGGGCAGAAGATACTAGATTCACTGTCACATTTGGGGGTGTGAGTTAGTGAGGGCTGACAGATATAGAGGCTGTAAAAGCATCCTTGCTTAGAAAGGTGAAAAGTGCCATCTGACTACTTAGTGAAGCATGCATCCTACTTGACAGTCCAGGGAGCACCAGTGTGTCCCTCTCCCCTCTCCCCTCTTCCCTCTCCCCTTTCCCTTCTCCCCTTTCCCCTCTCCCTTTCCCATAGAATCATAGAATCATTTAGGTTGGAAGAGACCCTTGGGATCATAAAGTCCAACCATCAGCCCTACTCTATGAAGTTCTCCTCTACACCATATCCCCCAACACCACATCTAATCGACTCTTAAACACAGTCAGGGATGGTGACTCCACCACCTCCCTGGGCAGCCCATTCCAGTGACTGACCACTCTTTCTGGGAAGAATTTTTTCCTAATATCAAGCCTAAACCTACCCTGCTGCAGCTTGAAGCCATTCCCTCTTGTTCTAGCGCTAATTGCCCATGAGAAGAGACCAGCACCAACCTCTCTACAGTTGTAGAGTGATGAGGTCTCCCCTCAGCCTCCTCTTCCTCAAACTAAACAGTCCCAACTCCCTTAATTGTTCCTTGTAAGATTTATTCTCCAGGCCTTTCACTGGTTTCATTGCCTGCCTCTGTACTCGCTCCAACACCTCGATATCTCTCTTGTGCTGAGGTGCCCTTCCCACATAAGCTCATGAATTAACCTTTGAAAGACAGCTTCTTTTCATGAAGCTTCCTTTTTTCTGTCTTGCAATTCACATTGTACTCCTAGGATAAGAATTTACTTATTAAAGCGTAACAGTTACCAGGTGAAGAAACATTTGGATGTGGAGGCAGGTGGGATGATGACACGTGGCAATTAGATGCTGACTGCTTCAACTAAGGGGAAGGGACACTGTAAGCACTGAGTTAGTCCCTGGAAAACTGAAAGAGGAAAATGGCTTTAAGCCAGCGGGTAGTACCCCCTGGTCTGCCCAGTGGCAGAGGATATTTTGAGTTGTAGCCAGAATGAGGGCGGGCAGGAATCTGTGCATGGCCCTCCTGCCCTGGTGTGATCAGGTGGACTTCCTCAGCAGCATCACTGATGATATTAGTGCCAGCAGAGTTATGTAAATGGTTGTTTATAACATCCCTTGCACGTTCCTCGGCTGGAACCAGCGCGGAGAACTCTGAGATTCCCTGGAGGAGAAAAGTAGTGAGTCGCTGAATATTTTTATTTGCTAAAAAATAGCTGAGAAGACCTCTTAATATGGCTCTCTAGCCATAAAATCTGAAATTATTCTCCCTGCTCTTATCTTCTCAGGAAACAAATTCCGCTGCAAAGCTTTTCCTAGGCCATTTTAAAGCAGTATTGTTAAATACATTAAAGGCCACTTATTTTGAATTCAGATACAGCCAAGAGACATGTTATGACTCTATAACTAAATGGAAGACCTAGTAAAAAAAAAAAGTGTTTTTGCTCAGACTGAATACAGCTATTGCTGCCTAGGTAGATTATTCTAAAGAAAGGATCCAACAGCTGAAAATACTCCATTGCTGTCCATTGGGACATTGTGAAGAAGATATAAAAGGATCTTGGTGATCCCAGCATCCCGGGAAAAATAATGACAGCAAGGTTATCTGGCTCAAGGCTATCTATAGCAATCTCCTCAAACTTTTAAAAAGAGCATAAAAGGCCATCCCACAATCCTCATTGCTGATATCATGAAATGAGAGGGAAAGGAATGTTGAAATAATACTTGAATTAACAAGTGGAATAGATGAATGACTAAACAGACATGTTTCCCTATGGATACAATGTAAGGAACATGCAGCGCTGAAGGAAAATGTTATACTGCAGTCTTTGAAGAGGAAAGAGCACAGGCTGGAGCCTGAGATTATCTACTGCAAGAACTGGGATCAGGAATCTTAAACCCTTTGTCTGCCTTTTGTTTTTCAGACTGGAAATACTTTTTCATGGGGGCTTGTTCTAGAGAGGCTCAGCAGCGGTTTTGTCATTACAGCACATTTGTCTTGGATCACCCAGGATGTATTCGTGTGTAGCTCAAATTCTTGCTAGGTACTGAAAATGCAGAGAGATTATTTTATTATCCCTTTACTGCACGGTATATTAAAGGTTTCAAGAAAATCCAGCCAATTGATCACAAAGCATGGTCCTTGAAAGGTATGCTAGTATTTCCAGTACATTTATCAACGAGGCAACTCAAGGCAATTCCATGTTGGCATCAGATTTCACATCTGCGGGTTCATAACCAGTGCTTGTATCCATACATACTTGTGTTCATCTCAGCTCCTGTGCTGAGAATGCAGGATATGTTTTTGTGTGTGCATGTATGTTTGTGTGCATGTCTTTACACCCAGAAATGACTGAATCATTGTAGGTGGCTGAAGTAATGCACTTTGTGTTCGTTAGGTTGACTTGTTCTCTCCAAAAAATAAGGCAACTCTTTCTTGAAAGCTGAGAAAGTGGTTTAGTTATTGATAGACTGTGTGGCGTATCGTAAAGGTTCCATGTTCTTCCTCATCCTAAGACTCAGTTTTCTTTTCTTGCTCTGATTTTGTTTCTTTAAAGAGAATGTAACGCCTATGGCCATCAATAAGGGAAGCACCCAGAAGAACCTGGGCAAACACGTGTGCAAGTTTGAAATTTAAACAAATTTATTTTTATTTGTGCAATTGAACTGTAATCTTCCTTTTCTAATTGTTTGGCCTGAAAAATATGAGTATTTGGGGTATTATTGGTAATTATCTCTGTGATATTACAAGATATCCTAAAAAGAGCTGCTGCACCTTTCATTTGAAAGGCCTTAAGAATTCATTCCGTTACTGACCACAAATTGCCCTGAAAGTACTTTAATTGGAAAACAAAACATATACCAGTTATAAGCACAAAATGAAACATCCATGAAAATTTGTTCAAACACATCTTACCCTGAAGAACTCTTTGTGAGGACTGAGTTGTCAGAGAGGTGTAAATATGTAAAAGAGAAATTCCCTTAATTTGCCAGCACATTCAGTGATAATATAGGTCACCAATAACTTACGGACTGAGAAAACCACCATAAGACGTTGCAATGTGAATGGAAATTTGGGTTCTCTGATGTGCTGCGTCAAAGTGCTTGCTGTCCAGGAATAGCAGAAGGTCTGAAAAATGTTTTGAGATCCTTAGTATGTGCCATGGGTGTGCACCTTACAGAAACATCTTAATTACATATTTAATGAACAAATAATACTTGCTTCTTACAGTAGCGGACAGACAATGGAAGGACAAAGTACTACATTCATATCTATCCTAGAAAGAGATGCAAGCTGGGACCTGCTTTCTGAGTACCTTCCTTCCATTAGGTGATTTTTATTTTCATAGTGGCTTATCTATTTCTTTCATGTTTATGTGATTATGTCATTCTAGTCTGCATCCTTTTCTCTCTTGTATCTGCGAATCTCTAAATTGATGGGATTTTACCTGAGAAAAAAAAAGTAGTGCTACCTGGACATTTCAAGATCATACTAATGAGGCAGTGAAGGCATTTTTCCCCCTGCATTTAGTTAGGTCATTTGTTTTAGATCTTGAAGATGAAAAAACAGTTGCGAACACAACGTAGTTTCATATTCTTCATTTACTTGGTCATTCAGGGCCCTTAGGTTCAGTTGTACTCCTCACAATCTTGCCAGCAGCACAGATCTTTCCTAGGTAATTGGTGGGTTTTGGTAAGGACTCTTCTCTATATCTGTTTGTATTTTAAGCTTTTATGCAGTTTACTGGAGAAACTTCTTGTTACCGTTTTTCCATTGTTTCTTGGAAATGTGTATTTAGAAAACAGTTGCTTTACGACCTTCTCTTATACCAGTTTTTCAGTATAGCCCCCCTGAAATTACTCTTAATCCAGCCAAAGTTAAACAAAAAGCGGAGAAGAGTGATTATGCAGAAAAATCTAACACAGAAGGCTGTTGCTGAGTTGTGGGGACAGCCAAGCAGGAATGAAGGGGATGTTGTTGCCTAGGTTTAGTGTGGAGGGCTTCCCTCCCTGGGTGGATAAGCCACCAAGCTAGAACAGGCTGAGCAGCATCCTTCACTGCAGCCTGCTTCCTGTGACCCACTCCATGCCTTTGGGCAGTGTTTGTGGGAGATGGTCCTGACCTCATTTCCGACATAGTTCAGTCCATCTTCACAGCCACTTCTCTGCATTATTTGCTAGATGCTTGATCAGTGCTAGCCCCTTGCTTCTTGTCTCTGGAGGGGTGGGTATCCCATCCTGCACAGGCTCAAGAAGTGTGACTGTCTGAACCTCACAAGGTTCAACAAGGCCAAGTTCAACATCCTGCACCTGGGTTGGGGCAACCCTTCATATCAATATGGAGTGGGGGATGAAGGGATTGAGAAGCATCTCTGTGGAGAAGGTCTTGAGGGTACTAGTGGATGAAAAGCTGGACATGAGCTGACAATGTGCGCTTGTAGCCCAAAAGGCCAACTGTATCCTGGGCTGCATCAAAAGAAGCATGGCCAGCAGATTGAGGGAGGTGATTCTGCCCCTCTGCTCTGTTCTGGTGACACCCCATCTGGAGTACTGTGCCTAGCTTTGAAGCCCTCAGCACAGGAAAGACATGGACCTGTTGCAGCATGTCCAGAGGAGGGCTACAGAAGTGATCAGAGGGATGGAATGCCTCTGCTGTGAGGAGAGGCTGAGAGAGTTTGTTCAGCCTGAAGAAGCAGCAGCTCTGGTGGGACCTTATCGCAGCCTTTCAGTACTTAAAGGGGGTCTACAGAAAAGATGGGAACAAATTTTTTAGGGGTACATGTTGCAACAAGATAAGGGGTAATGGTTTTAAACTAAAAGAGGGTAGATTTACACTAGAAAAAGAATTTTTTTTTTTACCCTGAGGGTGGTGAAACACTGGAACAGGTTGCCCAGAGAGGTGGGAAGTGCCACATTCCTGGAAACATTCAAGGTCAGGTTGGATGGGGGCTATGAGCAACCTGATCTAGTTGAAGATGACCCTGCTCATTGCAGGAGGGTTGGACTAGATGACCTTTGAAGGTCTGTTCCAACCTGGTCTGTGATTCTATGATCCTGCTTAGGAAGTGCTGCTCGATGCCCGGTGCTCAGGTGGGCAGTCAGTGTGTCCTGAGTTTAGCGAGGGGCTTGGCTATCTGCTGCTCACGGGGGTTTGTTCTCAGGGTAAAGCCCTGTCGCGGTTTGTGCTTTTTTTGAATCACTGCAAAGCCACGATTAACGCATAGAGAGTGTATTAAAGAGCAAGAATGAAGGTAGTTAATCACCTTGCAGCAGCTGTGGGTTGAGTAGTGTCCCCGGCTCTGCTTCTGAAGGACACTGGGGCAGCGTGCAGGAAAGGTGCTGTGAATGCCTGATGAGGCTGTGGCACTTTCCCAGAGACCTGCTCAAAGCCAGAGCTGCGCTGGCTTTCTCGAAAAGTGCCATTAGATGGCAGTAAAGGCTTTTGCAAAGAACATCGGGAGGCGATTTCTTTAACTCAAATTGTTTGTCACTTTGGGATCATTGTAGGAGAACTCGATCATAAATCCCGGATGCAATAAGGGGTTCATAATGTGCCCTACAGAGAACATGTTGTATTGTTCCCTTAGATATAAAGTTTCATTTTCAGTAGAGAAGGCCCCTTTTTTTCCTTCTTTTCTTTTTCTTTTAACAACTAGCATATTCCTCCTGTTTAATTTTCTTTGAAAGAAATGGGCAAGCTAAACCTTTAATGTGCACTGACCAAGACATCTGTGTGATGGATGCAGGGAAATGCAGGGTTGCTTGCATGAGAGAGTGAAAATGAATAAGCCACGGTTTTGGCAGACTGGATATAGAGGGCGATTCCTTGCCTAAAAATGAACATTACCCTTGTCAACAATGTATTCGTGCTGATCCACCAAAGCAAGGGGGCCAGACAGAAAACCATTTTGCAGAGAACTGCTTTCTTATGGGAAAATAGTTAAGGAGGAAATTGAAACTTGATTTTGCCTTGTTTTGTCATCATCAGTAGCTATTGGGTAGGAATTGGGATGTAAAAAACGTGTGGGAAGAGAAGCAGAAATTCTTTTCTGCCACATGGTGACATTATATGCTCCCCTGATAATAATGCGCTATGGAAAGAATTACTGATGTTCATGAAGGTGAGGAAAAGCAGACTTATACCTGCCACACTCTCGAACTTCAGCCTGTTCTTATCACTGGTATTACTTTTAGCACATTCTTCTCAGCAACAGTAGTGAAAAATAGGTGAAAAGCCATTAGCGAGATTTCCTCCTTTCATCTTACAGGGGAATGGTGCTAAAGACAATGTTATACATGATTTGCTTGAAAATAGCCTTTCTAAAAGCATTGGTTATAATTTGGGATTTGGGAGCTGCAGTGCAGGAGGCAATTTTAGATTCTTTAAGCTGGTTCTGTGAGATGCTATTGATGAAGTTGGTGAGGGAATACACACAAAGGCAGTCAGCATTTGAATCATACTAATGGACAACTGGGATGACAGAAAACTAGAAAAGCCTTGGCTTGCAACAGTCACCAAGGAGTGTTCCTTTTTACTAGAATGTGCTGCCTTAGGTCTGAAATACAAAGATCAGAGCAGCCTGTTTCATGGTGTTCCTCTCACTTTCTACTTTTAACCAGCCCAGAAATGTCAAGTGGCATGCCAAGGCATCTTGGCATCTGTCGATGATTATGCTCTAGTCCAACACAAGCCAGCAACTCTCTTCTTGCAGGATTTAGGTAAGAAAGGAAGATGGGGGGTTATCAGGGAAAAAGAGTTTGTGATGTGGAAGTGTTTTTCTCTCTTAGACTGGGAGCTTGGGAGATACTCTGGGGCTTACTGGCCCACTGTTTTTAAGCACTGAGTGAAAGACGAGGCTGCAGAAGGCTCCAGGAGTGACTATTGCTCCTCTAACACATTGTTCTAGTGACTCTTCAGGTTCTGCCTGAGAGGAGCTTCTGAGAAGCTTTGGTAAGACAACTCCGTTGTCTCAGACCTTTGTGGGCATGCTCATACCCAACGTGGCATGGGGTCACAAGGTGCAGATCTAGACAACTGTTTGACCATGGACCAAGGCCAAAGTTATCTTCCTGATCACATTGACTTGGTAGAAGTGTTGCCTTTGACTCGAGTAGGGACACTGTTTTTCCCACTGGAAATTGGATGGTGACTTCAACAGCATCGAGATTTTACCCCATCTGGTATTGTCAGTTGCTTTGTTTTGATCACCTTTGATCACCTATAAACCAGCTGTATTCAAAAACTCACTAGCTAGATTTTTTTTTTGTTTTGGTGTTTGTTTGTTTGTTTTTTCTCTTTCTCCTTTTTCTTTTTTTTTTTTTTTCTGCAGGGGTCCTCACGTCCCTGAATTAGCACAAATCTCAGGGTTTCAGCTAGTTTGAAAGTATAACTGCATTGCCAGGATTTTGAGGCTTTGAAGGCTGTAGTTTATAAATAGGAATGTTGAGGGTGAGGTGATTTTACTTTTATTTCTTTTTGTCCACTTTGTGGTAGTATTTTATTTTTCCTACCTTAAAGTTGTATGTGCTTGCTGTGTTTCTCCAGGTTTCTGTAACCCTTGGTGGTTTATTTTTTGCGAAAGGGTTGTTTGAATAAGAAATGTATGGAGCAAGACCCTCCATCTTCTTTGTTTTACCAAGAATTTACCAGGGCTTGCTCAAAATGCAGACATTTTAGCATTAAGTATTATTAGAAAAAGGTTCAAGGGAGATTTGTATGGGCAATTATCATTTTATTGACGTATCTTTCCTGAATGTCTTCTCAATATCCCATGCTATTTTTTAAGTTGATTTTGTCTCTCTCTGATAAGCTCTGGGGTAGGCTATGGCCCAGACAAATTCTAGTTATCTGGTTTTGAAATTCCGTGTATCTTACTAAGATTTCTGTATTATAACAGCACATGTTTGAGATCTAGGGCTGAGTCCTACCCTCATTTGCTCTCAAACAATGCTTGAAGATAAGGCTATAACTTAATTTGCCTTTAGAATGGTAATCTTGGATGCTTTAGCCTTAACTTTGTACTGCCAATTTAAAAATAGAAAGGGAGAGAAATTAAACTTTATTCGCTCTTTTCTTTTTTCTTCTCCCATCGTGCCCCTCTGTAGCCTTTCTGTGATGCTTATACAGGGTCCAGATGGTCCCTCAAGGCCACCCTGTTTGTTACATTGACACAACAGCCGATTCCCCTCGGAGAATTCCCCACAGGAATTTTTGTAGGTGTCTTTTTTGTCATCCTGACCTGGGCCAAAGCAGCACCTCCCTCCTGCAGGGCAGCAAGTTCTGTGTATGGGTGGATGGGTAGTAGTAGGGCTGGGGTGCATAGGGATAGTGATACTGCTGGAGGTGGTCTGACAATGCAGCCTGGGCATTGGGATCCCAGCTCCCTAGGAGCCTGGGGCTGGCTCAGCCTTTCCTGCAGTAAGAATGTAAACCTGAAGCCAACCTCAAAGAGTCCTTCAGATTTCACCTTCTTTTCCCTCTATTCCTAGGATGTCTTTTACCCTCCTCCTATAATTGGAGATCCTGTACTCTGTGGATAACACCTACCCACTCTGCCTGCAGGCCAATAGGTATTGTATAATATTATTTTTCTGCTACCTGACGTTATGATTGACAGAAGCTTTCACAATATTTTTTTCTTTTGAGCATGACATGCAATTTGTCCCCAAACCATTTGTGATGTTCTTAAAAATAATTTCCCTTCTTTGTAGACATTTTGAAAATCTTTCATTGTGCTGGAGTTGAGGTAGAAGGAAGGAGTGCAGAAATGTTCCTTTTCAGAAGCCCGTGGTCAAGTCTTTGACTTGTAGCAGGAGGTGGTTGAGAAGGGATACGTGATAAAAAAAATTTAGTTGGTGTTATTTCAGGGTGCTCTTCACATGAGCAGAAGTGAGCGGGGCAGAGCTTCTGTGAATAGTTAGTGGTCCCCAGGGAATATGCCATATAGCATATTTGATGCAATAGCATCATTGGTTGCCCAAGATTGGCATCATTCTTGCATGATGGTATCTTTCTTGATCCCCATTTCACTGATTTCATACTTAGGTATGCAGTTCCACAATTCCAGTCCTGTTAGTAAATTGTACAGAGAACACAAACCACTTAGCCCTCTGACTGCCAAGGAAAACACCCTCATGGATTTGACTCAGATACTTCTTATTTTCTTATTTTTTGTAATACCTTTTTTTTTTTTTTTTTTTTTGTTTTTTTTTTTTTTTTTTTTTTTTTTTTTTTTTTTTTTTTTTTTGTATCCAGGGAGACTGAGGAATATGGAAAATATGAGTTTCATGGGATGGCAGATCTCACCACAAACATACAGCCATCCTAATTTTTTGTTGGAAGTCAAATATCTGAGATAGATTAGAAACGTATTTTGCAATTTGAAATTTAATTGGATTTGTGCTCAGAAGAGGAATTGAAGTAAATGAAAGGGATCTCAGGATGTTCTTTTTCAAGCTCAAAAAATAATTGTTTTGATGAAATGCAAATCCTTGAATATTAGCGTTTTTTTTTTTTCTTGGTGAATATTTGCTGTAGCCCTGCTCAGAACTGAGGCAAATCCTGTCAACCTTTTAGGTTCTTTCAGCATTTACAGTTACCTTTAAACCCACTCAGGGATCTCAACCTAGTTAGTGCTTAGTTAAATTTAGTGAATTTGACTGTAATTACTAGATGCATTTGCAACTCCTGAGGAACGGCAACGTTACCAGCAGTGTACGCATTTCTGTGTACCTAGCCTTGTGCGTGGAGCTGGGTTTTTCTCAGTGGTGCTAGGTGGTACCAACCTGTTGAAATTGGGCTGGAGGAAGCCGTTCATTGCATCTGCAGTGATAAACAAGTTATTTGGTTTCCACCTTGAACAGCTGTTTCATCTTTGGTTATGCAAAACAGATGGAAAATACTGAAGTTATCTTGAAATGAAGCTTGCATTCACACTGAGGCTGCTCAGGCTGTAATTTGGGGGCAGCAGCATCAGACGAAATCCCTGCTTCTGCTTTGCCCCTTCTGTTGTATGGCAGAGCTGCTTTTTCCAATTCCTGAACTGGACTCAGGAAGCTGAAAAACTGGGGTTTTTTTTGAGTTTTTCTTCCCCCTGCCCCTCGGGTTTTTCAGCTGAACCTGTACCTGGCTCCAGCTCTCCATGGAGTTGCAGCAAATGTAAGAGCCACACTTGGGTATATTGTCTAGATGGAAAGGACAGATGGGGACTGAAAGATTTCAGCTAGCTCCAGGACTGCGACTTCTGAATGTCTAACGCCAGATGCAGGGTACTTTTCTAGTTCCTACCCACTAGAGGCTCTCTCTTGCAGGTCCTCCAATTTTCTGCCCTCTGTTCTGCAAAGTTTGTAGGCATTTGCTTGACATCTCAGTAATCCCAATGATGACAACTCCCTGCACGATGCAGAATCAAGCCTTGCACCTCTGGGTACAGGCTTGTAGTGTGTCCTCGGGCAAAGCTAAAGCACACAGCTGTGGCACAGAGATATGCACAAGAAACAACATAATTATTTACACTGTAAATGCTTGGTTCCTTTGTGTTATTTCCAATATTCCCAACATACCTTGCTGGTTCCCTTTGTATTACAAAAAAATAACATGGCAGTTATAGCAAACTCCTTCCATGAATGGCACATAGTTTCACTGAAGTATTTCTTTTTCTTGCCTTCATCTAAAACCTAAAACCAAGCAAACAATGTTTCTGTGACACAGTAAGAGAGCTGGTATGAGAGAATTTGTCTCTAGAGACCGCAGTGCATTCTCAGCTATCAACCTGAGGCATTTTGTGCTCTGTGAAAGCTGTTTTTGCAATTCATCTCCTGTCCGTTCCTTGGCTTTTATGTTGTTGTAGGGCCTGATCCTGCAAACAGTGATGTGGGAGGTGAATTAGCTCAGGAACAGGCTCACGATTGAGCTTGGAGTGGAAATTATACACTTAATCAGACATACATCTATAGCTGCTGGATTGGGTGTTTCACCCTTCTCCCCTCCCCCGAAATAAAATATTCAATCTTCATAAATTGACACAGTGAAGTAAACCTCCTGGCTTGCACATTTGTAACACAGGCCTGTAACAAAACCTGTGTTTTTTCCCCTAAAGGTTTGCATTGGCTAGGATGGAAACCCCCTCGCAGCTGAAGCAATCTATATTTTAAACATTTTCCCTTCATGTGCCTCCCAGTTAAAATGTCATCTAAAGTACAGCTGGAAAAATCTCTCATAGAAAGAATAATTCCTTTTCCTTTCTACTTTATGGCTATTTCTGTATGTTTTACCTCAGATCCGCCTGTCCTCGGGCCCAGACAATGCTCCTGTAATTTATGGATGCCCTTTGCTGGTGTCAGCTGCACTGGCTTTTCCAGAGCTTCTCCTGCCTCTAGAAATGTTCAAAACATTTGGTGGTATCCTTATATACAGATGGGGCTGTGATTCTTACCTGCAGAGGGAAAGGGAGGGTTACAGTGATGGGGCTCCATAGACAGGGTGATTAAAAGCCGACTGGGATGGGAAGAAGGGATTGATAGGGAGATAATGAGAAACAAGCTTGCAGCCGTAGAGTTCTTCATTTTACACTTGGTTTCTTCTCTTAATGTCTATGTCATGTCTTATTTTTGCCATAGCCATTTCACACACATGAAAATGGAGGCATGAATAAAACAGCCAGGAAGCTTCTCTGTGCTAGGGCTGGGCATGGGAACCCCAAGACCTGTCTCCTGTCCTTCCCTCAAAGTCTGCGGTCCCAGAAGTGGAAGGGAATGGCGGCTGAAGAGCCGGGTTAATGTCGCTTGATTGTATGGCCCTGTGTCTCCAGGGCTGCATTCCGCACTGCCATAACCACCCCAGCACCAGCAGGTCATGTTGAGCCTGCAGGCTGTCCTCCTATTTAGCTACTAAAGGACCGAGAGGAGCTTGCAGGCTTTGCCTGGGACTCTGCTTCTGTCCCACCCCATAGTTTCTATGTGTGTGCGATCGCAGCTGTACTACCCAGCAAAACCTTGTGCCAGGTGAGTTCCTCTTGGTGACAGGCTGGCTGCAGACTAGCCAGAAGGCTATTTTTTATGCAAGAAGGTCAGGATGTGATCTAAGAAGAAGACGGAGGTGTGATGGGACTCATGAATTTTCTTTCTCCCAGGAGCACATAAAACTACAGTTGATCGTAGCAGGCACTGCAGGGAATGAAGTAATCAAAAGTGTGACTGCAAGGTAGTGTAGACAGACTCTCTGGACTGTCTGAAAAGTGAATTCTAGCCTGGATGCTGCTAGCTATGCAGCCACATCAGTGTAGAGCTTCGCTTGCACGACTCAAGTGTTTATCCAGCTTGTTGGGAGTTTGGTTTTTTTTGCAGTTTTTTGCTAAGCTTGGTGGTGCTGCAGCACCACAGGAGGCTATTCAGCTCCAGACAGGTATGTCCCCTCAGTGCTCTTCCAGCCCCAAACATCCGTTTGGCATACTCACCAGGTGGGGAAGGTGTGGGACGCAATACCTTGTTGGTATTACTGGTATATTTTTGGTGTCTCTAAAATGAAATTTAAAATTCAGGTATTTTTATTACTGTCCCATCAGTAAATTGACCTAGTAGGCAGCTAACGCAAAGGCCAGGCAGAAGCTAATATTTAGGACCACCTCTACCAGTGCTTGGAAGAGTTTTTCCCCATGCTAGCAAAGCAGGAGCTCAGGAGTCTGACTGGTGAGGAAGGTCCACTTCCAGTACAATAGGAAGATAATCAATCATGCTACTAGCTTTTGTCTTGGCAAAGGTACTTAGCTATCAGCCAGCTGGTTAGCCGCCTCAAGGCCACCTGCTTGACTGAAAAACAGAATCAGTTTCTTTTCCTTGCAAAGGGAAGTGGGGAATATTGACTCGTGTGATAATTTTAGGTGGATGATTAAATTTGGCCTCTTAGGCCCCAGCTGAAAATTCAATTCAGATGACTAGTTTTCTTTTCATACACTGCTGAGCAATCTTGTGTTCTGCCACCACTAATGTTCCTGATGCTGATTGTCCTTTCACTTTAACAAAGCGCAGAAATGCTCAGCCTGCTCCCTATTTCCCGTGGCTTTGGGCTATCAAAACATAATAAGAAGACCGCTTTGAACTTAAGGATACAGAATCTACCCTGAGACAGACTGACTGTCTGTCCCCATAAAGTCACATATTGACGTTGTAATGGGTGCAATGAATAGTCAGGTCAGAAGGATCATAACTTTCCTGCTGACTTAGGTTGTTTTCAAGTATCCCAGTGAAAGCTGTCCAGGTCTTAGAAACATACTTCCTAGGGAAGAAAACCCAAACCCCCAAATTGGCATGAACTTAGTGCTGGAACAACCCATTGGAATGCTAGGACCATGGGATAAAATCCTCTGTAAACAGGTGTGAGTGAGGTAGGGATGGCAAGGATGAGAAAGGGGAAAAAGGAGAAGAGTGTTCTGTTTTGTGGTGTGCTCCCATGGAAATGCATAGGCTGAGGAGTCCAAATATCGAAGTGAGAGCAATGCTTCTGAGATGCAGCTAAACTGAATGCTGATGGAGGTGGCTGATTGCCTGAGAGCTAGTTTTGCCGTGTGACATATGCTTTCCTTATTGCTTGATGCTGTTGCATTGGCTAATAATACATGTATTTGATATGCAGAGGAAAATCAAATTGCAGCTTTAATGGGTAGTGCTATTATGCATATTATTTACAGCGCCACCCTGTTTTCACTAGAATCACCAGACTGCTTAACTAATGTTAAGTAAATCATTAGTGTGGAGTGTATAGTTTAGCTGTACCAGATCTTATCTTTTTAAGAAGCCTGTTCTTTCAAAATAGAGATTCGCTTAAGAAAGCTCCACTCTTGCAAGCACAACTTATTTCCCTCAGTTAATGAATGCAGGAACTCAGAAAGTGCTTTCAGGTGACAGATTTAAAGAAGAGTGCTCGTATCATAAAGGGATCCTGAATAGTAGCAAAGGCCTCTGAAGACAAGAGTACATAAAGGGCAGTTTGGAGTGTGTTACCCAAAAAGTAGCATGAGGAAGTGAGCTTCTGATTGCTGAAGATACACTGCTGGATGGTTTTAATGGAGCTAGAATACAGCTGAGCTTGGGTTTAACAGATAAAGTGGATATAGATAATAGGATTAGGAAATAAGAGAAAGATAAATTCATACACTGTAAAGCAAAGGCCTTTGCCCTTAGCAATGCTTTCTTGTTCTGAAAGCAAGAAGCGGATGACATTTCAAATATTGTCTCAAAAGAAGGCAAGGGCAGCGCAGTATCTTTAAGATGAGCAAGGGTGGGGAGGAGGCAATCTGTGCTGCCTTGCAAAAAGTCATATTTATTGCCATTAAATAGGCACATTTGAAAAGTCTATTTAGGCAGCAAGCAAAGGTGTGATTACAGTACAGGTAGGTATAATGTAGATTTAATTCTGCCAGCCATAACATCTCTAATGAAATTGTGCAGGGCAGGCTTTAGTATGCAGTGTGCAACTGGAGGATAAGCCCTGCAGCAACCTTGTACACATGCTCCAGTTGCTAGGTGGTGCCACTGCATCTTCATTAGCATCCTTATCTAATGATGGCCAATACCCGTAGCAATCACTTTGCTTGTATCAAACCAATATTTTGCACTGGCATAAACTGTACAAGGCATGGGAAGGTACAGCGTGCATTGCTCTATCTCTAATGAAAGATGAGAATGTTTAATTTCCCTCTTTCAGCCTTTGAACTTAGCTGAAAATAAATCTATGTCTGAAAGAAAAAATGCACAAGTGAATAAAATTAATTGTGGGTTATAGCGAAGAGGACAGATTATTATAATACATTACACTAGATGCCTTTTATGCTACTGGTGGTGCCAGAAAGCTGCATTTAGTATTCTGCCTGATGCATCACATGATATATCACAATCATCTGGCATGCAACATAAAAGTTCCCTTATTAGGAGTGAAAAGTAATGGATAACAGCATACAAGAGGAGACAGTTAGCTGACTTGTTACCAATTTGTGTAGAAGATTTTGCAGCTGCAATAAATACTGTGAAAGGAGTATTTATGACTACTTGTTACAGAATGTGAACTTACTGTAAATGTAAGTGCAGTTTGTGAGATTTGTAGGTGGTCAGCCAGCCCTCTTCTGTGTAATGCTGGAGAACAGTCATCAAGAGGGAGGCTATGATTTTGTGTTTTTGTAGTGCACAAGTGCCTAATGGAAATGAGCTGAAATCTGGTCATGTAGTCTGACAGACCAGTCTTATTTCCCAGGGAAATAACTAAACCATTGCTACAGGAACAAATAACACAAACAGCCAAAGCAATACAATGACATGACTGTACAGGGGAGCTGAAAACACAAGCCTGGCCTGCTCAGTACTGGCACACAAACTTTAACTACTTCCAGTCTAATTCCAGTCTACATTATTAGCCATTAGGATGATGACTGTATGCAGGATTATCTTTGTGAGTTAGGAATACCTTTCCAGCAACCTCGGTCTGAACCTCCTCTTTGATGCTGTTACCTTGCCTACCACTGACACCCTGTCAGTGTGTGGAGCTGATGAGCAGCCCCATGCCACTGGCTGATGCTGGAGAGTGACAGCAGCTCCTCACATCCCTTCAGAAAAGCACTGTATATTTTATAACTGTTGGGTAGGATGGGGAGATTTAGTAATCAACTTTCCTGGGGATTCTCTGAATCATATGTAGATTTTCAGCTCTGCCTGAAAGATCCAGCTTTCCTAATGAAAGTGATGAGATGATAGGGATGGGGATGATGCTTTTGATTTGGGAGAGTACTTGGTTATTTGAATGTAAGCAGAGAGGCTGTGACAGGAGAGCCTACTTCTCTAAGGTAAGGCACAAGAATGTGCTAGCAATTGCTAAAGATATCAGGTTATGATTTCTACATGTATTTTTTTCCCTGGCTGCCATTTTATCATTTCTTGCTTAACTTTTGTTGGGTTTTGTATAAGGAGCAATTAATTTACTCTCCTTCCCCCCCCTCCTTATCTTTTTTCAGATGCACAAATAAACAGTAAACATATTCATCATTTACTTGTGGTGAGTGTTTCCCCCCAGCTCAGACTGTAACTAAGCCTGGCTTCCAGGCTTACAGAGACTGTGAGAGAAAGAAAAGTCAAAGTGTTTTGAATCTTTTCCTAAGGGCTGGTCACAACCAGTAACCATGAGGATGTGCAGTGCCCATAGACACTCACTTTCTGGCAGTGGGCATGGGAGAAGGCAAGGGCTTTCTGCTGTGGCTGGGACAGTTGCACATTGCCATCAGATACTGCTACGGAGATAACCATTGCTGGAGTCACAGCAGAGCTTAGAAACTGAAGATCAGGGAAAACAAAATCTATTAGAGATACTTACTAATTTCCTGATTGAAGTTACTTTTAAAAGAAATTCAAGCAGATAAAAAAAAAAGCCACTAACCCACCAGACAATAAAAATATACTCGTGTGTACTCACTTCTCATATGTCATTAACCACTTGAAACGAAACCTGCTAAGGAAACTCTCCTTACAGTGAAAGAGTATATGTCTGGGGTGCAGCAAACTGAAGCCATGGTTCATGTAACAGGATTGGACAGTAAAACATTTTGGTCAGTAGGGCATTCTTTCTTTCTGAGGTAGTTTTTAAAACAAATGGGTTTTGCTTAATATTTTAGGTAAGGAAGTAATATTTTGGAATTTGTAACCAGCAGCCAGTTGTACTTTATTTTTACTGTCATACGTGCTGGGAGCACAGCACAAGGGTTTTCTCTCTGCTGTCCAATAGGTATTGCTGGGGTGAGAATGATGGATACTGCAGCGCCCTGGTCTCGGGTAAACTGTGTGATTCCAATCTCGAGATTGTCATGACGAGACAGGATTAATTCCCTGCCCTCTTCTCATTACAATTTGCAGCACTAGAATGAATCTCTCTCATACCACAAGGTGCTCTTGTTGCAATCTTCATCGTAGGCATTGGAACAAGCAAGGAGAGCAAAAGGAAGATAAAATAGTGACAAATATTGCAAAGAGTCAGCCAGTCCTTATGACTTATATAATAATGTGAATAAATAAAGTGCCTTCCACATGGGAAGTTCCTGTAAAGTGTGCAAATGAAACATTAGCCTAATTAGTACGGTTGGAGACATGGCTAACGTGGTAGGTTGCAAGGCTGATTGCTGAGGAACCCTCTGGGAATATCAGGTAGTTTTGCTTATCTGAGGAAAATCCAAAATTATGCCATTGGTTTACCAAAGAGCAGAATAGAGACTGGGATCTTGTAATGTGGCAGAGGAACTTTTGTGTATGGGAGAGAAATATGCATCCTCTGTCCTCTAAATATTTTCAGTGTCTCCTGTCTCAGCCCAGCTCAGTTGCCTGGTATGGAAGCAATGATAGAATTTAAGTTTTTCCAGACAATGACTTTGGGGGTGAAATTCTGAGGATAGAAGAGGAAGAGAGCCATACGGATGGAAATAGATAGAAAATCTTTGTACTGCATCCTCTGAAGCAGCAGTGCTGCATTTGCACACAACTCCGGTGGTAACTTCACCAAATCACTTAGGTACCAGGTTTGGGAAGCAGCTCGTGCCATTCGTAGTGAGATCAAGACAGTGACGCAAGGTAAACCAGCTTTGTCTAGGTGAAGGATAATCCTTTTTCTCTTTCTGTTTATTTATGCTGACCTGCAACTCAGTAATTGCTCATCAATATGGAGTTTGATTAGGTTGGCATTTTGAGCCCCGCTTTGTGTGCTTTTTTGCTTGAAGAAATATTAAAGTCTAGGTAAAATTGGAATCGCTGCCTGGTAATGAGATCATTATATATAAATACTGAATTGCTCACAGGGGGTGTAATGATTCCTCAGCCCAGGTATGCAGCACATAACTATTAACTACTGAGCACAGTCTGCCTCAGAGATATGTTTCCAGTACTAACACACATAAACCCCTTCAGCATAAAGTTCAAGTCACAGAATATGAATGTCTGGGAATATGTTATTTACAGCTTGTGTTAGGAGGTGGAATGAGCTGGGTCTGGTTATTTACCTTCCATGTGGAGTTTTAAAGAATTCTGATTGACTGACAAGACAAAGAAGCAAGAGAGGGAGATGGAAAACGACGAAAACCATATCAACTCGCTGTGTGAAGTCAGCTTGCTTTCAACAGCCATCCCCTTCGCACAGCATCAGGCATGCTGTAGGGAATTAACAGTTAATAACAGTACTGCCTGAGATGGATCAGTGGTGAAATGTGCTGCCAAGCCTGAGTCCCTCCTGCCTCTGAGCAGCAGAAACGCTCAGAGCTCAGTTCTTGGTGCTCGTGCCTGGCCACGGGCTGGGGCAGAAGCTGTCCCTCCTGCGGTGAGGTTTTCACATTCCCCCCTGGCTGCTGTGCTAGGCTGGGAAGTGGGTTTGATTCCCTGATCTGCTACAGGTTTCTGAAGTGATTTTGTCTCTAGCTTACAAATGGGGAACTTGAGGTAAAGAGAGAGTGAGAGAGAGACCAAGCCTGTGTGCATCCCTCTCCTTGAGTTCTCACCTCTGAGACAAAACCATCAGAACTGCCTCAGAGAGCATGAGGGCACGTGCATTAAAGATTATGAGGTGTTGAGGTACGAGAATGGGGGAGGATGAGTAAATACTGATGACAGATTCATTGCTGCTTATGTCTATACGGAGAGGAAAGGGCTGATAAAAGTAACAGGCGGCTCTGGACTTGTTACCATGGCTTATATGCTCTCCATTGAAGTCACCTGAATTACAGCTGCTATACAAGCTACAGATAGTCCTGGTGCTGTTCATAATAATGAGAGAAAACATTCCCTATCAAGAAAATAATGTCAACTGCATGCAGAAAAGCTGCAGGAGAGGTATTTTCTGGCTTTAGCAACCTTATGTAAGTCCATATGTTGAAGCTGAAATCCAAATATGCCTTGGAGCTTCTGGTTATCATTTCATTGTGCCAAAAGACAAATTTGGGATGCAGTGTTTGCTCTCTGCAGCACAGACTCTGTAGGATGTCCTGTGTGTATTTTCCCTATGTTTAGGATTATTTTTTTTTCTCCTGATTTGACAAAACAAACTGTCTTTGTATGTGTTAGAACAGAACCAGTTCTGGAGAAAATGGATAAAGTATGCATCTAAGTTGCTTGACTTATGCAAACCATGTCATATCAGTAAAATAGACAGCTACCTAGAATAACAAACTAGCAGAGGTACTTGGATGACTAAAGGCAGGGAAGGGGATGACATCTGTCTGACTGTCTCGAGCTGCCAAACTCCTACACCCAGCCCTAGGGACTAAGATCCTGCTGTCACTGTCGATATAAAACTCTTTAGCCTGGCATTTAATGTGCCTTAACCTGGAAAGCTATATTTAAGCTAATAATCCAAATTTTTTTTTTGTATATGTGAACTAAGTGGATTTTAGGATCACTTGCAGCTGCCTGGCATTATGGGTGCAGAATGAATTTGTGTCAGCAAACTCAAAGGGTTCATAGGACTTGCTCTTTGAAGGGAGCTGCTGTCAGACCGCAGAAAGAAATACTAGGAAAAAGAAGAATTATAGTGGCCTGCTTCAGGTGGTGTGTCCCAATACACAGGTACAGCCACCCCGAGCTGCATGAAGGGAGGGACTGAAGAACATTAAGGGATGCTTTGTAACTTCAGAGAACTCAAAAAGGCCATGGCTTTTTCTTAAAAGAATCTTGAAGGGTTTTCTTCTCTTTTAATTTCTGTTTTATTCCTTTTTATACTATCTCAGACCTTCTCAATGGACCCTCTTCAAAGTCTGAAAAATGAACTTGACCCCTTCTGGCAAAGGCTGGGCTGGGCCAACAACAACAAAGCTTCTTCTCTGCTTCAGTCTGCATCGCCTAAAGCTCCATTAAATATAAACCCACATCAAAGGGTTAATGGGTCATTAAAACATTCTGCTTTTCTTCTTCTGTCTCTTCTGGAAAGCTTTGCAGAGTTAATTAGGCTACTGTAAGGGATTAGGAAATGACATTTTGTAGCATTCCCCTGACAAAGCCACATCCAAGGCCACTGCAGCATGGCCTGTACCCTCTCTGGCAACCCTCTGTACTCCTCAGCTGCCATCCAGTTTGCTCATCTTGGAGAGAGGAGAACTGCCCTGGCTCTGAAGTGCTGACACACCCCATTATGGTTGTGCACCACTGCTCGAGTCTTGGGTTTAGAATGCAAGAAACTCGGCATTGTGTTATCAGTTTCTCCTTTCCTTCTTGTGGCTTTATATAAACTTCACTGACAGTTTACTAAAAAAACTAGGGTCTCTTTGTTAATCCCTTAGTAGCCCTTCCCTTTTGTTCTCCTTTCTCTTTGAGAGAGGTTTGCATTGCTACAGAACTGCCGCAGAGGTGCCTGCTTTGTTTTAGTTTGTATGTTTATTTGCCTGACGTTGTCCCAAAATTAATTGTATGGGAGGTAAATGGTGTGAGGGGAGTTCATTGGGATTAAACTGTGAGGAGATTTCAGAGTCATGTATTTAGCTTCCCTTGCCTGGTGAAGGAATTAAGGTCTTAACATGCAAACAACTGCGTTCCAAGTAAATTAAAAGCCACTATCTGACCTATGCTCATTATAGAGTTAAAACACGGCCTATCATCACCACAGCACTTTCTGGTCTGCTCTGCAGCCACAGCATTTTAATGTGTCTATTTGGCTATATAATTTATTATCCTTGGGGCTTCTCAAAAACAATCCATTTGGCTGAGACAGGGTCATGAGACCTAGACCACTGTTATGCTATTGCTCTCCTAGTTGGTCAATAACTTTTGAACTGTTGACCATCTAGCAATTGGCAAAGAAAGGTCTCCTGACTCTGTGAACTAAAAATAGATCAAGCTCTCCAGAAGGTAAACCTAGAGCTTGAAGGACATTTAGAGGAAAAGCGCTTTTAAAATCAAGCTATTTAGATATTATCCCACATTTTGTAGCTTCTAGAGTTTGCTGCTTTGCTGTCGGTTTGCTCTGTGGGATTGCCAGCCAGATTACAGAAAAGAGAAATTGCAAATAAATAATAATAAAATAATAAAAAACTCAAATCATCATGGAAATAAGAATAAATACAAATACTTGCAGATACTTCCAGGGAAATCCATTAGAATTTTCAAGGCTGTCCTGTTGATAGGACTGACAGTAGCTATGTAAAAATAGTTCAGGAGAAACGTCCCCTGTATTAATCCAAGATGGAACCAGGCTCTCTTTCTATTGGTGTTGCAATTGTCCATGTCAGGAAGAGAGCAGAAAATAGTGACACACGGTATAAAAGTGTTTGTTTTTTTTTAAAGTAGCAGATGAAAATCTCTACAGCCTGGACTTTAATTTTCCCAGGGAACGGTTGTCCCCTTTATCACAGTGGGAATACTAGATGCCAGTGCTGATCCCTGCTATTAAAATTTCTCTCCCTTTTCTGATTTTGCTGTCTCCTGTGGCCTTTTTTTTTTTTTTTCTGGAAGTGAGGCAAAGTTCTTCTGCCCCAGATGTACTTGTGTGGTTTCTGCTTGGGTACAGACAGGACTGTCTATCAGAGCTGCTATTTCCCTTTTATACCTCATGTAGAGGAGTGAGACTTGGCCAGTGAGAGAAAAGTTTTGACTTATTCCTCATAAGCTTGACTAAAACAGCATCGCCTCACTGCCCGATGGGAAGGGAGGTTGTGCTGCATGTGCTATCCCTGCCTGGCTTGGTGGGAAGAGTACAGGCTCTTTGGGGCTTATTTCTGTTCTCCATTTGGGTAATATTCCCCCTTCACCAAATTCTGAGTGTGGCTAGCTTTAAATTAAGAGCACACGTTTTTTCTCATAAGCAGGACTGCTGGTCAGGGACTAGGATTGTGCTATAAAAAATACATGCTTAGAGAGTAAGAGTTCCCCATACTATTTCCAGCAATATCTTTCCTTTATTTAAGGCTCTCAGAAATGCATTGTTTAGCTGGAATAGTGCTTGGACTGTCAGGACCCTTCTCGGCAGAAAACCCAATGAAACCTCAGCCTCTGACAGCTTAAAATGCATATGTTTTTTTAATTCTCCCTGGTAAACTGACTGACCAGTTGCAGGAGCAGTGCCCTCCCCTAGCTATTCACCTGTTGCATCAGTGTGAGACTCATTGGGATGAGCAGAAGCTCTTTTTTCCCCCATTCCTGAACAAAACCCCTTGCCGCCCTAGTCAGGGGGAAGAAGTCAGAGCAGGATTTGTCCCCCCAAAGCTGTGCTGCGAGCAACAGAGCAGCGACTGAAGGCCCATTTGAATCTGCAGCTCGCTCTTTCCTCTCCCTGCCATGGGATGAATTGTGTGTTGCAGGCAGTGGGCTGCATGCAAGGATTTCTCTGAATTCATTTGGGTTTTTATTTGCTGCCTTTGAAATGCCTTTTGCTGGAGATGAACAAGGTAGCAGTGCTCCTGTGCCCACTGTAGGGATGAGTGGAGGTGGCTGATCTGTGTGCTTGATGCCATTCCCTCCTCCCTCTCCCTGCCCCGGACCTGTTTTGTCTGCTTTGTATTAGGATCTGAATGTCCTTGTTTTCTCCTGAAGTGCCCTAGCAGATTCGCAGGATGTGTTTTGGCAAATGCAAAAGCCAATAGTCATTGAGCCCCAGATAATCTCCCCTGCTCTGCAGAAGTGTGCTTTCACTCACTCCTCTGCTTCTCCATGAGGTAGGGAATGAAGCTATTACCATCTAGGCATAAATTAGCATTTGTAACAACAAACTACAAATGATGTGCTGCAAGTGGCACCAATTAGAATGTTGATAGGGCACCCAAGAACCCCCCAAGCCGTCACTGATCGGGTAATGAGCTGGACAAACCATTTATTTTAGTGGTTCAGGCACCTAGTCCGTCTTTGGTCACAGATTTCCAAACATACACGGTGACTGTTTGTTAATTATGCACTTCTCGCTTGGTAATGGTCCCATTTAACTGCCCATCCTCAGCTTGCACGGGGGAGGCACATCAGTGTATTTTTCTTTTATAAAAAAGGAGGCAGCCAGGGGAGGCAGCTACTCGTAGGCCTGTGAAGCACCATTTTGTGCACAGTATTGTACTGCTAGAGCTAGGGGACGTGTTATTGTTTGAGGAACCCAAAGAATTTATTGTCATTTAGACAATTATTCTCTCACCTGATGACCCCTCCCCACCTGGGAAGGGGAATAAGGGAAAAACACAGAAACCCAGGGGTTGAAACATACAGAGATTTAATAGAACAAGACCAAATAATTAATAGTAATAATGTTAGAGAACCAATATTGATCCAGACACCAATCTAAAATATACAGGATTATATCAGCCCGTTCTATCAGCAGGAAGCTGTGCACTCCCACCAGGGGACAGCAGATGTGGGACACTGAATGCTTTGGCTTTGGGAGGAAGGGAAGTTCTCAGGGGTCTGGCACCGGGGCAAGAGGTTTCTCAGGATCACACCCATCATAGAAGAGAGAAAACTTCCCAGAAAACTTTCTAATTTATACTTCATGGTATGAAATAATCCTGTTGGGCAGTTTGGGTCAACTTGCTTTTCCTCATTGCTATACTGGGCAAGCTTGGAAACGCTGAGACCTTGAAACCCACAAAACATAGCTGGTTATGAAGTAAATATTTTCACAAATTCAGACATCAGGGTCTTCTAAAAGTGTGCTTTTTCCCCAAGCATTAGAAACTTGGGAATATATACCTTAAAGTAAGGCATAATTAATTACCTTACTGAAAAGTAAAATCATTGAAAGAGTAATCAATCCTGTGTCTCTCAAATAAGGAGGGGGCAGGAGCCTTGTGGCAGGACTGGTGAGGCTGGAATACACTAAAGTTGTTTCCAGTGTTTTTTCAGTTGAAATGATTTTCAGAGAAGCTATAACTAAAATATTCCTAGCGGCAGCCATTGTTGAGCAGGCAATGCTGTGGTGGGATCTGAGGCATTTGGCTGGTGGAATGCTGCAGGGTTTGGCTGGATGTTGTAGGCAGATACACTCACACTCGGCTTGCCTTGGAAACAGGGCAGGAAAGGCCGTGTTTCCATAAGAGACTAAGTATGACTGATTTATAATTATAAACATCCAAATATTAGACCGAGTTGCCCCCTGGATTTCATATGCCTAGTGTTCACTTGACCATCTTTAACTGAAAAACATCCTGCAAGTTACTAATATTGAATAACATGAAGTTATTCATGTTGATTGTGGGTTTTTTTACTATTCCCTTATATCACATTGGGTTTGTGCCTCAGTTTCCCAGTGGTTTCAAAGGCTGTGCTTGTTGCTACAGAATCACAAGGAGTGAGCCTTGTGGAAGACAGGTACTTTTGTGTGACCTTACTAAGACATGGAAAAGTAGTCAGTCTGATTCCACTGTGAAGGGCAATGGCTTTCAAATACATCCTAATAAATGCATTGAATCATAGACTACCATAGGGTCCCTTCCTGCTTGAGGAGGTAGTACCATGCTGGATTGGGGGCCTTTTAAGGAGGAATGTATCTACTATTTTATATTGTTATGTAGCATTAGGGCAAAGGAATACTTAACAAAGATAGAACCTTGACAATTTTGAAGCCATGAGTGTATACAGAGCAACTAGTAGCAAGGCACATAACTTAGAGGTGTTGTATCTGTGCTGCTCTGTACAGACCGCTACTCATCCTTGCTGTTACTGAGCTGGAAGCAGATGTGCGACAGCAGTGGATGTCTCCAGTCTGCAGGAGACACTCCATGAGTACCTGGGTTTCTTCAGGCATCATCTGTGATATTCCAGATATGTGTCTTCAAAAAGCAGGTAGGTTGTGTGATTAATACCCGCCATTAATGTCCTGGATATGAATGTTTATAAAGTAGTCTGTATATTCTGAGTAACTTTCTAAAGTTTAGTATGTTAAACAAAAAGCTAAATGAAGGCACACCCTGTACATCCCTACAGTAATCTGTAGTATTGGTTTTGTTTTACAACTAGTCATCACAATAAAAAGTATTTATCTTTATTCAAAAGTGTGCATTTTTTCTGCCTGAAAAGGCAAGAAATAGAGAGACACAGTATTCTGCTACACACCCATATAGACAGCTTTATTTTAGGAATGGAGGATACTTATCTATTCAGATGGCTTAATTGGCCAAACACTTGTCTTTTGGATCTGGAGTAGTAAGAACATCCCTGCACAGAACAGTTTAAGTAATAATAAACTGTATCAGTTAAATTAAGTGTCATAAACAAGGTGATGAGATACTTCAATAATGATGGCGTATCATATGTTATTATGCTTTCTCTAACATACATGCATTCTAGAGCTATAGGTACAGATGCAATATTGAAATTGTTGATATCAGAGCATGTACGGCAGTCCTTGATGTGGCACATTAAATGTCATGACTTTTTTGTGGAAAGGGCTCTTTCTATTAAATAAAAGGAAATCTTACAATGTACAGTAACAAGCATATATACTATTTGCGTTAAGTGCAACTGACAGCAACTAGTTTAAGGAGCACAACATGCAGCAATCCACTTTTACAACAGTGAGATGAAGCTGGCTATTCACACATCTCTTCAATCAAAGCGGTGAGGACTTGACTCCTCAGCATTAATAGTGCAGCTAGTATGTTTTTCTGTAACGAAAGGTCATTTTCCCTCTCAGGAGAAAATCATTAAAAGTGTGGGTTTTTTCTTAAAGAGAGTGAACGGGATGGGCATAACCTTTAAGGATGACATTATGCCTTGGACCACACGCCTGCAGGAGGAAGCCGTCGCCATGGGGGATTAATTCAGATATGCTAGGTGCCTTTCTTCTCCAGAGTGGATGGGTGAGAAGTGTGAGAGGACATTGGAGTAAAGGAAAGAGTAAAGACTCCTCTCCTTACTGGCCACAGAAGGTGTAGTGTGAGGCAGCAATAAACTACTATCCCTTAGTACAAAGTTAAAGTCAAAGAGAAACTGTGTGAGAGGGCACATCTGAGGGCAAGGTTACACCTTCATGTGGTATAAACACATCACACTTGGGTAGCTTAGATGCTGGAAACAGGCTAGCTGCAGCAATATGCAGCTCTGAGCTGACTAATTTACTCGCAGAGGTCTGTGCTGCTGTAACTAGGGGGGCTTTCAGTTGAATCATTTTTGGCAAGATAGATGATTATTGCGTCTGCTGATTCAGCTTGCTTGTAGGGCTTCCAAATCCTGGTGTTAGGTTGTGGCAGGTACAATTGTAGTTCTCCTGTGTATTGGTAAGACAGAGGTGGCTACTTAAAAGACCAGATTAATTGTTGCTTATGGTGAGAGTTATGAACACCTTCCTAGCTCCTTTTTTGTAGGTATAAAATAACTTTTTCCATCTTTCTTATACTTGACCTTCCAGGGTCTTGGAAACACATACAGCCAAGTCCTCAAAAGTGATCTCTATACCTAGGAGAACAACTGAGGTTGTTCACACAGTTGTGCATATTCTTTGGGATGTAACATATACAACTCCTCACACAACCCTTAAGTGAAGACTGATCCTAATGAAAATAAATCCTGCAGCCTAAGACTTGGATGAAGAATTACAGCTTGTACAAGCATGTGAATCTAAGGACAACAGTTGACAGTTTGTGTAAACCAGTATGCCTCCACTGAATTCAATGTGCATTCACTAGTTGACCCTAGCTGGCGGATTAGCCCTTGCTTTTTTGCAGCAATAGAGATATGAAACCTTTGGCAGATAAATTTGGGACTCATGATTTTAAAGTGGTTGAAGTCTTTGAAATCTCTGATCCTGAAGTTCATCACTGATCTCAGATCTTGAAAGATCAGCCCTTCTGTTTCTTCAGTTCCTCTTAGTTAAATCTGCTTTTCTGATTGCCACATATTCTAAACCAAACTGAATTTCTGCTCAAAATTGTTTTGAATAGTTTTAGTCTTTTTAAAAATTTTATTTATTTCCCAATTCCTAAAAACCACAGCAGTAGCAACAAAGAACTACTTACATGAATCCAAAGAGAGGTGCTAAATCAGAAGCAAGAGATTTGTGGTACAGTACATCAAACGCCATGTGAGAGGTTTCCCACAGTGTGTGATCCTGCAGCTGCTCTGTGTAGGCAAAGCTGGTCTTCAATAACAAGCATGCACAGAGCAGTGTGTTTGTAAAAATAAAACCAACAGCCAACAATGAATCGATAATTAAAATCTCATGTATCAGTTTCCATTTGGAATGAAAATGAGATGACTTTCTTGCATCATTCAATATACTTCTGGAAGGCAATAAGATACTTACAGCGATGAGGGCATTATTAAAAATGGGGAGAGAATAGAGTATTGACTCTGAGGTTGCCAGTGATTGTAGAATTGTAAATCAGATGCAAACCTATAATAGCACAGGCATAACAGTTTTGTTTGCCCCTAAAGGACCTAACTACAGAAAGTAACAATCAGGGCCAATACAATGTTAATTTTGGTAGAGGACCAAATAGTCCTGAAAGGTTGAAAATAAGTGCACTGGTGCAAGACTTTGTTGATTGTTCTTCACAGGCTCTTATCTTATCTATGTTGTTTGCTTACCCCATATGGGTGAGGTGCGGGGTGAAGAGAAGGGCCTCTGGTGCCTCCTGCTTTTGCAGAGCTGTGTGCCTTTTGCAAAGCAGAAGGCAGCCGTGCTGCCTTTGCATGCCTGGGATTAGTTTTTATGTCATGCATGGGTATTATTTACATGGAAACGAGAGCAAGCCATGGCAGGGTGTGTGTGTCAGTGCATGCAGCTGCATTAGTGCTTTTCTCTTTACCTTTACCTTCCAGGGTGGTGGTGTGGTGCGTGGATCCCACTGGCTAGTGCAAAGCTTCTGGCTTCTTCTTAACCTGTATGTGCTCTCAGTCTTTGAATTTTGTTTGACACAAGTCTTTCGCAGAATTGATGGAGTGCATTAAGCTGTTTCCAGAATGTCAGAGGGGTCTTTGATAGAGCTGATCTTCCTAGTTCTCTAGTGACAACATGAATGACAGATGATACTCAGAGGAGCCTCTTCTTCATCTGCAGCCACGGTGACCTCCAGTGCAGTCTTGCTGTGCAGGGCCACAAGGCACGGCAGGAGCAGCTGTGCCTAGCATAGCCTCAGGCATCCAGCAGTCCTGCATGAGCTGGACCATGATGGGACAAGGGGCAGAGCTGGAGCTGCCCTGCTCCTTCAGTCGCTTTGCAGATCTGTTAAGCTGTCACAGAAAAACAGCAGTGCGTAACCTCAAGTCTGCAGCAACGATCTGGGAGCTGCTCAGAGTCACTGAGTTGTATAAGCAACACTCCACAAATACACCGCGTTTTACACTTGACATCTATTCTCTTTGGCCTTAGGTATTGGTTAAAACAATACAGAGATTTATTAACTGTTGTTTGCAAGTTGCATTTTTTTTTCTTTTGAAAGCTGCCATGCTTGGGTGGCTGCTTTTCGGACTTTGTAGCCTGAGCCACTCCTGTTCCAAGTGTTGTGCTAAAAGCAGAGCAAGCTGGCTGACAGATGTATTAAAAGACAGTGGAGAAGAAAAAGAGCTGTCACCTGTAGTGCTTCTAGATCCAAAAATCCACTCAGAGTCACCATGTACCAAGACTCTGTCTGCTTGGAGGCTACCACAACTTCTGGCTGCAGCTCTTTCTAGTTACAGCCCCCCTTGCCCACGTGAGTACTGAAATTTTCTAGGCAGGTGGAGAGGAAAGCAGGCTGCTCTGCTTTTGTGCACCAGTTCTGCAATTAATGGATGGATAAGTATAGTAATGCGGTGCCACAAAATGCAAATGAATGACATTTAATGAAATGCAAGCTGATGAAAATGAGCATCAGCAGATGGATCCTCTCAGGTTTAATTTCTTGTCTATCAGTTTAGGCCTGCAAGTATGACTGTGCTAGTGACAGTGATTTGAACCCTGATGCTAGCAGTTCAGCAGAATTGCTCAGGTGCTGCAGAATCTGTAGTTACTCTAATCCATGCCTGTGCTCTTGCACAGCCTGTTGCAAAGGTCTGCGTGAGGCAGCTCGTTCCTCTCCTGTTCCTGTGTTGAAAGGTAGCTCTTTCTGCTCCCCCAAATGATACCCCACTTGATATGGGGGACACAGAATTGGAGTACAGCCATGGCACCAGGGTACCTATACGTGCATCTCCTTTTCATCCTGGCATGCTCCCTATTCCCGTTCTTGAGCTGGCACCAACTTGCAGGTTTCCTGCCAGGACCTCTCTGCAAAGCCCCAAACCCAGACCTTGCAGATAATTTGCAGTCAACTATTACTGGCCAAGCCAACATAAGAGAGAAATAAAGAAATCTGCCTAAAGCTCCTGGAAGAGCTTGTTCTGATGGTGTTGCTGAGCAGATGATGTCAGGAGCACCAGGCTGATGTTGACATATCAAACCAAATCCTGTTTTGTTGCTTCAGTGGTTGCAATCTGGAGGTCACATCCAGCTGAGCTAAGGAACATGTACAGTTCCTCTGCCTGTAAAGTCTGAACCCTTGACAATCTGAACATATTTTCCCCCAAAACAAATATTGTGGAGTAAACAAGTGTTATGTCTCCCGTTTTACAAATCCAAACGGAGCAGAGAGGGATTAAAAATCCTGGTTTTATGAAAATGGTTGCCATTTTAGCTTTTGTTCTAATTCTCAGTCCATAATAAGACAGTTAAAAATGCAGTCTAATTTAATTTATTTTTTTGTTTGTTTTTAGGTTTTTTAAAATGCAACTTTTTTTTTTTTCTGCAGGTAATATTTTAATTGGAATTTAACTTCAAATTAGCAATAGTGTCTGAGAGAATGCCCCGTCCTTCTTTGCCCCCTCTGCTGGCTCAGCAGCAAATTGCATTCTCAGCATCTGCTTTGAAGAGGACAGAAAAGGGTATTGAAGCTTGTCCGACATTAAAAATCAAAACTGAAATAATAAAATAATCCCATTGTGCTTAATAGCTTGTTAAGTATAGGCAGAGTGACAAGGAGACAGAGGGCTATAAATTTTGCTCTTGAAGTTTAATAAATACTTTCTGTCTCAATGAATGAATGATAGAAGGTGCTTTCAGTAATCAGGCTGTGAAAGGAACAATGTTTGGGCAGAGTTACTTCCTCCTAAGCCCCACCACCCAACATTTCCAACACTTTTTGCTGTCCAGGTTGTTAGCTCTGTTTTCTCCTAACATACTTCAAAGTTGCTGCAGTTGCACATCTGTCAATGACTAAATGTGAGTTTTTAATTTCTTGTCTTTTCAACAGGTGGGTTTTCCTTGCCAAAGATGGGCCGTTTATTTCCTTCACTGCAGTCCTTTGAGACTGGACATGTTCTCAAAGGCTTTGAGGAAGTCATTGCCACTAGCTATTTCTTCTATTAGATCTTTAAAAACTGTAGGATCCGTCTAGCACTTGCTTCCAGATTTTATACGCCTTTTTTCCCCCTCTCAATCATTTTATCACTTCTTTCTCTTAGGTAAATCGTCTTTAGTCTTTAAATTGCAGTGCATAATCTGAAACTTTAAGAGTGCTGAACACTGAACAAAAGCATGAATGTGGACATGAAAGCAGGTGCTTAAAGGGCAAAAATACTTACCTTTAAGTAGCCATTTTGGATTAAGATTATTTCACTTCCTCCAAATGTGTTTATGCATTTGGTGTAAGTGGTATATAAAAAATTTAGCAAGAATAATCAATAAAGATGTAATTCTTTCAGTAAAATGGAGCTTTATGAAGCTTGATTAATGATTAATACAGCTCATTAATTAAAAACTCCATCTGAGCCAGATTATTGATGAAAAATGTCTAATAGCAAGCTAATCTCCCTCCCCCCCCCCAAAGAAAGAAAAGAAAAGAAAGATTTCTAAGAAGTTAGGAGCTCAACAAAGGAGGAAAAGATCTAAAAATTTAATTTTTATCTTTAAGATTATGTATGTTTGGCCATCAAGTTGTCAAGACTTTGACCATTGAGAAGATACAGCTGGATACCTGCAGGAAAAGTGACTATGTCATTTTAATGAATTTGATATTTTTGAACTACATTTTCAGAAATAAAAATGAGGCTTTTTTTTTGAGGAGGGGGGGGGGGAATGGAGGGGAGGGAGGTTCCTAATTAATCAGCAAGCACCAGTTTGGAGGTTAACTGCTGTGAGGGCTTTTTGTGTCTAGATCATGGCAGAGTAAAATTTAAGGTAAAATTTCTCTTAAGACTCTTCCTCTGCTGGTAGCCTCTTTTTATTCTGGTCCTTTCCTCTGGTAGCCTGCTGCCTTTTCTTCAGTATCCCCCTTCTCTCTCTGATCCCCTGCTGCCTCTGATTTTGTGTGCGTTACCTCAAAGTGTGTATTACCTGAAGGCCTACGGTCAAATGTCGTTTTAAAGAGATATTGCTGAGTTCTGGGTTAGACTTGAAAATGCAGTAGTTGAAACAGTTATAGTTCTGTGTTTTGGAATGGAAAACAATTTCTTCTCTTGACTAGTGTTATTACATGAAAATTATTAATATTTTTTCTTCCTATTAGCCTGACTACTTAGAGATTTACTTAGGATTCCATTGTTTATGGTGTGGAGGTAAAGCATGGTTTAGGAGGGTCAAGGGGACACGAGGAAATGTGAAGACAGAAAAGATATTCTATGAAATGTATGAAGAAAATACTGAAAAAAACGAGGAGCAGCTGCCTGCAAGACTTTTAAAATGCCCGAACAAATACACACAGCTGTTACATATTAGCTTTCAGATCCAGAGCTGCAATGGGGACTGGGTTGAAGGATATAAAAGCTGAAAGGAAATTTGAAAGGAAAAAAATTATTAATAGTAACAGGAAAAGAAAACCACATGTTTTAAAAAGGCATTGAATCAATAAATTAAATATCCTGGGACTTAAGTAGTGAATTTTCAAAAAGTCCAGGTTGTTTACTGAATGTCAGTGGCTAAAATACATTTTTGCTGGAATTGCTGTATGGAAAGCCCATATATTGTCTTCCCTTCCCACATTTAAAGTGTATTTAATGGCTTATGTATAGTTTTAAGCATTTGCCAAATAGTGATTAGTAAATTCATGCTCAGTTGTTTGTTTGTTTGTTTGTTTTCTAGAGGACATTATTATTTAGCTACTGAGTTCTTACTCTGGGCTTAATCTCCAGATACTGACTTTATTCAGGCAAAGGGACCTCTGCATGCCGGACAACCATAACAGGGACAGGAGTATACAATCTGGTTTTGTGCACTGATTTCTTCTGTGATTTCAGTCAAGCTGCTTCCATTACAGTTGGGTGTCTAATATGAATGGTGAAACAACTGAGAAGTCTGGCCTTCTTATGTAGGGGTCCGTCTAGGAGGCTAGAAAGCGAAGAGCTCCATTAATAAATGTGGACAGAGTAAGATTAGACAGAAACAGAGATTATCTTTTATAGCCCAGTGCCTATGATCCATGCAGCAACTGCAAATCAGCTGACTGTGGGGCAATGGCTAATGTACCCTATGGAAAATGGATTATTAGTGCTGATTTCCTTAATACGCGTTAGTGTACAATATTATATCCTTATCCGTCATGGTGGCAGGGGTGAGGGAGCTGGGGGAGCAGCAGGCACAGGAGTCCCTGGAGAAATCCCATGGCAGGCTACCCTGCTTGTGAGTCCAGGTTCTGCTATTCAGGCACTGCATTTGGATAAAAGTTGCCCTGCCTGCCCTGTGTGTTAGTGCACTTATCCATGAAAAAAAGGAGAATAATCTCCGTAATGTGTGAAGTGCTTTGAAGTCTTTTCTGAGCTAGAGGGTCAGAGTGTTTAGTACTTTCCCTGTGATGGGTCTCTGATACTTAAACATGCAGCCGTGAGTCAGAAGAATCAATTTGTTGCTTCTATGAGGGCCATAATTCATCCTCCCTGATTGAAATGATCAAGGATGCAGAGGCGGCTCTCTGCTTCTGAGTAAACACTCCTTTTATGTTCTTTTAGCACAAATACCTGACACTAAGTGGGGATGCATAAAAGGAAGTCAGGCTGCAGGCTGTTTCCTGAAGTAGGTGTTTTGTGATGGATTAATGGCAAATCATGATACATTATTTATCAGATAATAAGTGTGATAATTGTTCTTATTTATCATGAGTCTAGCTCAGCTCATTCTCCTGTCATTCCTTCAGTCAAGCTGCCCCTGGGGATTCACCAGATAAAAAACAGTCCAAAGGTCATTCCAACAATTTTTACTCATAATGGCATGCTGATTACCTCTTAATTGAAAAGTGTAAACTACAGACACTGTAAGTAATGCAAGTGACCCCTGCTCTCATAGCATAATGTGGAGAGTGCCTGTGTGTCTCTCAGTCAGCCAGAGAGAACAGCATCCCCTTCCTGGAATACTCAAGTCTCAAGAATACTAGGAAGAAAGTTACGCTGTCATTACTGGGGAAAAACCAAACACTTTCCTCATAGTGAGATCCTGATGTTGGTGTGTAGCTGCAACATTATGGAAGCAATGAAGATGTGATTCAGCCTCAATTCCTGGGTGCGCGGTAGCACAGCCTTTTGGGTATCAGTCAGAAATCTATCTCTTCCTAAGTGATAGAGTGAAGATAGTGCTCTCATTTTTTCTACCTCTGTATTTATACTTTTTGTTGACTTGTAATTCAAAAAGAGCCCATGTGCAGCTTAAGCTCGTGGTTGTAGGGGTAGAAGACTAAAGTGGGATCTATGTAAAATATCTTAAAAAATTAATTTGCCAAAAAGCACAGCCAATACAATGCAGGAAAGTCACTGGTTTTATTTTGTTATATCTCTAAGATACTCATGTTGATGTAAAACTCTAAAATACTGCAGATGAATAAATGCAGTGTGATCATTACTTAGCTCCACAATTTCTCCTTCAAGCCCATACTAACAGTGCAGAATCAATTTCCACTAAATCATATTTTCCCCAAAATTCTTATAAAGCACTCCAATTCTCACACTTTCTCTTGTCAGTCCCACAATACTTTCCTTGGGATTCTTCTGTTTATGGTCTGAAAATATCAAGTTTGTATCTGCACAATCTTTAGCCTGTAGGTCATATTTCCTCTTCCAACCTCCCAAATGAAATTTGTATAGAAAGGAGTACAAAATACTTGTCTCGCTCCACAGTTTCTATCAGCACAAAAGGAATGCCAAACTGAAGAAAGCTTTTCTGAGTAGCAAATGGGGCAGCATGTCTGTGATTCACTTTCTGTGACATTCCCAATGGAAATTCTGTCCAGCTGCTGGCTGGTGGTAACCTCACTGAGCTAAAAATTTCACGTCCTCACGCCGAGATGATTTCCTCTGGATTTACTCTTGGAAGCCTGGGAAGTGCTCTGAGCATACTGAGACTCAGAAGTTCCAGAAGCTGGCCAGTGCTAGAGCATGACCATCTGCAGGGCACCAACCACATGCTGCTTTTCTTGAAACAAAGTCACTGGGATCAGCTATTAGGATGCTGTATGCCTGTTGTTTTCTCCTTGGGTTATTCATCTAGGCCTCTCCCCTCTTCTAAAATACAAGAAGAACTTCAAGCTAGCCAGAGTAGCAAGAACAGTTTAATGCATAAAGCAATGCCTCCTGTTTCTGTTTAGAATAGCTCTGAATAACTATTGTGGATAAACAGCATGGAGCAGTGGTTCCACAGTGTGGGCTTTTTTATTACAGTTTGCAAGCAATGCTTTGTATACCACAGGTCATATCTGGGTGGAACTAATTTTATTAGCTTTATGCAGGTACAAGGCAATTGTCTATATTTGAGTTAGTCAGTTTGTCTTTCCCAGGAGAAGTAGATATTCTTCATCTAACTTTCTTCAGATGCCTGCTTTAGTATGAGATTAATGGTGCCCTAAAAGTGCCACTTTAATTTTCATTGATTATTAACGGAGCCTTGACAAACAAGTCAGATATGGATGTTTAAATTGGATCAGATGAATCCCAATTGCTAGTCCAGAGTAAGCACATTCCATAAAAAAAGGAGCATGAAATTTAGTCCGTTATAAAACCGTACATTCCTATTTTATTATTTTCTTTCTTAAAAGAAGCTCTTTGAATACGAGGAACTCAGGTGTGTAGGTTGTTCAAGGTAAGCTGTATTTCTGCATTAGTAATGCAGTTTAGTCCTTTTAAACCAACAGTTATGATTTTTTCCAAAGATTTATATAGATGATAAGTTAAAAAAAAAACAAAGGAAAAAGACTTTGTGTAAAGAAAAAAAATGTTGAAAAGAGCCCAATCTGGGTAACAGCTTTCAGGTGTGGTCACAACCATAAATTATCAGGTCAAGCTCAGCAGCCATTTCCTCCTCAGAAGCAGCACCTGACCTTGTATGATTCTAATTCATTGTCAAGAGGAACTAAAACAGGTAGGCATAAAGGTAGAGAATTCTAGCATAACATAATTGGGATTTATTTAAGAATGTTTCTCAGTACACATGAAACATGTTGGATGGTATATGTTGGAAACATACCTGTTATAAATTGGTGCCTTTTAGCTGAGACTCACAGCTTCTAGGGAAAGCACAGTAATTTTGTTGAGGTGTGTCAATTTAAACCCTTGCAATGGTGTGCTCTACCCTGATTCCTAGGAGCCTAATGACTGGTGGGAGACACTAACTTGCATTGCTTTGAATTCAAGTAGCACAGAAAGGATAGATGGCATAAACCAAGATTATTTTTTTTTTTATATATATGTAAACCAACAAGTTAGAGGGGATTTTATCCGTAGGTAGGCTGTGAAGCAGAAAAGACTTGATAGAGTAAGTATAAATTCATGTCTTTGCTGAGCATTTTTCCACCCTGGCTAATAAAGAAAAGATGTTTTGCAGCTATTTGAGGTAATGTCTAATTTGCTTTAACAATTAAGGCTATATTTACAGGTAAACCCTTCTGAGAATGTTTGGCTCTGCTGTATTGACTCCTAGTTTAGATTAAGATTAGTTACTTATTAATATTAATGTGCTTTTTCCTGATTGGTGACAGTGAAATTACTAAAAAATTGTTGGAGGTTTACTTCAGCAGAGATCAACCTGCAAAGTCAATCCTTTTTACTTCAGAAAAGTGAAGTATCTATTTACATTGTTTATCTTACAATGCATATAGTTGAAGCAGGTATCTAGAAACTTGATACTGGGGGAAGCTCTGAGGAATTGCAGCTGCTGATATGCCTTTAAGAATTTAATCTCTTTCACATTTCAGTATTTTTTAAGCATTTCTTAAGCATGCTGATCAATAGATATAAAAAGTTTCATTTGCTGTACATGCAACTATATAATTCAAATCAGCGCTTGTTATCTGCCTGTGTTAGCACCTCAATGCTTTTATATTAATACAAGTTGTTTACCCTTGTTCTTCATTACTAAACAGACCTTTTTAAAAAGCAAGCAAGCAAACAAAAAAGGTCTGCAAGAAGCCCCAGGCCTGCGGGCAGAGCTCTGTAATTCGTTATGGCTCCATTGCTTTCAATGGCTAGATGTTAATGCCTTCCACAGCTGAAGGCTATCTGCCTGCTGTGAGAGACACCAAGAGCTTTTTTCAGTGGCTAATCCTCTGCAGCACCTGTAATAGGAGCCTTAAGGACCACATCCAGCTGACCTAAATTTGCTTCTGCCTGTTCAGTCATTGCCTGCCTGAGCTTGGGTTGACCCATCAGCCCCTTACAGTGAAGTCATGTCAGTGGTTTGCATCAAAAAGCAGGGAATCATATCAGCTTGTTGCTGGGTTCAGCGGAAGCAGCCGGTAGTGTGAATCCAGGGCATGCTTCCGAAGCACGATTCTGAATCTCTTTTAAGGTGCCTTTGCTGGTCTGTTTGTTTGTTTGGTAGGCATTACTTCAGTGGTAACAGCTGGTGTAATCAAAATTTGTCTGTAACTGGAAAGCTGCATTTTTTAAAAAGAATGTGACTTGGTGGAGAACCATACAGAATATGAAAGATGCACATAATAATTTGGTAAGGTGTAAATGTTGCCTAGTATTCTCTGCTAAGCAGCTGCATGTAATAGCGGTTGTTGGATCCCTTGAGGTTTCAGAAAAACCTGGATTATTGCTGGATAATGCCTTGTATTGCTGAATTGATCCAAGTTCAAAGGCATGCCCCTCTATTTTGTGTCTTTTGAAAAGTTAATGATATCTCTCTGTGAAAGAACTGTGTGAACTGCGCAAGAGGGAGGTATTAATGGGAGCTGGAGATATAAGGAACAATGCCCTCTCAAAGGTAGATGTGTTGCTAATGCGTTTATTACTCTGTCTCACTTCCATACAGTAGCTCATTTCTAGTCTCAGAGAAAGAGCACAAATGTTACACGTTACAGGGCACGGACAGTTGTAGACACTCAGCACCTCTGAAATATTTCCTTTTTTGTCTTCCAAGCTTTAAAGGTAACACAAAGGTGACCTTCAAACCTGGGTCTAACAACTGAAATAATTTTCAAGCTGTTTGGTTTTAGACCAGTTATCCTTTTCTGTTGTTTGTGCTGTCTTTGGGGGAATGGGGTGGAGGAATTGAGTTGGCTATACAAGAAAGTCCCAGATCTTTTGTCTGGAGGACTGGGTTCTGCAATACAGGGATGGTGTCAAAGAAGGAGTAAAGAATGAGCTGGGAACAGAGACTTGAAAGAAGCTGGTGTGGAGCTGGGCATAGCTGTACAGACAGTGCAAGGGGATGTGTGGTAATGCTCTTGAGAATAAACTACTATTTCTGGACTTTCGCTTGTAGAGGCAATTTTTTTTCTCTAATTTGGCTGAAAGGGCAACCTCAAATCCCATTTACTTGAGTTCTGTGTGTGTTGTCAGGACAGTACTCTCAGAGTATAAGTTTAATATATTCACAATTGCCTATTCAAACTAGAGGAGCATAAACGCATGGTGTGACTGCAAGTTACCATGCTGTTTATCTTGATCTGCTTGCAACTTTTAGAAAACTCAGGGACGGGGGAGCATCAAGCAGATCATTTGGCATTGTGAGCTTTTGTTTTGGATGACTGAGAGATTTTTGAGGATCAGGAGGAATTTCTAAACAAAGTTAGGTTTTGATCACATGCAGTTCTGGGTCTTCAGAGTGTCCTTTTAAGCTTCTCTCACTCTCATCTCCAAACCCTGCTTGAAGTCCTCAGAGACCCCCACCAAAGGGTGGTTGGGATTTCAAGCCAACCTGTTTCATCCTGATGCTAATCAGTCTCACCTCCTCCCAGTGAGTAAGGCAGAGAGAGATGCATCTTTGTGAAAAATGAGTGCTGTTTGATAGCTATGACTTGCAAACAAAAATGAGGCACTCTATGGCACAATTTTTAGTTTACATATATGTATCTATGGTCAGACTATCATTCAGTGTCTCTTTGCATAATACTGTGAGGGTTGGACTGTTGTTTTCAGCCATTCTTCTGGGCAGTATCACTGCAAAACATGGACTCCTACACAGGAGTTGGGGGTTGGTTTGCATTCGTCGAATGGAAAGGATTGTCCCTTCCCTAGTGTAGCTCGTGCTTTTTTTTGTCTTGTCCTGTTTGCTGAGAGAGCAGGTGACAGGCTGGCTCTGCTCCATGGACTGGTAGGCAGTGCTGCTGACCTGCACAGAGGTGTGCAGGAGCAGTTGCATGGCCAGTATGTTATTTAACCTGTACCTGTTCTTTCTCAATCTGCCTGAGATGGGGCACAAAGCCTTAGAGTCACATGCTAAAAGACAGCAAGGTATTCATTTGAATGAATGAAGACTTTGCTGTGAGAGAGAGAGATTAATCCAACTACCACATGGGCTCTGCTTTTTGCCATGAGTAATTTTTTGTGATTTAAAACTACAGTGTGGTACTTTGCAGAGATGCCTGCATTTACGAGCGGCATCTTAGTATCAGAGAGCAATTCTCCTTAAAGGGGTAAATCCTACTGACTTAACTGCATCACCCAGTGCGCTCTGTGCTGTACCATGGGCTTCTGCTGTCCTGGATGGTTACTGGTGGCCATGCTTCTTGCAGAACCCAGTTCTGATAGAAGCAAGAGGCCACTTCAGCTGAATTTGATGTGAAAAGATTGGACTAGAGTTGCTTCTACTGACTTTTGCTACTGAATTCAGCAATCCCAAGATTATCTTAACAATTGGCACTTGCTTTAAGGTGATGTTACGTCATGTTTGACACTGTTGTAGGTGTATCAGACATATTGCTAAGAACAGGAAGTTTCCCATCTTGGTTTTAATAGTGCACTAAGTCAGAATAAAATGTACATTTACTGTATATAATGAGAAGTCTGGCAGTTGAGGGATGAACCTTCTGAGATTTCCTTTTGTGCTGTGTATTCTGCTAGTAAATGGGGACTATAGTGTTAGACATAAGTTGATGGAGACACTGATAGCAAACAACAGGAGGAGGGTGTCCTGATTTATCAGGAGAGATATTGCCAAATAAAGGAAAGCTAAAAAACCCCTTCCTATCAGCCAGTCTTGGTGAGGAGGATTTTATTTCTTTTTAAATGTAACATTGTATGTGTTTAGGTCAAATAATGAAAAATACAAATGGTCCTCAGCTTACCTCATGGTGAGTTGTATGCAAGTGGATTTGTACTGCTTGCTGGCATGTTCTACCATCCTAACTATTAAAGTAATAAACCCCACCCCGTAGCCATCCTTGTGAAAGCTGGGTCTTCTTGCTTTGTCATAATGATCAATCATTGTACTTGCTTGCTTTTTTTTTTTTTTTTTTATAATTGTTTATTCTTTTTTTTTCTTTTTTTTTTTTTTTTTTTTTTTTTTTTTTTGGTAGAATGATTGTGTATGGCTGAAAGACTACTGATTTCTCATAGGGATCTGCAGAAGTCAATATACTTCTTGGTGTACAACCTGTTTGCAGAAACAGGTTCCTGTGCTTACCACAGAATGACATGGCTTCAACCTATGCTCTCTTTTGTGATGTATTTAGGTTGAAATTAATCTCTGCAAATCTAGTGAGAGATTCAGTGGAGCAGGCAGTGGAAACTTAATTGATTCTTTTTGGATGAGCTTAGTAATGACTAGTAGAGCAGTAAATGGAGCAAATTACCTTCAAGAGACAGATAGCTTTATGTTTTGATAAATGAAAAGTTTCTCTAGATTCTACATTGTTTGAGGTGCTTCCTTGTTGTCTCAGCAAGTTGGTGTGTTTGGCAGAAGTGCCTCAATTTCTGAAAACCAGTGTGAACAGGTTACTGTGTCTTTCAGCACAAGGGGAAGAGAACACGAGCACAAGGGGGACAAAACCTCACTTGTATTGAGATCGTGGGAGGAATATGGAGGTAGGTAGCATGCAGTTGCTCAGCTGCATTGGGCTGAGTCTTGGTTCTGTAAATACTAGCATTCCATTGACAGCATAGGCTTTTGTTATGAGGTGTGCTTGTGAGCATGTTCCTCATATAAACCAAGTCTCTCTTGTGCTGTGGTCTCTTTTCCCTCCTTATCTTCCCATCCATAAACTGCCTTGGGCTTTGGCACTAACAGCAGCGCAAGTTAACCAAATTCTAAAAAGTTTCCCCTTCTGCGTGATGCTTCACTCCAGAGCGAGTTTTGGGGTATGAGAGACTCATATGGCATGTGTACAATTTCACAGAAAGGTGGGGGAAAATCAGGACAGACTGGTAAGTGACCCAGGTAACCTCTCTCCCTGTACATAACACTTACTTTTTTCTTCAATAAAGTCTCTTTCAAAGCAATCTCAGTCTTTCATCAAAGAGATTTCCAGTGCACTCCCAATGGGTTTACATACATCTATGTTCTTGCTCTTTTTTTTTTTTTTTTTTTCTTTCACAGCCACC
>VZTM01021956.1:0-15398 GCA_013400555.1 Jacana jacana | reverse complement strand
ATGATGTTTTTCCTTATAGCTTAGACTTACTGCTGTTCCTGGCTGACAGGGCTATTTAGTACATGCGCTCTTGGGGTTGCCTAGAAGGCATTGTGTTTCAGATCAGAAAAAGTCCCATAGGGTACATAATAAAACTTCAAGCTAGGTGGAGCAAGCTACTTCCCTTTAGATACCGAAGGAAGTTTTTGTCAGAGAAGTTTTTGGCTGCAACAAACAGATTGGTATAAGCCATCAATGGGAATGAGACAAAGATCTGAGATGTATAGTGACATATCCTTAAAGTAACAACGGATGATCTGAGAGGAGGCATCTGTTTTTCTGCTTATGTTATTTCTTTTTTTCCAGAGTTACTGCGATAGTGGCTGGAGCTGAAGCTTTTTGGTTGAGCAAATACTGTCGGGTTAAGAGCCTGATAGCCCTTTTCTTTTGTGGAGGTCTGTTGTCTTTTCAGGGTGTTGCAGCCCTATGGCTATTCTGCTCTGAGCCATGGTATTAACTCTGTTAGCATGTCTGTACGCTGTACATGGCTGCTCTTAGTGACTGCTCCTTCAACTTGACACTCCTTTAGGTGGTGTAAGTATTGCAGTAATGTTTGGTTCATGAGGTATGAAGATTGCAAAGGGGTATTTACCATTTATTGAATGGTGTGTGTATATATATATTAAATAAAAAGCTGCATTATCTGTAAAACCACAAGAAAATACCAGCCAAATCTTGTTTTTGTGTTATCTGAGAGACAAGAGGCCTGGACATCTTGCTCAGTCTTGAGGAAGAAAAAATAAAGCATTACGATCTAAGTAAAAACCATAAACCCAAACTCAGTAATGGTTAGTATATGGACTTCAAAGGTGGTGATTTTAAGTATGCATTTGGAACCAAGGGGACAAAATATTCCTGCAGCTGATGGTGAACTTTTTTCTCTTACCCTGCTTAACTGAACTTTCTAGAGGGACAAAATAACTTTGAGAATAAAGGCATTATGTTGTGCTAACCCCAGCAGATAAAATGGGCTGATCTTACCCAAGTTGTCTGAAATCAAGAAGAGTTGGTTACTCCATGGAATTTGCACCATTTGAAGACCCTCTTTAAGATTAGGAAATGAACTTATACTAAACATCTTCAGTTTTCTTTAAATCTGTGTATTTATCATCTGCATTTATTCTTCTTTCCAGAAATACATAGTGTAAGCATTACAGTGTTTAACAGGAGAAGCTGTTATTATCTTAAACTGCAAGGGTAACATTTTAATATCTGACTAAAAGTATTTTTTTTTTTTTCATAATGGGTATAATTATTTGCCTCTGCTCAAGCTAACTTAATTTTGCTGGTGATGAAAGAACAGTGCTAAATTCAGAAGCGATTGCTTTTCAGCTCAGGTTTTTGGTTCTTTGCTTTCTCTCTGAGTGTGGTAATTAGTGATTTGCTTGCAGAAAGACCAGAAAAAGTGGATGTGCAAAGAGTCCACTTGCTTGCTCAGTGCAGGAAAATTTTGTTGTTTTTTCTTTCTTCTGGATATTTACCAGTATCCAAAATGTACCCCCTGATCTTTCCTTCCTTGAATGTCTTTGTGCGCTTACCTTGTTAGCTGTCTCTTCTCATGAATAGTTGATCTATGAGTAGGTGTGCAACAAAATTCACCTTAATTATAGTGATTTTATCTTATGACAGGATGCTATCAGAACTTTCCCAACACAAGAATTTAACTTCTTTTTGTTCTCTGTGTTACCTCGTGAAATTTCACCAGGGTTTCAGAGAAGATCGTGTATTTCAACTGCTCCATTCTCTTACAGAAAAAGTTTTAAGTACAAATTAGAGAAACTAGTTACCATTAAAACTTTCAAAACTTATAATGTCAGCTTTTTCCAGAATAATTTGAACAGGTAGCTTGCGCTTTGTATGATTAGTGAAGTGACTGCTTAAGTATTTTCAGATAACTAGTTTCATAGCTTTAACCTTAAATAGCTTCCTGTATTAGCTGCAACTTACATTAAAGTTGTTGTGTTGGCGATTACAAGCATTTATCTAGTTTTGATATAATGAAGCTGTCATATGTAACTTTCTTTAGATGAGAAAGATATGTAAATTGGTCTTCAAGAAATTCAGCCACCTTTTAAACGTCTAAGGAGCATGTGAAAGTTTTCATGTTTAAACAGAAAATAAAACTATTTGAGGTAATAACTTCTACATGTAATTTCTCTGTATAAATTTTGTTCTTTGATATTGGAAGAAGGAAATATTTTAGAATTATTTTTGTGCAAACTTTATGGGGAATTTAAATGTTTTCTGTGGAAAGTGGAGTTACTTTAACTTAATACTTGACTATTGGCTCTAAAGTATGGATTTCAACCCAAACAACTCCTTGAAATATTCAGAGCACAATGCAGTTTACCTTAACACAAAAGGGTTTTTCTAAAATGTCTTACTAAATTTGTTTTTCAGGAATAAAATTCTGTTTATACCAAACTTATTTCAAAATGATCTCTCCTCATTTCCTGTTTGTACATAAGATGATCTTGCTTTTCTTTAGTGTTTTGCCCAAAACAGAATTATCAGACAATTTATTTGTCATTTGCAATATAAGAGACTTATGTGAAATAGGCTTTACAAAATGTTAGAATAATCTTTCAGAATGCACTAGAACAATCGGTAGTATAAAATTCTAAGTTATCACCTGTCTGAAGAGTTTGTTTCTAGACTGGTTGCTATGGCTGCTAAGTCTCGCCCTCTGATGTATGAGTTGATCTTTAAGAGATAAAGGAGAAATCTCCAGGAGTGCCCTTAATTTGCCTGAGCATTTTGTTAAACAAAATATATAACCACAACCATCAGCAGAAGATTGCACCATCTCTCACCATCTGTGTATAATTGTAGATATCCTATTAAGAGTGCAGTGGTGGGTGATTACAGGTGGGACTGGAAGCTTCACTTTTTACTAGGGTTGCCTGACATTTCCCATTATAAGGCTATTTTCTGTTCCATTTGATAATTTTCCAGGATTTGATCTCATTTTCCATGCTGGGTGACTGCCTCCAGCTCTTGTTCATTTGTTTAGAGGAACTTTCAGTGTTGTGGTGTGGTGGGTGGTGGTGTGTTTTTTGTGGTTTTTTTTTTTATATATTTGAGGGGGAGGAGGGGAAGAAAAGCAGAGGAAAGTTTTTCTCTTAAATAATCCTAGAGACCACCTCTCTTTAGAGACCTGTCCTCTTTCCCCCAGCCCTTCAGAGCAGATCTGATACAGCTTTTTGCAGGGGGTATTCCCTTGTATGTGTGAGTGATGGGTTTTCTTTTGGTTGGTGGTGTGTTTGGTTGGTTTGGGTTTTTTGGTTTTGCGAGTGTGGTATTTTGTTTGTGTGTTTTGTGGTGGTGTTTAGTGTGTGTGTTTTTGTTTAATTTATTTTACCCCCAGTGAAAATCCTGCTTGTCTGAGCTCTGCTGCAGGCCTTAAAAAACCCTGGGAAGCTCGCCATGTCTTTACAGCCCAAACCTCAAGTGATTTGGGTGCTTGTGGACTGGCAGCAGCTAGCAGACTCCTACTGAGTGCACCTCCATCCTGCTTAGGGGTGACAGAGGCCTTGAGGCAGCTTCCTTGTGTGAATGTTTGGGGATGCTCCCCTCCCCAGGTCCCTGGCTGGTGTGGGGTCCCGCTGCTGCCAACTCTATGTCCAGGCTTCATGCTACAGTTGCCTACAGGAGTATCTTTTCTTGGGTACTTGGCACAGGCTCTGTGAGGTGAGAGGAGGAAAGGGTTATCGAGGCACATCCTCTTCCCCATTGTGAGATACTGCCTGTCCTGTGGGTGCTGGAAAGGGGGGTACAAGCCATCAGGTCAGATGCAAAGTGGCAGAGTGGCAGTAGTAAAGGAGTAACTGTGAAATGGCAGGATGAACACTTTCCTTCTCATTTGTCATGATAAAGTATGTTTTCTTCTCAAAATCCTCTGTTTGCCACAACCTCAGCAAAATGTGGGATTTGTCAGAAGAAAATCTCTGACTCTGGCTTGGCTCTCCTGGATTGACCATCTATCTCATGCAAAGGATGCACAGTACGTGTGGTGCCTGAGCTAGTTTTGCCAGAAATACTCATTTTGCCTTTCTAAATGTGACACTGGCTTTTTTTTTTTGTTTGTTTCCCAGCCCATTACAGAGGAATATTTGGTTTATATCAGTTGCTAGCCTTGTCCCCTGTGGATAAGGAAGGGACACTTGCTGCAAGCATGAAAAAGAGAGAGAATAAGGAGCACCATAAGGCTGCTTACTGTCTCGCTACAATAGCCTTCTAACGAAGCGAGGGATATACTTAAGTTCTGTTTTCTTTACTCTTCGTATATGACAATTGCCTGCAGTGTGGTTAAATGTCTGTCTAGTTGTGAACTATTCACCTGCCAGTGCAATTCAGTAGTGTTGCCAATAACTCTTAACCTTTTATGCCTGAAGTTGCAGTACCTAGAAAACGCAAGCCTAGTTAAAAGTCTTACGGTACCCATGACTTAATATTCCTCCATGTGAAACAAAATATGCACTTACTAAAGCCTACAATTTTATGTTGCTTATTTCCATTGGTAATGGGGAAAACAAATAGTTTAAGTGCTATTACAGAATTGAGTAGGCAGCATGCATTATTCATGCCTCACCAGCGCTCTCCTCTCCTTCCTTGCTGTGCTAATGCAGCCAGTCCATAAGGTGTGATATTCAACAAACAATCTGTGTGTAGTCTACTTGGAGTTCTATCATGTGTATTATACACCATTTAGCATTTGTAACGCAGCCAGCAAAAAAAATACCCAAACACAACCAGTTATCCTTATGTAAATGAAAATTATAGAAATAACTTGTTTCTCATGGTGTCAGCTGTACTGCAGAAACATCCAGCCCACCCTGGGTCTGGTGCCCAGCATCCCACCTTGCCCACTGCTCTGCCACTTGCAGTGTGTAACAAGAATGATCGCTGATGGATCTCTCTTCCTTGAGTGGCTTCAGTGAGAGCTGCAGCAGCTCAACACCCTGCAGGATCAGTCCCAGCAAGACTGGTTCTGCCCTGTTACATTCACTCCTTACAGTTCATGGGTTTTTTTTAGGTGTGAGAAGGGACTCAACAGGGGTGTAAATAATAAAGGCAACAGCTAGCAGGCCTTTTGCACTGATGTGTACAATTTACCTTGTGTATTGAATGTGTGCCAATTTAACTAGGTTCTTGTTGGAAGTGATTTAGTTACCTGGTAGCTTGAGTGTGGATGCTCTTCAAGAGATTAAAGCACCGTTAGCACCCTAAATGAATTAAGTTTGCTAAAATTCAGGGCCATAAGGTTACATCTAAATAGGGACCTCTTCTAGGACACCAATCTTAAGGAAAATACAGAGAAACTTATTCCTTATTAGCACACCTTAATTTAAGGTTTTCATGCTACTGGAGTATACAGTACATGAGGTTTTGCAGTAAAGAAAACAAGTATAGCAACAGGTAGAGGTGATTATTAGCTTTGCATTCTCTATTGATGGTTATATTATCTAAGGCTAGTCCCTGATGGTTTGATAAAAGACTTGAGAGCTTTGTAAATATTTACTTGTAATATCTGCCTGATATCTAGAGATAATTCAATTCAGCCAAAGGAAAGAATTAATCCATTTCAGGCTGTGCTATAACACAATATTGTAATCTGGGTACGCTTGACTATGAGAAAATATGCTTTTTCTGATTTCTTGTGGTCAGAGACAGTGAGGCTACATAACCAGTAGGGCTGGGGATTGTTATGAATAAGAATAGATTAGACATTAGCTCTGAGATGCAGTAATTTAGATATCTGAATATCTGAATATATTTAAATAGAAATGTTACTGGTTTGTGTATGCATGAAAATAAATGCTAGACCTGAACTGAAAAGCTGGAGTGCTGTAGCCAGATGCTATGGCATCTTTCCTCAAACCAGGACGCTTGCCTAGTGTTGCATGTTAAGTGGGCAGAAGAGCTGATCAGAGATGCCACCTGCTTGTGGATTAGCAGTGTGGGGTGGCCCTGCCTGCCTCTGCCCTTCCTTTTGCCTGGGCCCCTTTCTTAGCGCCAGCTCCCTGCAAGTGCTCACCCTCCTGCTCAGTGCTCTGAAGAACACTGTCTCTGCCTGCACTAAAAGCTGCATTTCCTGCTGTGCTCTTTCACACTGCAGCCTCCACCAACTAGATTTCAAGCCTTAGCTTCTTGTATTCAATTTACCTGAAAATGCTGTGATTTCTGCTTTTACCACTTCATTTGCTCTTAAGTGAAATAAACTGTGCTTGGTCCGTTTACCTGTGTATCTTTTGTTTAATCCTTTCACAGACATTTTATGCTGGTGAACTTGCTTGATTATTATTTTTTTAAGGTGGGTTGAATCAGTTGCTCGTTCCTAGCCTGTATAGCAGTCAGATGCAGCCGTTTTGGAGAAAGTCACAAAAGTGTCATCGCAAGTACCAGGAGGCAGGGGCAGTCGCAGCCCTGTGTGCCCTCCTGGGTGCTTGCAGCACTGCATTTCTTCCTTTCTCTCTGGCTTTCTTCCCTAACAGTAGAAAAGAGTAATCGCTATCTCGGTTAGCTGTGCTAACAGCAATCCTTGCTACATATTAAACTTGGATTGCTCAGTTCCTTTATAGCGCTATTAAGGTAATAGCAGTGAGTATGTAAATAGACTCCTTGCTCAGTACAGCTGCTTCTTCACTGAATACTGACCAGCTCATAGATGCTTCCTTGAGAGACAAAACCCAAGTCTCTTTTTNCTCTGTGAAGCCAGCATAGGCAAGGATATACTAGGCTGTCGTCTGATTTTTCTGAAGCCTCAGCCAAATTGCTAACAAGGTTTCACTAAAATACCTTTATTCTTGTGAAGGTCAGAAACAGAAAGAAGCAAATTTGACTCATAATACCAGTTCTTGATTGAAAAGAACAGCTCACACTTCAGATGTGTGATCTGTTCCCTGTCTATCTGCCCCTTCAATTTATTTAATTCAGTTGTGGCTTGTCGTGTATGAAACTGGGTTTGGCATACGTTTTTGCATGTGGAGTTCAGACTTGGCTGAACTATAGGCAAGAAAAATTCTAAAGAAACAACAATGAATTTGACTCCTGGATCATATGAAGTCACTTCAGAAATGGCAGTTTTTGTTTTAGAATCACCTTCTGCCATTACTTGCTTTGATCTCCTCAGATGCTTGCTCCTAACAAAATCACTACGTGTTCAAAATGTATTCCTGAAAGTATTTCAGGAGTCATTGAATGACAATGAAGGATGGGTTAATTTTTTAGATGTTTTGAAAGTACTTTTTCAAATAATAGACACCTCAAAATCAAAATGGATTAATCATTATGCATCACAACCGTTGCTTCCCTAAAATAAAAATGATTAAGATGCCAAAATTAATCACTACTAGAGTCACTTGCCTGGTAATTTAACTAGAGCACAGTCATGGAGGTATGGGTTAAGTAAGTGGGGTTCCAGAATGATGTTTTTTATTACGTCTTTGTCAGTCAGGGCGATTTATTCTGGAATTGTTGTCAGAGGAGAGAGTGTGAACAGGGTCACCCTAAAGTACGAAGCAGTCACTCATATCTATCAATCACGGATCTAAGCACATTTAAACTTGCTTGAGAAGTTCATTCCCCTGCTCAGGATTTATCTGTTTCTTAATGCAGAAGCACTTTAAATACCCAAATTGTATATAGAGCTCCATCCTGTACCTGATTAATCTTTTATGCTCCTCCATAGCTATATGCAGCTATTTCCAAGAGATTGCTCTGCAGATGGCTTGGGCTCTGTGGAAGACTTCAAGAACAGGAAGGAGGTCTGTGCTTCCCTCAAAGTGCATGGGGGTAGTTTGCTGTTGTCGGTATTTGGTAAAAAATGGAGGAGGATGAGTTTGGGTGCATGGGGAAAATAGGAGGAAACATAGCAGAGAAACAAATGCACTTTTGTGTTGCGTCCCAAAATCTAAATGAGAAGACTTGGGGAATTATGGTGTCGGGATGAGTTGTTGCTGCTCTCTCTTGCAGCTGACTTGACATTGTCCAGCCTCCTTCAGTTCAGTTTACGAGGCTGCTGGTGCTGAATGATTGTTTTATTAATGTCGACTGGGATGTCACCTTGGGTTTCAGCAGCAGTCAGCTATGAGCAGTAGGCATAGCCAGCACCAGTGGTGGGAACAACAGTCTCCCTCCAGGTATACAAGGGGGTTTAAGGGCCCTTAAGAGCTTCTGCAGTGGGCAAAACTAATTACATCTTTGCTTTCTTAATGATTGCAGTCATGTCCTGCAGATTCCTAAAGACTTGAGTTGCAGTGTTTTCTGCTAATGGCTGGATTTCTTTTGCCTCTGCTGAGCATTGAGCTGTTGACTGCCCTCTGTGGGAATTGGGGTTGGGTGAAGAGGGGACTTGCCACCCTTGCACAGGGCATATGCCGATTGCAGAGGACTGGAGATCAAGACACCTTTTTTCTCTTTGAACTTTTAATCATCCATTCCTTTAACAGACAACTGTCCTTCATTGCTGCCTCCTCCTAACTGCCTTCTGTTGCTGCTTCAGAAAAGTAGCAGACTTGTATAAATGATGTGATATGAGATGTGATGCCTATATTGGCATTGCAAGCTATAGATTGTCATGCAGAAGGGTTTCAAACTGTGATGGTCCTTATGTCAGGACTGAGTGTGATATTTTCCATTCATGAGCCAGCACTCTTCTGCAGTGACTGCTGTTTCAAGCTGAAGACAAAGTAATAATTTTGTTTGTAACTACACATAACTATGGCTGGCCATGCAGTTACTAGTGATTTTAACCATTTAGTGGAAGGGGAGGCAGCATACCGGGGGCTAAATGAAATAGCAGCTTGCTTGTAACATATTTGGACTTTTTGTGTATTCTCATGCCATTAATAGTTTCTTATCATTCATTAGGTAAATTAAATCAAAGGGAATTTGTTGCTGGCTTGTCCCACTGGCCCCAGCCGTGTGTGGTCCCTGTTTCCAAGGTGAGGAAGGTCAGCAGCACTGCTGAGTGATGTGGTAATAAATGAGATACAAGAAGATGAACTGCCCAGTCCTGCCCACTCACCTCTGTCCTTTAGATGCAGATTGACTCTAGGACATGCAAGGGCTGCCAAGTAGTTAACCTGCTGAAAAAAGAGTGCAGCTGCAACGAATGAACTGTCCTTTGGTGAAAATGTCTTAATGCTTCCTTAATTACACCCCTGTAGGGTATGCACATCTTAATAGCCAACAGTGTCCACATAGAGATGGCAATTCAAACTTAACTCTTGCAAAGTTGCAGAGAGAATAGAAAATAACCCTTTTACTGTAGTTCTTGAAAAGCTGTAAGGGAGAAGAAATTTAAGTGGGTTGAAAAACTGGGGTCTAAAGTGTCTGATGTTATTCCATTACATTTCCTTTCCGCCCACATTGATATAGTGATGTGCAGTATAAAATCGTCTCCTTACTGAACAGAATCGCAGAGATTGTCTGTTTGAACGGGAATGCTTTGCAAGTTATTCCAGCATAGCAGTACTAGAAAATTGCCTTTTGGGAATAATCCTACTCCTGTGTAAGCACGTCTGTATGAGGAGTCAAATGCAACTAGATTTATTTAAATCGCTGATTTTGGCTATGCTTGTATCTGTTTCTCCTTAAGGCAAGACTGACTGTGACTGACCAGATTTTCAGCTGAAATGGACATTGAAAGGAGTTGAGGGTGATCACTGAAGATATGTATACTGATTTTTTTCCTTTCATATCTTGTCAAAATTACGAATAAATATAATCTCCTTTCATGCATTCAAGTATGGGAGAACCGAATAATTTTTGTCTGTTTCCAACCACTCAACCTACGTTTTTTGAATGTGTTTCAGGTTGCAAAATTAATTTTAAATAATGCTGTTGCATAAATCTGTTAAGGTTCTGCCTTCAGGTCAGTAGGATGTCCCACTCCAAGTTACTGACATATTGCCTTCTGACAGCTGACTTAAGTGGCTTTGAACGGAGAACCTCCTGTTTTTTGCACCTCAGGCAGTTGTTTGTTAGGTCTGATATTTAGGGCTATTGGGGTCTATAATTAAGTAACATGTATAGGATCTCTGCTTTTGTGATGTTTGTATAAAAGTAGGAGTAATTTAACTTGGAAGCAAGAGGACATGAAGCTACTGGCACCTTACAGCGAAGCAGATTTTCTGCTTGAACACTCATCAGGATGTTTATTTGGGTCCAGTGTCTTGGGACCTGTGTACTCTTCAGTTTCTCTTGCTTGAGGTAGCGTGGTACTGGCTGGCTCTTTATTTGGTCTTTGCATGCTGCCTTCAATGACATGGGACCTAGCAGTCTGGATGCCTCAAGGCTGGAGGGTTTGTCGCTATCTCCCCTCTCTCATTTTTCCAAATTCTCCCTCAGATTCCCGGGAGGACCAGTGAAAAATTGACTTTTGCTGAAGAAAATGAAAAGCCAAAGGGGGGAGATCTTTTGTCTTTGGGCACTCTTTGATTTCAGAAATGTTTTAAAGTATTTATGCTTCATTTAATTTTGAAATGAAATGTTTCCAAGCATTTGGATGATGTCAAAATGAAAAGTTTTAAATGCAAAACACATTTTCAGCCAAAATGACTCATAAAATTTGGTGTTAAAATGATCAGTAGTCTCAGTCACCTTAAATCTGTGCTTTTCAGCAGCACAATCCATGTGGCTGAAATGGTACCCAGCAGTGTTCCCCAATGCCTTCTGCACTGCCTTCTTCAAGGGTCCAGCCTGGGACAGTGTGCAGCCTTCCAGGAACCTTGACAGAGAAGTAAATCTGCAATCTGACTAGCTTCAGGCAGCACTGCAAGATCCTCTTATTTTGAGCAACTACCTTCATTATATGTAGGTGTCATAGTTTGAACCCTCTTTTTAACCAAATTGATATTTTCCCTCCTTTGTTAACAAAAACATAGTTGTGTCTTCTGCTGAAGTGAGTGGAGTTTTGACCTCAAAAGGCAGAAAATCCAGGAAGTACATGAAACTTTCTAAGGACTCTTCTGGAAGACAGGAGCTTACTATGCAGGAGTATGAGACCTTAGCATAAGTAGCATGTATGACATAGTTGGTATCTCTGCTAATATCCTCTGAGAATGAAGAAATTAATTCTTCAGGAAGAAGCAGCGGAGATCAGTTGAGACTACAGTAATGAAATTTACAGTCCAGATTCTCCTGGATTTTCGGGGACTGGCATGTGGGTCGTGACTCGGTTCATTTCTGCTAAAGATGATGAGAATAGGTAGGAACAAGGCTTGAGTCAGGCTGAGTGGCATACCAGGCTACCTGCTGGTAATGTCTCTGAAGCATTTCCTGGAAGAAATTTGTTGGTGTCAAAAGTTTAATTTTTTTCCTGATCTTCAAAAGAAACTCCAGATCAGTGCAGTCATCAAATGATAATCACTGCTGAACTGCAAATTAGATAGGAGCAACCCTGAATGGGCTTTGTAAATTATATAGCTTAAGAGTGAGAGCTGCAGTAAACCCTTTGAATTTAATCTGAATGTTGGCAGTCATCAGTCCATGAAAGATCTCAGGACATCTGAGCTTTAATTCTTTTAGCATTTTTTGGTGTGGGATTTTTGTTGTTTTTTGGTTTGTTTTTTTTTTTTTGAGGGAAATGTAAGAGACAGAAGGAGAACCTCCTATTACAACGACATAAAACATTGCCCTTTGATAGGCTATTCAGAACAGTTGACATGTTAAAATAAATGTAATATCAATGTTATAATCAAGGCACATATGCCTCAGAATGGTGCAAGCTTACTTTTTCCCTTTTGACTCATTACTTATACAAATTTGCACTGCCATTCTGCAGTGCTTACTACAGAAATACTGGTTTCCCCTGTAGTGCTGGCTTGCATCCTTTTGCATGCTAATGCAATATTCTATTTCTAACTTGACGGTAATAGATTAGTGAATACATGAGGCTATCATTCCTCTTCTAATGTGATTCCAGCCATGCAGAAAACTCAAGGTTTTGGCTTAAACGGGCCAGCTCTGAGCATTCTTCATATAAAATTCAATTTAAATACTTTCTAATTTGTATACTTTGTTTTTTGACTTTCAGCTTTGATGCACACACCCCTCCCTTCCTCCCCACCCCATCCCATAAAAACTTGTTTACTGTTAGTGGGGGAGGATGGAAGTTAGTGCTGTTTGCCTTTGTCAGCTAATTGTTTCAACCTTTGTCATTCTCTCCTTGAATGGGAGGTGTATTTTAATTATTGTATGAAAGATTTGTCTTGATTAAAATAGGGAAGCTTAGGTGCCTTTTCTGGAAAGGGAATGGAGACGGCTATATATGGTTTTGGCTTCTATTTCTTGCACAGATGGTGGTGCAGTCCGAAAAGCTGACAAAGAAATACATTTACCACACCCCAATTTATACTATAACTCTCATTGTTTCTGAACACTGAGTTGTGGATGGCATTGTGAAACTTTTCATGTACAGCCTGCTGGGCTCACTGAGAGCATAATAGGGAAATTGAGATGATTGTATTCTTGCTTTCAAAGTGGAAGAAGGGGCCATTGTAAGGTCTTTTAAGAGAAGAAGTAGGCTGTTTTAATGACGTAATCAAACCAGTCTACACAACTCCTTAGCTGCCACAGCGTGGGTTGCACCAAGGGTATTAATAGTGTGTCCTTCTGGTTCTTAGGCCCTGTTTATAAAAAGCTTTGTAACCGACTTTCTGGGTGTCCAGGTACCAAAATATTCATGTGAGCAACTGTCACCTGGTGCTTAGTGCAGGGAAGAGATGGAAAAGGGGACTATTTGGAGATGCCTAAGGGTGGTAGATGGCTACAATGCAGCCGGATGGGGTATGGATGGGATGGACTGGGTTGGGTGTATAGGACATCCCAAGCAATGGGTGATGTTGGCTTGAGTTGACCCCCTGCTGTCCTGTTTCCTCCCATTGTTGGAGATCTGGATGATCTAGTGGCCCTGTGGCAGTGTAGTGCTGCCAATGGTCAGCCTGGTAGTCCTAGCACAATAGCCAGGTCTATGATGGTTATTCATTGTTTCTACACTGTTTGGTCCAGAGATGCTATGTCACAAGCTCTAATGTCTTTGAGGGGTTTTGACGGAATAGGATGGAGACATGCTGGGTGCTTGTTGAAATTTAGGATAGGCTGGGGATGTCAACGGGTGACTAGCCCTTCTGACAAATCTGACTTTCAGGCAGAGACTGAGCCTGGCAGTTACAAGTATGTCATTTTAGGGTCCAATCCCTCTCCCTGCTTTAGGTTTGGATTTTTTAAATAGTTTTTAGACTCTGCATTTTTATGGTTAAATACGCTCTTCGAGGATTGCTTATGTTGAGAGAAAAAAGTATATTTTAAAAGTGTATATCTGTTTACTTTGGGCTAATCTCAGAACGAGATACAACAGCTTAGGGATCTGGGAAATAAGACATTAGTCAATGCTATCTTTCAGTTCCTTTATATGTTATAAGCAGATTCATTCACTCAAAAAATATCCTCATACGCTTGTATTTTAAAGACTAATCTCTCTTTGTCTGTCTATTTCTATTATGCACAGTGCTTTGATATCTATGTGTCAAAGAATTCCAGAAAAAAAAAATCACCTTACAGCTGAGAGTAAGCGTGGAACATTTCAGCTCAAAAAGAGAATTTTTCATTAAGGTATAAATAAATAAGAATATGGATTATATTTGAAGCTAGGTTTTTTTTTTTTTTAATTCAGCATCTACACTTATGGTTGTGTGTGTTTTACAGAATAATGTAAAACTTATCCCTTTGTTTTATACAACAGTTTCTCTTTGCCTCTGTAGACATCAACGATTGGAGTGAATAATATTAATTTAATCCTGTCCCTTTTCACATTCATGGGAGTTTTTCCACTGACTACAGTGAAGCCAGAATCTGTCTAATATATTTTAACTTTGGTGTCAGACAGAGTTTAAGCCTGGGTAAAGCTGTTGCCTGCCAGTGTACCACTTTATTTTTACTTAATGTATAGTTCTCCAGTGTGTAATGGGATGTTTATCCAGACTTCCAGGTGCCAGCAGGAGTGCTACAGAAGCAAGAGCTGTTTGATCTTACCATTCCCCTCTTTAAGAGGTCTCCTGCCCTATACAAAACATATCACGGAAGTTTTCCTTCCATATGTCAAACTGTAGTCCTGGTGGAACTCCATAAAAACATTCTGGACAAAGCTGTGCTGAGGATCTGCTACCTGGCCATCAACTCTGGGCTCCTGGGGAGTGCAGCCTATATCTTCCACACACCCCCTCTAAGCTGATAGTCTGGCTCAAGCATCTGCCTGTAGATGACTAGAGTACAGTTGAAATAATTTAAAATAAAGAACAGAAATCTGTTTCTGAGCATAGCCAAAAGAGGCAAGGTGTTGTTGTGAAGCTATAGGATGGAATATGTGCTCAGCTCTAGGTCTCTGTGGTGCTCACAGAGACAGAAGAGTGCAGAACTGCTGGTCGTGAACTGTTTTCCAAGACAAACTGGTATTTTGAATGTGATGGTGAGGGAAGTTTTGTTACTGGAACAAAAGGTAAGCAGTTGTTGAGTGTAGGGATGCACATGCATGTTTTTACAGGTGAGCACAAATCAAATCATACAAGTAAGACCCAGCTAGATTGCTTACTACTGTACATTTTTAAAATTAAATTAAGGTGGAATGGTATTGCAAGACTAAGAACTGCATTAAATAAAGTTTTATTTTCTCATATCTATTAGTTCCTTCAATAAGTTCTTTAATAGTGTGGATTTTTAACATTAGACTTCTGACTGAGGACTTAATTTCCTATGCTGCCGAACTGTGATTGTAAAATGGCATTTGAATGCTGTAGTTTTCAAGTGTTGTAATGATAAGATTACTTATTGTTATTTGAATTTCGGTACTAGAATTTTTGAGAATGAGTTTGTTTTGCAGTTAGTCTTCCAGGTTATCCATAGCACTGCACTGCCTCAGCCGGTCCAGTGTTAATTACTACTTTGTTTTTTCCCCCACTTCTAAAGTTATCTTGGCCTGAGTAAGGCCAAGTTGTCTTTCTGGTCTAAAGAACACTATAAAGAACTACAGCTAAACAGCTAATGAGACATGTTGTTCTGTCAAATAGTTGAGTTGTCTCTTTCACATGACTTAAAATGGAAAAGTAGTCGTTTGTTTGTTTTTTTTCCCTAATACTACAAAAAGGTGCATTTGTTGTTGTTTTTTGTTTTTTTTTTTCCCAGAGTTGTGACTGGTTTATTTTCAGAGCTTTAGTTTTACAGCTTTGTGTGTTGCCATTTGAAAATTTGGAAAGTTAAAAGTGTAATTTGTAGAGAAAAAAACTGAAGAGAAGCTAAACATCATTCTCTGTCTTTTCTAAGGGAAATCAAATGCCAAGTGTTCTTACCTTTTGTTTTTT
>VZTM01021955.1:0-20577 GCA_013400555.1 Jacana jacana | reverse complement strand
CCCCCGCCCTCCTTCTTTTTAGCAGTCTGAGTTACCATTTTTTACCATTCAAAGAAAAAAATAGCAGTGCTGAAGGTAAAAAAGAGTAGCAACTTTTAAGTATTAAATACATGCCTTAGAGGGACAACAAACTGTTGAAGTTTCAACAAGAAAACAAGCACATTTCTCCCTTCTCCCTCCCACCCCCTTCCTTCCCCAAGATTATTTTCCACTTCTTGATCAACTTTCACTGGTTTTTTTGCTCTTCTGAAGTTTCCCACCCCTGCAAAGCACGGCAAGGAAAGCAGAGAGTTAATCCTGCAGTTTCAACTGGTGTGAGCTTTTACTATTAACTTAAATTTACAGAGCAATCTCTCCTTAAAAAAAAAATAAAAATAAAATAAAAAAATTCCTCACTGCACTGTAACACCGAGAAGTATATTTTAAAAATCTCCCTCGGGTCTCTCTAAACATCTGCTTAAAGGTTTGCTGTATCTTAAAAGGGCTCTAATTACCAGAAACTCTTCTCTTACTTAAGCCCAGGGCTCACATTTCGATTATAACTCAAGCTCCAGTTAATTTAGGGGTAAACCAGAAATGCCTGTACCAAACAGAAGAAAACATAGGCCTACCTTAAAACTTTCCAGCTTTTCAGAGGATCCAAGTCAGAGATTATAGACACCATTGTAGCAATAATAATTATTTTTATATATATATATATATAAAATAAAGCCCACGGCAGGGAAGCCTAACCACAAAAGCAGCAAGTACTCTACTCGGTGTGGGAATGACAACAAACCCAGCACAGCTCTTCCTCCTTCTCAAGCTGATAAGCACTTGTCCCAGCTTCTCTCCACCCCCAAAATCAATCTTGTGCTATATTGCTTCACAGTCCCAGTTTCATTTCTTCACCACTACCTTTTAAAGCCCTTGTAATCTGCTCCAACTGATCAAATTTGACCTTTTTGTAGCCCACTTTATTCCAAGCACAGCCCTCAGTTAAATCTCTCTTTATTAACACCGTCCTTCTTGGCTTTCTTTTGGAACAAACACAGCTCAAGCTTGAAGCTCCCAGTCTTTGCCAGCAATCATTTACAGATTACTGCAAGCTGCAGTCTTCTCCTTTTGGGTATTTTCTTCTACCTCTGAGGTTTGCTTTTATATTATTTTCTGAAGGTTGTTGGGGGTCTCCCTTTCCTTATTCTCTGCCAGTTGGAGTTTGACACTTTTAAAGGAGGGACTTTCTTATGCATTTTCTCTCCCACCCTGCCCTCTTCTCTTCACCCTCATAGAGATAGATGCACACATATTAATAATAGTTCACAACCTCTTGAATACAGAACCAACTCCCCCCCCCCCCCCCCCCCCCATTTATTTTTTAACAATCTGTTAAACTTGGTAGATTTGTAAGCTGTGGCTGAAAGCACTCTGATTTATAGCAAGACTGCTAATATGGCCTAATAATAATAATAATAATGTAGAATAATTAAAAGCCTAATAATGCAAAGGCAGACGTAACATTTTAGATGTTTGAAAGAGGAAAAGGTGTCTATGTAATTCCATTAAATCCATTTCTTCTTTTTGTTGCTACTGGAAAAATAAATAGTAAAGCATGCTCCAGATCACTATGGTGATATAAGAAGTTGTGTAACTGATGTTAGTGTAAGTTTATTTAGGAAAATCTAGATGATTGGCTTCTTTTGTGTTTCTGTAACACTTTTTGACATGGATTTCCTTGCACTTAAATATTTCTTTTTCCCCATTGCTTTTCCCCTCCAAGTGTTTTCCACTCATCCTGAGAATGACTAACCTTTCCTTGAGTTCCACAGATTCATTTGGAATCCTGGAAATTCCCAAGTTAAAATTTAGAGGGGGTGGGAAGGGAGGGAAAGCAAAACTACCACCGCAAATGAGACAGATACTTGCACTTTGCTATTTATACCATAGGCATACTCTCTGAGTTTGTCTCTGCCACCAGTTCTCAAAAAACAACAACAACAACAACAAAACAAACAAACAAACAAACAAACGAAAAAACCAAAACCAAAACACAACCTCTTATGTATTATAAATAAGCAGGAATACGATGGTCACGCTGAGATATGGTAGTGTTACATCACACACTCATGGAAACATAATAAAGGGTATAAATAAAGCTTAATAAGCTTTTGAGTCTGGTTGAAGTCTTCCACCACCTTCTGCTTTGGTGAGATAAAACGTGAGCTATGTCTAAAATGGTTTCAGAGCTCCCTTTCATGCTGCAGGCTGGTTTTGGACAGGCTGAACCTCCCCTTGCTGGTGGCCCAATGGTACACAGGCAGCAGAGCCTTGCCCTTGCCAGGAGGTGGCAGTGAGGCTTCCCACTGCCCCAGAAAGATTTTGTGACCGTTTTGTCTTCCAGGAGACAGTGATCAGATGGACACAACCAGTTTTAAACTACTTAGATACAAAATGCCTCCTTTGTTCAAAGGTCAGCACATCGTTGACCCCTCATTTGGGAGAAATGTACGTTAAGTCCTCTCCTACGTCTGTTTCCACAGCTCAGCCTTGTGAAGTTCCTGGCTTAGCCTGTGGGACCATACCAGTTGATTATCTTAACAAGTCAGACCCCTGAATTTTACATCCTCCCCTAGAACACAACTCCAAGAGCTTTGCTTTATCTCTGAGCGGTGTAACAAGGATAAAGACATCAGAGTTTGCAGGTGCAGATCTGGGGGAGGAGGGTGGAGGACAGCTGGGGCTTACAGATTCTCCACCTTCCTCTTAAAATTGGAGTGGCACAGGGTGCTTCTCACCTGATACACAAATATCTCTGAGCTCTTCTTTGTAGATAAGAATTGTATCCACCTCTGGAGACTTTGGGACAGGAGATGGGTTAGATGTTTGCCACAAAAAATAAAAGTCAATTGCCACTTGTCATGTTTCTTTGTAGAGCTGAGGAAAGCTTCATTTTTAGTGTGGCAAACAATCAAAAAGAGATTGGCCAGTGTCTCATCCTTTCTTCCCAGAAGTTTGTAAACCAACCTTACACAGGTTAAGCACTCACTTGATGCTGGGGAGGCCATAAGTGGTTAAATTACACTGCCTTTTTTCTTTCCCATCTAATTTACTGTCACATTTGCTTGTTTTAGAGCTATAGTCACATATTTTTCCATGTAAACTTCTCACCGAATGTTTCATATAAATGATCAGGCTCAAAGTAAGAAAGGCTTCAAGCTTAGGCTGCAAACAAAAAAATTCAAAATACCCTGTTCTATCACGTCCAGATGATGTGAACAAATGGCAAATGGTCTGAATTGGGACCAGTATTATTTGATATCTTCATCAATGACATAGACAGCGGGTTCAAGTGCACCCTCAACAAGTTGTGGATGACACCAAGCTAAGTCGTGCAGTTGACACGCCTGAGGGGCAGTATGCCATCCAAAGGAACCTGAACAAGTTCAAGAAAAGGATCCATGTTAATCTCATGAGGTTCAACAAGGCCAAGTGCAGGGTTCTGAACCTGGATCGAGGCAATCCCCAGTCTGAATACAGGCTAGGGGATGAAGGGATTGAGAAAAGCCCTGCCAAGAAGGACTTGGGAGTACTGGTGGGTGAAAAGCTGGATATGAGCTGGCAGTGTGTGCTCACAGCCCAGAAAGCTAATGACATCCTGGGCTGCATCAAAAGAAGCATGGCCAGCAGGGTGAAGGAGGTGATTCTCCCCCTCAGAATCCCTCTACTGAGACCCCACCTGGAGTACTGTGTCCAACTCTGGGAGCCTCAGCGCAGGAAAGACACAGACCTGTTACAGCAGGTCCAGAGGAGGCCATGAAGATGATCAGAGGGCTGGAGCACCTCTCCTATAAGGAAAAGTTGGAGAGTTGGGGTTGTTCAGTGTAGAGAAGACTCTGGGGAGATTTTATGGTGGTCTTTCAATACTTAAAGGAGGCTTATAAGAAAGATGGGGAGAAAGTTTTTAGTAGGGTCTGTTGCAATAGGCCAAAGGGTAATGATAATGGTAAGGAAGAATTTTTTTACAATGAGCATGGTGAAATACTGGCACATGGTATCCAGAAACATGGGAGGTGTCCTGTACCTGGAACCATTCAAGGTCAGGTTGGATGGGGATCTAAGAAATATGATTTAGTTGAAGAAGTCCCTTGTCATCACAGGGGCTTGGACCTTTAAAGGTCTTTTCTAACCCAAATTATTCTGTTTCTATGTTTCCTTGGCTGGTTTGAGTGATTGTCATATCCTATTCATCCACTGTTACACATCAAGATGAGAAAAAGGCAGTGATGCTCTGGCTTATACCACACTTAGGGTGTGGTATAACTCGTTAGGGTTCTAACCAGTTCCCATTTCTGTGTGGGTCAGGAGTGAATGAGAGCACTCAAGTAAGAGACCTTTACGTTAATGCTGGATTCTGCTACTGGATTTTGCTACTGGATTCTGCTGTGTCCCTTAGCTTTAATGACCAGAAACATGAGGTGGAGGACCAAGGCCAAGAGAAACAACATAGCTGATCCCCAACTTTAGGTCAGTGCCAAACCAACCCAGAGCTTCACTACACCAAGATGCTGAGCATTTCTTACTTCATTCATCCAAAAATCCCACAAACTCAAAAACTATCTCCATTTCAAGAATTTCATCTCAGACAAGTATATTTTATACTTTCCACAGACACATTTTTCATTGCCTTCCCACAGAAAATACCGCATTATTTCCTCCAACATATCCACATGAAAACTATACCATAGGAACAAAGATTCTTATTCCTTTCCCATTTGCAATTATTTATGGTCATTTTTAATCTTTTCATCTTAAAATTTTCTTGTCTGGAAAGAAAGCCATGTCTCCATTTCACTGGATGTGGCTGGCATTTTGCCAGCTTTCCCCACAACACCGAAGAAAGCAACTATAAGCTTTCTAAAAATAAAACTAGAAGATTAAGTTTAGCACAGAGAAACTTGCGACAGGCAATGGATTTTCCAAAACAACCTCACGTATTTCATACAGCATGTAGCTATAGTAGGAGAAAACAAATAAAAGAGAAACAGAAACCCACTGTAAGATCATTTTAACTCTTGTGCTTGGATAGTGGCACTCCAGCCCATCTTTTAGCTAAATGTTTTTTCTGTTGCAGTTAAGGACTTTGTCTTCAAAACTTTTATTTTTATGCCTTAAGTGAAGAAATTTCCTATGATCTTCAGCTAGTCTGCCAAGAAACAGCCAGCGCATCTGTGAAATATTATTCAAGCAAAATTATTATGGTTGGCCAGAAGGCAACAGCCCTGAAAGTTTCCTGTACCTGCTGAAATCCAGCCTATTGTATAACATGGGTTTCTCATGCCATAACGTGTCCCACCAACGAGAGCTTAGCAGTTCTCAGTTAACATGTTAAAGAAATACAAACTTTCCAAGATTTTGAGTCATGTTAAAGTAAATATATATATATACTTTTGAAAACAGTATTCATATATACACACACATACACAAAAGGATCTCTAAGCAATATCATCCTCCTTAGTTTAGACAGCTGTGGAGTCAAAAAAGTTCCAGATCAGGCAGCTACAAACATTTGAAGGTCAAGTACAGGACAAAGCATTTTAAAAAGCATAAGCAATGATGGCTACTGAGTATTAGAAAGACGGTTTTATGTCATGAGATTTTTTTCCCCAGCTGTTTCTTTACCAGAAACCTATTGGACTGAGGACTTCATAGGCTTGAGCAGGAAAATAAACCAAGTATATTAAGCAGTTTGGGTTGGATATTTAATCTTCTTTCAAGCGTGTTATCTCATTCAAAATATTTTAGGAACCAAGGAAGGTCTGCCAAAGCACAACTGTTTAGTCAGGATGCCCAACAGCCTGGTTATCAGGCAAGAATAGGGGAATAAATAACCTTCTAACATCTTCCCAACACATATTTTCCATCACTTTTTCATGCAAAGCAATATTAAGTTATTTGAAAGAAATCCTGGTCTTTTGCGAGGAAAACCTCACTCTCTCAAGGGAGCCTGTTGTTAAACAAAAGCTTATCTATTAAAGAGTGGCCTCCAACTTCAAGGCTGCTGTTGTGGGCTGATAAAGGCTCTTATCCAGACTGTCTCATGCTGTCCCTCCTCGCCATCATTTTTACCCCCCTGCCTCTCCTCCCAGTGCCTACTGCCTCGCCTTTTAAGCAATGGAGTGACTAATTGAAAATGCATTCCAGTGCTTTACAAGCAGCTTTTCCTTTCCTGCTGACCAGCCAAATGTTTTAAAGTTGGCAAGATGCTTTTCTAACTTGGGAACTCGGGCACTTGTTCATGGTCTGGATGTGTGAAAAAAAATCTGGCTGAATTCAATAATTCTGCTGGAAAAAAATAATTAAAAATCTCACTTCTAGAACTGGGATGAGTAAATCCAAGTATTACAAATCTTTAAAGCAAATCCATTCTCTCTTTGTGAAATAAGTGATCCGGGAGACGAGAAATTATAAGTCCTAAATTTAAGAAATGCACAAAGTCGTGCACCAGTGCTTGAACACAACCAGAGCAAAAAAAAAACCAGAAACAAGCAGGCATAAATCCAAATGACAACTACCCTTTGGGAAAGAGTACTGTAACCAAAACACCCCGAGACAGTCAGTAATCACTTATTCATAGCCGGTCAATGCCAACCAGTCTGGGATTCAGCACTTCTTATCACACACAGACTCAGAAGTTGGCTTCATCCAGCAGCTGCAGAGATTTAAGGGGTTTGTTTCTTTGCTAAACAGCAAGCCTGATTGTACAAAGCCTGCACTTCAACAGTTAATCATTAATCTTAAATTACATAAATGTATCACATACTTATCGACTCCTCGCTTTTACGAAGTCAGTGGAGACAAACTTTCAAAAGGTGGTATTTTTTTTTTTTTATATGGATTGTGATTTTAATGGATTTTCAAGTACTTTCAGGTTTTACTCATGACAACTGCTACAATAAAAAGCCTTATGAACAAAGATGTGTTTTGTGCCTATTCACCTAGCAGAAAATGACTATTACGGCATACTTTATTATGGGAGAAATGCTTTCCAGACTCTCTGAAGCTACAGTCTTCCCCAAACTCCTGTCACCCTATTGTTTTTAAGGTGTTTGTAGTTTGCTTTAACCAGCATATGAACCAAACATTTCTGTCCTGAGCTACATTTTTTTTTTATTGGCTATCAGGAGGGTTTCTTCATTCTGCAGCTTTGTCAGAGTGAGAACACTTTTCTGTCCAAGGCAGGGCTTGCCCTTCCTAACCCAAATGAAAGAATGAAAGAAAAGAAAAGCTCCTTGTTTTTGCCAGACATGTTCAAAAAGAGCTACTTGCACACCCCAATCTGCTTCTTTCATTCCATTCAGGAGAGTCATGGGTCAAATTTGGTAGAGAGGAAAATAGCAGCCTTTAACTGTTCCGGCGCCGGAGCAGGCTGAAAAGCCAAAGCTGACACTGTCTTTTCATTTCCATTCTTTTCGTGTCAGGTCATACAGTGAACACCAAGAGGTCCTTATGAATCCTTATGAAAAGGTTATTGTTCAGGCTGCCTCCGTAAAATAGTCCAGAAAATTAAAACGTTGGTAATGACCTTAATAAGTGCTTTGTTGTGAAGGCCATGTTTTCACATGGACCACAGCTGCATTTATACAGTCTGAATGCCATGTCATGCAGCGATGAAGTATAAATCTAAAAGTAATTAAATTATGTTCAGTGCATACAAAAAATCAGTGACTCCATGTCCATATGTGTCTTTAATAGACTCTTCAAATATTTACCGCAGAAGTCCAGAGAATAGGATGATTATTGGTAACAGACTGGATGGAGATATTTGGTGAATTCCTCTTAGTCTTTCTTCTTTACATTGTGAAAACTATTTTTTTTTCATCTGTGCCCTACTTTCCCATATGGGAAGGATAGATACCAACCCTAGCAATCTACAGAGCAGAACACCAGAAACTTAGTAGAAGATAAAAATTGGCAACTTTATGAAATTCCCTCCTTTCCAAGATGGTTTCAAGTCTGAATCAACTGAAACGCTGGTTCATCATTCAGTTTAAAAGAACATGATCTGTTGAGACAGATGGCTTCTACCACTTCAAAAATTTAAGAGTTGCTGTAGCAAAGCAACGAAACCCTGAAGCTTTAAAAAATGGTCACCTACACCATAGCCTTTAAAATGAAAATAATTTAAAAGCTAAGAAGTCCTAGAGGGAAACAAGGGGAAAATAGCAAAAGGAAATAGTTATGAAATTAAGAAAATGGCAAAATAATTCTTCCATTTCTGAGATTCATCTTTATCAAGCTACATCCAGAACATGATTTTGAAAATACCAACCACAAACACTTATTTCGTGCATGGAGCTTATATCCTTTAAACAGAGAGACACACAAGGTCCCCCGTGATAGTGTACTTTGATATTGACCTAAAGATGATGACATGCAAGTAGGGACAGAGAAATAGGCTGAGATGCCAGAGCAATTACACACACATTTCATCTAAAGGCATGGAGAATCATCCTTTTAGCCTGTGTATGAACTGTCCTAGCAGAGGCTGATGCTACTCAGGATTCAAGATTTGCTGGACTCACCAGAGATAACACTGTTTCATCTTCTCTTCCTGTTACAAAGGCAGGGAGAGCTGACAAAATGGGAAGACTACTTTTTTTTTTGCCATAACAGCTGGCAGGGGACTTTTATAAGCACAAAAAACAATTAAGTGTCCTGATTCTGGGCATGTAACTCCCCTGGAGCCTTTTTTTAGAAGTGCTTATCTGCTTGCATAGGCACAAGCATCTACAAATCCATGTCCAGGTGTGTGTGTACATCTAAACAAAGCACCATGGAGCACACCGAAATAATCTATTGCTCTCCTGAGGAAAAAAAAAAAGCTATCCCTGTGCAAACTGTATGGGAAAGAGTTTTATAACAGCATATTTCATCCATAGAAGGAATTAAATTAAGTGAAATGAATTAAATGGGAATTAAATTAAGTTCTAAAATGCAACATATCCATATAAAAAGTACAGTAAAAAGGACCTTTTCCTGATGCTGGGGAAATCAGATAAAACTTTTTTTTTGCTTAATTATTGAGTGCAATTATTTTCCTAAAGAAACTTCTTTCACATGTGAAAAAGATGTACCATGCTTTTTCTATTCCTGAGGACTATTCATTTAAAAAAAAACCCACCATGTAAATGTTTGTTGATTCCCATGTCAGCGATTCCATTACCTCCCACATCTCTTCATGAAAGTTTTATGCCTTTCAAAACATTAATAGTTACCGTAGCCCGTATTACATTATTTATATACGCAGGTCATATTCACACATGCAGTTTGTTTACAACAGACTCATTTCTTCCACTCAGAAATATTCCAAATCTCATGTCGCACACTTTCTTTCTTGCTGACCTTATTTACAAAAGCCCAAACACTGTAGTGATTTTTCTCCCAGACAAGGCCTAGGCTGTGATTCCAATAAAGACAAGCACAGGTCCCCATGTTGAAAATAAAACATTTTTACTACTTTTTAAACCTCAGGCATAAACATTCATTGCTTCTTCTGACAAAATCCCACCAATAACAACTGCCAATAGAGTTAGTTTAATAGAACCAACTTTCTAGAACATTACATTGCCCTCTAGACATTGAATGTCTTGAAAATTGCATATTGCATGGTTTGGCCCATAGGGGAACAAAGAAAATATCCTTGTTATCTTCTTTAGATGGTCAATCTAAGGTTTAGCCTCAGGAAATTTGCGCTTCTCTGGAAGCTGCAGGACCCACCACGGGGCTGAGTCCCCCAAGTCTGGATTGGGTTGCTTGCTAATGACACATAGGCTGTTCTTGGGAAACTTACTTCTTTTCACAAGCTCCTGGAATGTCTGACAAGAAGAGTTCAGTAGATCATCCTGTATGACTCCTTAGGTTTTGCTGCTCCCCTGTCTGACAGAATTTTTAGAGGACTGAATTATGTTTGTTCCTCATCAGCTAGGAAGGAGTTCAGTCTCTGTTTGGGGAAATCAGGAGGGGAAGATGCTGCTGCTTCTTACAATAGTTCCTTCAAATAATTTGCATTTCTCTTTTTTAGCTCGTAGCTGCTCTGCAAATGAGAAATTCCAGCTTCTGCTAACTATTCTTTATCCAGTAGTTTGAAAAAAACTCATTCCTCTTGCAGAAATAAGTGTGTAGTCACTTACCAGGCTGCTTTTAGACAACCCTTAATTCTTCCTTTTTAATTTTTCTTTTAGATACTGGCTCCTTGGAAAGTAAACAGAAAGTGAAAGAGTCCTGCACAAGTCTAAATTACCGTGGAAAGGTTGGGTTTTTTACCTCTCATGGCTCCACAAATATTAAAAAAAAAGATGTTAAAATCTTCTGCAACAGATTGAACTCTATACTGCTAACTTAAGACATTTTCTTCAGTACTTGAATCATTTCCTTCCCACTAATGAAATAGTTGAGATTGGAAGGGAGATTCAGTCCAAACCCTCTTCTCAAACAGGGTCACCTACAGCCAGTTTCTTCAGACCATGTCCAAATGGCATCCAAGCATGGAGGCTCCACAATATCCCTGGGCAACCTGTGCCAGTGCTCAGTCACTCTCACAGTAAATAAATACTTCCTGATGTTCAGAGGGAACTTCCAGTGTTTCAGGTTGTGCCCATTGCCCTTGGTCTTGTCCCTGGGCACCACTAAAAAGAGCCTGGCTCCATCTTCTTTGTACCCTCCTTTCAGGTATTAATATACATTGATAAGACACCCTTGATATTTCACGTCTTCCAGCTGAACAGTCCCAGCTGTCTCAGCCTTTCCTCATAGGACAGATGTTCCAGAACCTCAATCATGTTTGTGGCCCTTTATTGGACTCTGCTATGTCTGTATCTCCTGTACTGATGAGCCCAGAACAACACTGTACTCCAAGTTCTGAACAAAGGGGACCTGCTGGCGACACTTTATCTAAGGCAGTCCAGGACACTATTCACCTTCTTTGCCCCAAGGGCATGTTGCTGGCTCATATTCAACTTGGTGTCCACCTCAGATCCTTTTCTGCCAAACTGCTTTCCAGCTGGGTGGTCCCCAACATGTACTGGTGCATGGGGTTGTTGCTCCTGTCAGCCTATTCCTCCAGCCTGTTGAGGTCCTTCTGGACGGCAGCATGACCATAGATCAACATGTGTCAATCAATCCTCCTACTTTTGTTTCACTGGCAAATTTTCTGACTGCACGCTCTGCCTCATCATCCCAATCATTAATGAAGATCTTTAACAATACTGGACCCAGTGCCAATCCCTTAGCTGCTGGTCTCCAATTAGACTTTGCACTGGTGATTGATCAGCACTCCCTGGATCTGGATGTTCAGCCAGTTTTCTATACACCTCACTGTCCGCTTCTCCAGCTCACACGTCAAGAGCTTGTCTATGAGCATCTTATGGAAGACAGTGTAAAAGGCCTTACTGAAGTCCAGGTAGAAAATGTCCACTGCTCTCCTCTTCTCTACCAGGACAGTCACTTAACCATAGAAGTTTGTCAAGTTGGTCAAGCATGATTTCCCCTTGGTGACTGCAAGCTGACTACTCCTGATGACTTTCTTGTCCTCAGTGTGCCTGGAAATTATTCCCAGGGTTGGTTGTTTCACCATATTATCAGGGATTAAGGCTGACTGGCCTGTAGTTCCTTGGTTCCTCCTCCTTGCCCTTCTTGAAGAAGAATGACATTTGCTTTCTTCCAGTCTTTGGGCACTTTTAGTCACCATCAAGTTTGGCCAAGAACACCTTTTTCATCCATCCTGGCCTCCTGACATTCTTGCTTGATTTCATTTTTGTTGGGATGAAACTCTCTTGAGTTTGGAGGAGGTGATCCTTCAATATGAACCAGCTTTCTTGGCCACCGTTCCTTCCAGGACCTTATCTCATATTTGAAGATGCCAAAGTCTCTTCTCTTGAAATCCAGAGTTTTGAGATTGTTTTTCACCCTGCTCCCTGCCCCAGAGATCCTCAATTGCACTCAAAGGTGTTTCCAGACAACCTTCTTTTCAAATTATGGGTGCTGCTTCTAAAATTCACATTCATTTCATGACCTCAGTAGTGAGGTCAGGTTTCATGTTGACATTATTGTTGTCAAAACTGGGGCTAATATGTCTCCCAAAACACAGCCATCCTGATAAAGCCTGCTTTGTGATGTTAATTGCCCTGTGTTCAATCCAGTTAACCTGTACTCTGCTGGTAATGAATAGCCATAACCCACCATAGACTGCCAAGGGATGCAAAGTAAAGAGCCTAGGATTACTAATACTTTTCAATTGTACTGTCATAAAGGAATGAAATGGGTATTTCTGAAGGAATTCCCAGTTTTTATTAGTTACATTCCTATTTAGTCAAATATTTTTCAGCCAAATGTTTTGTATCTTTTCTGGTATTTCCTTTTGTGGAAAGACTGAGCAGCCTGTGGGTATGTGGGGCAGTCCACCTGCCCTTTTTGAAACCACATAACTTTAACATGGCTGTGGTATGGCAAATTAAAATTTCCCTTTCAGTCTGGATTAACCCAGTCTGCACATTTAAAATGATCTATTTGAAGAGATGTTCCTAGCTATCTGAATTTTCTGTCAATTTTAAACAAGTGTTATTATCCATAGATGATGTGAAAAAATAATCCTGTAATGTTTCAAATACAAAACAAAAATATTTATTGCTATGTATCTCCAAAAAACCCTTTGCCCACCTCTGTCTTTCCTGCAGTGCTATTAATAACTCTGTCCTTGGCTAGCAATGACCTATACCAAGAGTTCATATACAGAAGATGGCATGAAACTGTCTTAAGAGAAAGTGATTTTTAAAAGTGTGCAGCCCAGCACAGAGGAGCAATGCCACTTTTTATCTGTACCCATGCATGCTCAAAGTTTTTCCAGCTCTTGTGGAAGCAAACCCCTGCTTCCCAGCTCCCATCCGGCCACTTTCCCCCACTTTCAAAGGTGACAAGAGTTTTAGAGAAACCACCTGAACTGATATGCCTATCACAGTTCAAACTCATGTCTAAGCAAAGTAACTGTCATGGAAAGCTGTCTTGACATGGGCAACAGGACAGCTTTTGGATACCTGGAATGGAAAAACAACTCTTAAACATGAATATACTACGGATTCTTTAATTTCTGCTCTGACTGCTGTAAAACCTGGTGCAAGACTGGAGAAATAGTAGCTGCAACTTCATCAGCCATTGAATTTGGCAGAACTTTACCAAGATCAATGAAGTCTTGCGGATCATGATTTATTCTGGAGCTCTGCTCAGGGGAGAAGAGAAAGGAAGGTGCTCTCCCCTCTGCAAGCAGCGCTCATGGATTTATTGAGAGCTATAATCTAGAGCTGAGAGAGGAAATTCAGTGTGTATGGATACTCTTTGAAAGACTGCCAAAGGCTTTAGAAATAAGAACATAAATTGAAGGTGAACAAAACTGCAATTGAAACTATCTCCAGCAAATATAATTAAGAAAATAACCTAGTGAATGAAAAATACATTGGATTTTTAGAAATTACGTCGTTTTCAATAATACAAGAAAAGAGTTCCTAAAGGCAGGAATTCCCAAATTAAAGGGTGATATAAGAACCACTTTCAAGTAAATAGTCTGTCCTGGAGCCAAAAACTGTTACTGCCTTACCAACAACAATACCAGTATGTGGCAATAAATGTTCACAGTCCCCTGAGCTATAGCACTGCAGTTTGCTCCTGGTGCACCTTCAGCTTCTCCCACTTGGTCTTAGTCTTGACAACCCCTCCCCACCCCCAGGTATGACTTTGGTTTCTCTATTACAACCTTGCATATATCATAACTTTTCATTTACCTCTACTTCCCCATTTTTTCTCATTTTCTCTTGCTGTATTTCTATAAATCTGTAATTGCTGTTCATATCACTGAGATGGCAGAAGCTTTTAGCTAAAGGTATTCTCTTTTCTCACTGTGGAATTATGATAATCTAATAAACCATGAATAAACAACTTTCTATTTTCCAATCAGTTTCATTCAGAATTTTTCTCCTACTAAATCTGTTTATTCAAATCAGCAGTCTTTCAACAAGATAACTATATCAGATTTTTCTATATAAATTCCCAGTTCCCTTGATTTTAATTCACAGGACTGGCACTCACATGTAAGCAGGAAGAAGATGTATTTATTTCATGATCATTGCTGCACAGGTTCCACTTTGAGTTTGGACTGCCTGGACCCTCACAGTACCTTACCAAACAACCTAGCTGAAAGACCTTTTGGCTGCTCCAGTTATAATTTGACTGAAATGTTAGCATTGTGCTGTATGGTTCATCGGCTGAGGGTCAGGCTGTGCTTAGCACAGCTTCCGCCAGCCCTGAGCACAGCTAGGACCAGCTGTCTAGTGGGGAACAGGGTGAGACCAATCTCAACTTGTTTCAGTCAGGTTGTGTCTTCCACGAACCTGGAAAACTGGCCTTTTTCCAACATGGCAAAAGCACTGAAATGTTTAATGCACTATTGCTGTAGCCAGCCAGAGCCACCCCGACGCGCCCTGCCTTTCACTCTCCAGCTTGCCTTACAACGTTGAGCTAGTACAGGGGGGGCAACATCTGCTCCCCTGTATCCTCCCAGGGCTCAAGGAGCAAGAGGTGGTGATGAGATTATTTAAAAAAAACTAAAACAAAAACCCAAAACAATGGTGTAAGGCATGTGTTGGGATCTTCTGAGGATTTCATAGCAGCTGAGGCCTGAAGATCTGGGGGATGAGTCATTTAAACCAGACAAACTTTCCCCACCACCTCCCCACCTTCACATGAAAGGAAAGAGGGTCAGAGCCAGACCATCTGGACAACTCTGTGGGAGCAGTGGCCTGCAGAGAGGATTGGGCTGCCCACAATGCTTAGCAGGAAGCAAAGCAAAACAACTTGCTCTGCAGACCTTCCTCAAGCACGCTCATCAGCAGCTATTGGCTGATTTTATATCAATGAGTATTCGCAAAGATTAACCCTTATTTCCACTTTTCAAATGGGGAAAAAAGATTAAAGAAGAAAATACTATAAAGGAGACTACACTATGAAGAAGCTGATATTATAAAGAGGATGACATTAAGTTAAGTGTGAGTGTTTCAGAGCTACTGCTGTTGAGGCTAGAAGAAATTTGCCACAGAATTCGCAGTGCTGGTTAGAAAGTGCTATAAGGATTCCGAGTACTCTGCTGTTGTCACTCTACCTTACTATATTCACAGAGGGTTTAGAAGTTAAATTTGAAATGGAAATTCATAGGAGAGGCAACTGAACAAACAGGATAATATGTCATCAGAAAATGTAGATTTACAGTGCTTGTGAATGTGTAGAAAAATCCCAAGCCTATTTCTTCATTGATCAGATTTCTATTGCCATACAAATCTCTTGTGCAGATTACTGCAAAGCAGTCAAAATTAACAATTGTTCCTTTATTATTAGTCTAAAAAAATTTCCAACTTATATAGCTTCCCCAATTATCACTTTTTGGTAGCCCCATTACCCAACCTAACTATTTTTTTTCCTAGGGCAATTTCAACATTTTTTCAGTTTTGAATCACCCAGCAATAAAACATACAATGGAGAGAAATTGGCAATTGTTGCATGGAGTTATGCTATTTATTCAGGAAAGTATGAGCCTGCCTCATAAAAAATATACCCTTAAAAGGCAAAAATTGGCTTAAAATTTCTGTTAATGTTACCACACCTGTTACCACAGGAGACAGCGTATTCTTTCTCCCCCTGGTCCCACCCTGATTGTATTGCCTATGAAGACTTTTAAGGAAAGATTTTTTTTCTAGCTGACATAATTCAGAGGAAAACTAACTAAAACTATAAAGAAGTTTGTTTCTCAATGATCAAAGGACAGTTCCACAAAGCTTAACAAATTACAGGATTTCTGATATATACTTCCCATATTCCTGTGTTTCAAGTAGACGCATGTAAGTAAAGGACTGTGGGTTTCATCAAAATCATGACACATACTTGATGAGACCAGATCTATTAATTTTACTTTTTGACATGTCCTTTTTGGAAATTGCAATGGAATGTGACAACTATCACTGTTTCCTTCTCCTGGATTGCTGCAGGAAGTGGCTGTGCCCACTTATACTGCTGGAAAATGAAATAATCTATACAAGTATTTCTGGAATTTCAAAGCTTTTGAAGTTCAAAAATTAATGGTAAAAAAATTGCTATACAAATAAAAAACAATTTAGTTACCTCTGTAATGATTACTAAAAGGATTTCAGGCTACTAGAAAGCTTGGAAGTTTTAAAACAAAGAGAACACAGAGGTCAGGAACATCATGTTTAGATTAAACGAATGTCATAGGAATGTATTAGAGAAAACATTAGGGGCTGCACATATAACTAGCTTTCCTTCTAACATACATGTTAAATGATGATGTAGAGTGGGTCCCCCCTGTTCAATATACAAAGAAATAAAAGTTCAGGTATGTGTTGCGATAGAGGCAAATTTCCATCGTCTCTAATTTGGCAGAAATATGGGAAATGTGGAAGAGATGTTGGTAGAACATAAAAACCTCACTGTGAGGTTGGGCAATGCTACAGCTCCAAATCTTAATTAGTTTATTGATTAGCTCTATAAAGATGATGACTTGTTAACAAAAAGGATATGTTACTCATCCTTTGCCTATTGCAGTGCTGTAGCAATTCCAGGATGATTAGTATATAGATTTATATACTTGCCTCTACAGTCCATTTGTATAAACAAGTAGCTCAGAGGATTTAGCTAACACCCATCTGGTTACTTTAAAAGCAGAAGTACAAAAATATCAAAGCAACAGAAATAAAAATAGTTTTAACTGGCCTCCATCTGGCAATTTTAATAATGGAAATGCAGAGTTACAAAACGTGCCAGATATCTGAGGTTTATACATGAAGAAAAATCGTGATTAAAAACATTAAAAAAATTCCTGTAGAAGACAGGTTAGCTAGGAGTTTAGCTGGGGTTTGGCTAACTTCAGTATCGCAGGAATCTAGGTCACAATTTCACATAGCACAGAAAAAGCCTAAATGTTGGGGTTTACAGGAATACATAATAATTGCTTTGTAAACTAACTTGAAAATAACCTTTCTTGTGGGTTGGAGACTAAGACTGAATGAGGGGATTTCTGAAATACCTCCTTCTGCAACTGTTGATGTGACATTATCTTAAAATTTTAAAATTCTTTTACATTCTCAGAAATGTTTTCATTTTAGCTAATATGTTTAGTAGCTGAAAGTTTTAAGACTGCTCAGGCAGGGCATGATCAAATGTTCATTTGAAAGAAGAAAAGAGAAAAAACCTCACTGACTCCTTTCAATTGAATTCTACAGATCAGACTTGCATATTTTATAAACTTGGATGCTGACACCATAAGTGCTGCAACATTTAATGCAATATATTTTCTAAGTTAGTCCTAAACCCCAAAATCTTTCCACAGCAGGTTTGGAATGATCATGGTTTGCATTTTTCTTCTTCTTCTTTTTTTTTTTTTTTCTTCTTCCCACTTCTCACTTGTTTTGTTTCACTTTGAATACTTCACAGTGTTTGTATTTTGAAAGCTGGCCTATTTTTGCTCACAAAGCAGCAGATTCAGTTTGTGGTATAAATGCTAAATCAGCATGTGTCAAACTTGTTAAACCTTTTTTATGCCAAGCCTTGAAGGACCTGATAAAATAAAGCTGTAAAGATATACATTTTAATAAAACATTATTCATGCGCTGTTAGTCCACAAAATATTCTCATGTACTATATAGAAATGAAAAGCAACATTTCTCTGGCCTAAAGCTAACTTTTTATGACTCCCTTGGTAATTTTTCCATTCTTTAATACTACTTTATTTATTTATTTTACAATAAGCTTTCAGAAAAGGGATGGCATTTTTCTCTACACGTTTGCATGTGCTTTTCTTTTTTTCCCCCTGACCCTTTACATCATCTATAGAAAATTTAATAGGGATATGGAAATCAGACAGGGTAACTGCTGGAAGCAATATGTGCTGATCAAAACTCAGAGACAGCAGCTCTGTGGAGGGTGGAACTGGGGTTGTGTGGTTCAGATGCTGGCCTGGGAGTTGCGAGATCTGGGTTTTCTTCCTTAATCCGCCTGACCCCCCTGAGTGATACTGGTTCTTTGTTTGCTCAACGGGAATGATAATATTTACATTCCCCCGTTCTTTTGTCTATTTAAATGATAGGTGGCTTGAGAATCCTACTGTCTTTTATAGTGATGCACAGTGTACAGCATGGTGCAGTTATTTCAACTGATGCTTTTAGATAATACCAGAAGCTAAAAATACTCTTTAGGGACCTAAGTATGCTGCCCTGTTTTGTGCCTCTGCTCTCCTGCAAGGTCGAGAATGAAAGCCCTCAGACCAGGAGGACGGCATTGGCTTGTAGGCAAAGCCAGACCTTTGGGTGCTTAAATACTGGGTATGAGGTGTTTATTTCCCAATCTACAAGACTTTTAATGCATTGGAATGACTCGGGTATTCCAATACTGGCTCCATCCTGTTGGCTTTCTGAAGATATTCACTGGTAGGTGCATGGCGTTCAATGATAGATGTATAGCTATCTCTCACCCTCAGTCAGAAAAACACTTTCATTAGTCCAATTTTCATATATTTAGACTCTTTTCAGAGTTGTGATTCACATTTATCTGTCTGTAAGCCATCCATTCAGCTGTATCAGAGTACATGAAGAGCCCCATGATATTCTCAAGGCCATCAGCAGATTTCCAGGCTTCGTGAATGTATAGACCTACAGGACCTCCAGAATAGGTCCTCTGGACATCATCAGAAATGGGTTGTCATCAGTAAGTCAAACCCCATTGGGTACAACCTTTTTTTCTACCCTCATGGCTATGCAGAAATCAGTAAAACTTCTGTGAATATTTGTCCCCTCTTGTGCCCTGATGGCCCATGGTGTGAGTCATTTTTTCTAGTAGGGACAGAGGTCACAGGTATGTCACAACCATGCAGACCTTTTTCAGAGGCTCTCAAGAATGAGGGCAAATGAATCAAAGCGTTGACCGAAGGCCTCCTTGCGTTTACCCATGCTGACAGAGTGACCAGCGATGAAGGTCAACATCTGGACTGATAAGGAGTTCTTCAGGAACAAACAAAGAATTTCTGGTTTGAGGCAATATCAACCAGTTGCTGTGCAAATATCAAGGACTGTAACTGGGTTAACTATAGAACTACAGAAAACTGCAAGGACTGCAGGAGATAATTATCTTTAATACAGCATGACAAAGTATCATTTTCTCTTATTATGCAAAAAATTAGGTGCATGGAGAAAGAGGCAGAACTGCTGTTGGGAATGTAGTTTAGCTTCTCCACTGTAGGCATTGGTGGCACAAAGCAACTTATTCTTTCTTTTTCTCCCCATGCCTGAGATTATTTTTTTCCTGTCTTGAAGGAGCCCCACTGTTCTTCCCTGCCTTCCACACCTGTTCTCTTCTTCTTTGTCTGCTGAGCTACAAAGTAAAACAATAAACATTCAAGGCACAAAAATTCATGTGGTATGGCTCCCAATACTCAGGAGCTGATGAACTGAGAAGGAAGGAAAGATTTTTTTCTAATTGAGCCTTGAATTCCTTCTTCAGCAGATGAGCGTCTCAAATATGAAGGTTAAATCCATATTCTGCCACACTTAAAGGTATTTTGGGCTGAGGAATTGAGTGGAATTCTTGCCAAAAGAGCGGGCATAGAGGGAATGCTGGCTGGTTGTGCAAAAGTAGATAGAAAACTGTCCTAGGGTTTGGGAGGTGGGTTTTGCTGCACTGGCATGCTGGGTGATTAATGCAAGCCACTTAGCATCTCCTTCCTCCCCCTTGCTGTGCCTTAGGTTCAGGAGGAACAATGACATTTTTCTCCTTTGTACTGATTTGAAAGCTACTGATGAAAACTGCTACTCAAACATTAGTTAGTCATNTTCACAACTTTTTTTTTTCTACTGAGAAAACATGGATGGAAACATTCCAGCAAGCTCTGGAAACAAATTAATTCCTTGTTTTGCAAAACATACTTTTATACTATGGTTATATTATTCACAAGCAAAGAGAATCTTAAAAGGAAAGACTGGATGATTTCCCATATCCCTGTAAGTGAAGTTGTTATTACCTTTGCTACTGCTCAGAAAAATCTCAACAGGTCATTATGTTCTACTGTGTGTCTCAGACCTGAAGGAGCAAGGGAATTCACATTCATTTAAAGATACTGCTGTACTGCCTCCATAAATCCCTTCAATGGGACAAGATGTAGGCCTAGCTTGATGAGATAAAGGTAGTGTTTTATACCAAGTTTTCAAGCTTCATTCTATATAGTCATTGATTTTGTGGGTATACATCAGAATTTTATGTTCTTCTGGATATCATTGTCTACAATTCCATTCTTTACTTTAAAAAAGGAGCAATTGACTCACAACACCCAGAATACATCCTACAACATCAATCTGCTGTGTTTTAGGGTCTTACTGTAATGCAATAAAGCACTTTTATTTCATACAAAGAATGATTTCTGCTGAAGTTAATGTCTTAAGTATAACACATCCACATTGGGTAATGTTATCATAGCATATATTTCTTCTCTAAGAGTTA
>VZTM01021952.1:1057-26844 GCA_013400555.1 Jacana jacana | reverse complement strand
CCGCCGAAGAGCAGGAGGCCGCCGCAGCCATTTTCCCGGCCGCTGCCGCCGCCGCCCTCAGGACAAGAGGCACGGGGGGAGCCGCTCACTGACAGTCCCTGGAGGAGCCGCCGCCGTCGCCAGTCACCATCCGGGTCCGGGGAGAGGGGGAAAGGGAGAGCGCCAGCGTGAGCAGGAAGTGACACAACCGCGCCGGATGCGGAACCGCCAGCCTGACACTGGGCAGGGGGCGGATTGGGGAGAGGAGAGGGAAGAGCCGCTCCTCACGGTGGGGTGGGGTGGGGGGGTGGAGCTCCGCTGCGCGCGCACCTCCTCACCTCCCCCACCCCACACCCCCGTCCTTCATAGGGTGGGGGCTGCCGCCATCCCACGAGTGCGCGGGCAGAGGGTGCGAGGGACTGGCTGCGCAGGAGGGCGGCCTACGAGAGAGATTCCCGCCCCACGGCGGAGGCGTTGGCTGAAGTTCCCCGTCCTAGCCCCGCTCCCTGCGGGCCCTGACCGCCGTCCTGCTGCCCCTGGCCCGCCTCTGGGCCTTGTCTTCACAGCCTGGTGCGAAGACTGGGTGGGTGAGCGCGGGAGGGCGTTTGCCGCCTCCCGCCCCGGGGAAACCGGGGTGGGGGTGTTATTTCTCACACCCTGACCCTGAGACTCTACACATCCCTGTCACGCTTGGAGCGGCGATGGGAGAGCGCCCCTGTTTTTAAGTTGCCTCCGGTACCAAGTGGAAGTAATTGCTGCGGCTTCTTTCACAATGGCTCTGGTGCTCCCGGGGCAACACGGGACTCGTCTCCTCGTGTGGGAAACACGCGGTGGTTCCAAGGCTCAATTCCTCCTCTGCCCCCCCTCCCTCATTTTTGGCCCCAAAAGTGGGGATCTCTGCCCGCAAAAGCATTTTATTCTGAAGCAGCACTCGCCACGCTTCAAGAAATTACCTAAGTATAGTAAAGCCTTTTGTATTGCTGTGAGTTTTGCTGTTCACCTGCTGGAATACCAACCGCAGGTTGTAGAGCTAAGCCTGCCTGCAGGCCGCCTTTTATCTAGGGGACAAGTTCTGCTTAAATACTTGGGAAAACTTTATGGCTACTGATGGTCGTAAATATAATGAAGTTTCCAATACAATGTGGTTTCTTACAGAGGAGTATTTTTATTAGAAGGACCCAAATGAGCACAGGCTACTGTAGGAGGGGTATAATTTAAGAGACAGTGTCTCCATAAAGACAAATACGTGGGTATGTATGTAACCCAAGCCAGTCCAAACTGTCCTGAGAGTGAAATAAGCAGCTTTTAAGCTCACTTTGCTACCTCATGTAAAACATTAAAGGCGACAAAACTTAACGCAGAGCTCAAGTTGTAGGTTGTCTCCAAGTCAAAGCAACTATTTCATACACTTTTCAAGTAGGCATGATTTTTCTGACAAACAACAGAATAGGTCTGGTGGGGAGAAGATAGAGAAGGACACGTGTATGTGTCTCAGTGCTCCATACAGAAGATCATCCAAAGAGCATTTTGCCATATTAAGGTATGAGATCTCTCCTGTCTCACAAAAAGCAATGTTGCATCTTGGAAAGGAATCTTTTTGCTAGATGGATGTGCTCGAAGGTTCCGGTTCTGACAGAAGTAGTATATTTATTGTCACAAACATTTATTTATAGCCTCAAAACTTGAGACTGATGACACGTATCAGAATATAGACGTCTTAACTCAGTAAATATAAATGAGCTTCATACATTCTGTAAACAAGTTTAATTCAAAATTCTTTATAAAATACATCTTTTATTTACACACATACCTCATCTGAAAATATGAGTTTGTTTAATGCAAAGTTCTTACAAACTATCGGAACCATTTGAGGGCTGTTTGTACATATTTCTTGCACAGCATATGCAAAAGGTGGCCCTGGGAACACTAAGATTAAAAGGTGCAAATCTGCAGTTGTGTACAAAACATGTACTATGTTAAGTGCTTATCTACATTGCATATTACATGTGCCAAGTCTGGGGAAAGGAACAGTTAAAATTGCAACTACAAATTTCACAGAACATCAGAATAGAAGAAATTAAGAGATCTGAAGATTAAATACATCATTCTTGCATCCTTCAAATAGTCCTAGTAATTCCAGATGCACAGGATCTTATGGACAGGTAACGGCCAACTATACATAGAGAACTAAGCTTAAAGCTCTCTGAAAGCCCAGGACCCTAAACGTGGCCTCGGCCTTCATGTTTGTGGTGATGTTAGTTAAATGTGTAGTCACATTAGAGTCTTCTAATACTAGCTGGATGTTCCTGTTAAAAAAGAAATACAGGTCACAAAAAATGAGATCAGATTATCATGCAAGATTCTAAAGCCAGAATGCCTTCTTTTAATACACTGTCACTTGCTTTTTTTGAAAAAGTCATTTATTTGGAATGAATGCTCACAAAACACTTGCAGGCAAGTACTAAGCTGCTGCTCTAACGGGTTTAGTACAACTCTGCAGCGATTCCACCAGAGCTTCTGTAGAAGTCAAAACTTAGGTGAAAAGTCCAACACTTTACCAGTTTGTCCTCCTTCACAGTATTACCAGCTAAAGTATTACATTACAATTTATGTCCAGCACCAAGTTTCTGTTCAAAACTAACACAAGTATCAGCCAGGGAAACAGAATGAATAAGCTGAAGTTTTGTGGCAGAGTTGGAATTTGAGCATAGATTTTGCATCACTAATGAGTAATAAAACCAAATGACCAAAATGGCAAGCTGTGCCATCTAGAAAGGCAGAACACTACAGTTCTGATAAGGAAACATGTCCATTAGGGATCAAAGACAGCCCGTGCTGTTACCTTGTCATGGTTGATTTTTATTTGTAGAATTAAAAAGAAAAGAAAGAAAAACCCAAGAGACATCAGGAATGCTTTTTTCCTTAAAAAATAAAAAGATTAGAAACTTGAGATCTATTCTAAATACTGAAGATTGCAAATGCCTCCATTAGTCCCACGCAAAGTGAACTCCAGTGGACTTCTCTCGTGAAGAAATTACCAGGAGAACCACTGCAGAAGCAATCACCAGAGGACACGGGAAACATTTAACATGTCATCACGTTGTTACACACTCCTTGGACAGTCAAAGTTAGCGAGACTGTGATTGTTACGAAGGCTGTCCCTTCTGCCTCGTTTCAGTGGAGGGAGAATCTGGCCTTGCAAATCCTTTCATTTCTCTGTTTAAGGGACTACTGGTATCGGGAAAGCAAGATGAATGCATGTTAAATACCATGCTAAAAGCAAGACAGAGCAAGATGTTGTAAAACATCGTTAGGGAAGCATTATTTTTATTTTTGTCATCATAAAATAACATTGTTTAAAGATCACACAAATTTGATAGATCATCTTTTCTTCTCCAACATTAAGCCAACACTACAGTTGAGAAAGGTGTTCACCTGTTTCTCTGCAAATTTATACTTTCAAGTAAAATAATTTGATTCTCTAAATATGCCATTTAATGAATAATGTCACGCAGTAAATATCTTGCTCCTTTGGTCAGAGATAGTAAATGAAGACTTCAAATACTTGTATCTTCAGTTTTTAAAAACCCAATATACATCCTTAACCAAGGAGTACTGACGCTACACACAAGCCGTAGATACAAAATACACAGTATATACATGTTTTGAAAACAAATTGGAATTTATAAAAACTCAATGGCCAAATCAAAGTAATTGAGGCACTAAATTAAAAGTAGCATCTTCACGTCTTGGTTATTCACACTATTCTGTGAACAATCAGGACTGTTTCATAAAATATATATTATCTACAGAATTTGCTGTGCCAAAAAAGCCAGCTGTGTTTAAGCTCAAAAGAAAAATTGCACTTTGAGATTGTTTCAGTTAATCTCATTTTTCTCTTTGAATATAGTCATCTGGTCCTAGTGCTTTTGGCACAGGTATGGAATTGTGGTTTTGCTACACTTTCTTACAAAACACAAGGTTCTTATCTTGTTCATTAAAATCTGAAGAATCTTAAACAAACCTAGAACTTTGATACAAATCTATATAGCTACAATCGCTTCATTAAATAATATACACAAATACGCTCTTCGATCTTAAAACATCTTTGACAACTGGATACAAAACAGTCACTTTATTATCTCCAGCTTTATGTGTCATCGGTCTGCAAGTGAATAAAATATAATTGCCAACCACATCTTGCACGAGATCACACCCCAGTGTACAAGGACAGAAAATAAATGTATAATAAAAAGATTGGATAAATTAGAAGGGGTTTCTTGGTCTTGAATTCTTCTCCGACTAGTAATGATGCAGCACTGTATGCAGCCCAAAAGACTCCAAACAGCTGAAAAAGAAGATAAACAATCTTAGCTGACACCACAAGAATCTCTCTCCAAATGTCAAGACACAAATCAGTTCTTCTCCCAATGTAACTAAAAAGAACCCCTGCCCCCCAAAAGAATTGGGGGAGGAGGAGAATTCACACACACACACACAAAATATACTCTACATTTAATTTTAGAGAATTATTTATCAAATATGTATGTTATTTTTGCTTGAGACACTTGTAGTGAAATGAGCAGCTAAGGATCTACAGTAACTCTCCTTTAAGACACCATAGATAGCACAAAGCAAGCTGTAAGCTTACATCCAATTGGAAATTTGACTGGATAAACAACTTGAATTTTATCTTAACTGTTGTCAACTATTAACTCCTCCCTTTCTACAAGCTGTACTTGTCTCTTCCTTCCACACTATATAGGGTTATATTGCCTTTTTTTTTTAATTTCAGGATTCATCTGGCTCACAAGCTTCAATTTATTTATGGTGCCCATGCCTCAAGGTGACTGAAACTCACATTCCTGTCTCTTTCAGGTGCAGTGAGAAGGCTATCAAAATACAATCTCTATCAAGAACTGTATTGCTTACTAAGTTAGGAAAGAACCAGTTTAAGACACTGGTAGAAAGTAACATTAGCTATGAATATCCACTGTGTTATATGAAGTTAGCATCCATACTTAAAAAAAAAAAAAGTCTTGATATCAGTGACCTTGACTCAAACTTCAACGTAATAAGGTTGTAGCAAAAAATAAGCAGACATTATTATCTTCCAGCAGCACCTTGACTATTAATCAAAAGGAGAAATACTGAACAGCATGCTAAACCACCGTTGTCTCCTGCAAACCACAAGACCAATGAAGGCAGACATAACAGGACCCCAACAAAGAACTTCCACAGCTGTGTCAGAGGAGCTGAAGCCCCTCCAGGGATTACGTGGCTCATTCAACTGCTATTGAAAAAAGAAAAATCTGAATGTGCTTGCACACTTCTGGTGTTGCTGCCTAACCCAGGCTGCAGAGATAGACAAGGGGGACAGTCAGGATGACTGAACTCCCTAACACATGTTAGAAAAATTGCAGCAATTACAACAATCAGGGTGCATTACTTGTGTAGTTTACTTTGCTGACTGCACCGGAAAGGAACTGACCAAAATGTCACTATTTCATGGCAGGTTCCCCAGCTTCCCCTGGCACAGAGCTCCCAAGCCGTACACGAAGCAGTAGTTGCACAGTGTAAGCAGTTTTGGCCAGACAGGCCTTGTCCTGCATTTTCACACTAACAATGCAAAGGCAAGAACCTTGCACAGATTCACCCTGAGGTGAAGGTAAGACTGTTAGTAGTAATCAAGGAACAGAGGTTTCATTAACATATATTTATTTTCAAGTTATATATTAGTTAACTGGCAAATTACAAATTTTCTGACTGTATCACTGACTAGTAATTGCAAGTTACCACATCGCAAACACAGCGACTGTTATTTAGCATATGCTTTACTTGTACTTCAATTATACTGTTTACCAGCAAGCTAAAAGGACAGAAACCAGTCAGATCATCAGAACAAAAACTCAGAAAACATGCAGCTTAGCTAGCAATGGAATTTTTTTTCAGTCAACCTTTAGGAAAGTTCAGCAGTAACTTCAGAGGCTGCCCAAAAGGGTTTTAAGAAGTACTAGGGGTGTTCAAGAACGTTATGTCGTTCCAGGATCTATGAGGGAACATTGCTAGTTTCATAAAAGGTGTCCAACAGCAGGTGGTATCAGGCAAGTTATTCTTGCTTTGTGCCTTACATTCCACGTCTGCAAAATCAGAGCAATTCCCCTTCCCTGCAAAGGGTATTGAGAGCTTTGTACTGCTGCCACTATGGGGAGGTCTCAGAACAATGACTAACGTCAGATTCACACTGCAGTAACTAAAAATAACCTGGATGATGGGGAAAGAGCTAGAACAGCTTATTTTCAGATTCTTCATTTTGAAGTTTAATTATGCATCCTCTTCTCAAAATGATAATCCTCTTTATTTTAATGCAACTACTATAACATAACATAATACCTGATAACAACAGGTGTTGTTATAGCAACAGTGCTGTATATCCCCAATTACTCAAGAGACATTTAAACCAGAATTCATTTAGCAGTCACGTCCACCATGCTAACCGAAACAAGGAGAGAGCTCAGAGTTCTAAATATCCGGAGACATCGTTACCTTGTCCCAAACAGATTAATACTTGAAGTCTTAGGAAAGTGACTTAAAACCAACTGTAAAAAATTCCCAGCAGATGATACCAAACTTACTTTTATTAGGGTAGAAACGACTTCAAATGATCCAACCACCAGGAGTACAGGTGCTATGACAATGAGGGGAAGTAAGGAATATCCTATCACACCAAGAACTTGACCATAAGCAACCTGAAATTTTCAAGCACATAAACCCAAGCTTTTTAGTATTCAATCTTTGTCACCAAACACAATTCAATGTTGGTATAATAGTAATAGTGATAATATATTAATGAAGTCTCAGCTAAAGGAAATTTGCTAGTATGAAAATTGGTTTTGTATGCTACCCCCCTAGAATTGTGTAATTATTCAGTTCTTAGAAATACATTGTCTTGGGGGTTGTTTGGGGTTTTTTTTGGTTTGGTTTGTTTTTTTTTACCACTGTAACAACACTTATCACACCCAAGGGCATTATTTACACAGGTTAAAATATGCAATCCCACCAGCCCCTCACATTTTCACACTCTGCCTTACGTAGTTCTCAACCGCCACTCTCCATGGAGTGCACAACTGATGCCCAGGAGAACAGAACTACCACAGACCTTTTGGTTACCAGCTGTAGTCCTGGTTGTAACAAGCTGCAAAGATGTAATTTCTTGCACTACCATACTCATATCCATTATACATAATGGCATCGGGGGAAGACCCACAAGTCAGGGGAAGACCTCACAGACACCTCCCGATTTCCAGTTTAAGTTTATTCTGACTATCTGAAAGACTTGTTCAGAGTATTTCCATAACTGTTTTTACCTTCATGGGTATCGATATATGCCTATTTTCCCATAGTACAGTTTGAAATGTTCCCGGGTCCAGCTGAGCTTCTTGGATTTCACAGGAAAACCAATGGTGAGACAAGTGATGATCTTGCAAGCAATCTTTTGGGGCTGTTGATCCTTCACAGTGAACTGTGCAGACCTATACTTTCTCCCCACTTTATAGATTCTGATAATTTCACATTTTGAGCCACAAAAATAGATTGATTTAAGGGCCTCTGGATTATGCTGGTACACAGAATAAACATATAATCAGAGGTATCAAAGCTTTTCCTTTCCAGTGTTCACATGAGAATACTCTAGCAATTATGATTAAAAGGAAAATCTAAAGAAAAAAATAATGTAAATAATGCAGGAAGACAGCAACTCTAGTTCATTATTAATGCTAGATGCATAGTAAAAATGTAAAAATTGGGTATCACTGGATATTTAGTTCTTCACAATACAGTTCAATGCAATTTGTGCTGCAGAGCCATTTTAAGAAGTTTCTACCCTTCTGAATGTTCCTCTGAAGCTGTCTGCGGGCCTTGCTGTAAGTCATTTTCTGTTGTTTACATCTGAATCACTTACTGACTCCATTTGTAAACAGCTACTCCAACCCTGCTGGTGTGAGCAGCTGGAGGGAGGGACGTAGGCCAGAACTTCCATTGGCTTTGCAGTTGAACACGTGGTGACCTTCAACCTTTAACAGGTTTAAATTGCATCAGACTAAGGATGAAAACAAACACTGGTAGGTGCTCTACTCACAGGGACACTAGAGAACTGATCAGAACTGATGTTAACCCGCTTGAAAAAAACTAAATAGATAAAATAAAGGGCAGTGCAAGAGCAGTGCAAAGGAGCAGAACGGGTCCCAGTTCAGCTTAGTGACTGCAGAATAGAAAGCACTTGTCCCTCAAGAATGGACTTCAATTCTGTATCACAGGCACCAGTTAGAATTTCTGGGATTCATAGTACAAATTTCCAGGTTGTTTATCACATCCAGCACACCATCCAGCACATGGAAAGATCAGCTCTGTATTTTAGATTTTATTTTGGAGGTCAGGAACCTGAAATATCTGTTACACTTACCAGCTGCATCCATTCTTAGTTCACTACAAGGTACAAAGCCATGCACCAAGAAAACCCAAATACTACTGAAAAACGTAACCAAGACACTTTACATTACCTCCCTCTACTTCCTTTTTGCATACAGGTACTTACTTCTCCTCCAAGAACCCTGGCCAGTAAAAAAATTGTCAAGGATCCAAATATCCAAATAGTTATAATCCAAGAAACAACCTTCAAGAGATAAAAGAACAATTCATTGATATTCATAGTTTTCATTGTGAGAAAGGGAAACTCACTTCTATCATCACTTTCACTGCAGTCAAGAATTGTATGATGCAAAACAATAGTTTTGCTCAGTATCAGAACACAACTTGAGAATCAAATTCCGTGGTTACATTCACAGAACCTCATTGATGGTAGATCTGATGAACATGGAATGCACAAGCAATGTGTTTTGTAAGTACTGTAACATTGCATCAGAGTAGGAAGGGTTTAGTTGAAACTAAAGCTAAGACTACTCTAGCTAAATGTCTTCATATCCTGCCTGTTAGAAAAGGTGGGCTCAGAGAGCTTTTAGAAGTCAGCCCCATCAATACAAGGCATTAGAATTCTGCTTCTTTTATCCATAAAGATGCCACGTAATTCTTTACTCAAATTGAGACCTCTCGGAAGACGACATAGGACTTCAACTCAGTAGAACTTGATTACAACTTCAGAAACAACCCCAGACTCTTGGGACAAAGTCTGTCCTATTTTCTTGCTTCTTTCATTGGTCTGCTCTTAAACTGAAGCAATCTTAAAATAAAATAGTTCTCCATCTTAACAGAACCTTCAAAGTAACTTAGTTGTTCTTGCAGTTGAGGCACTGGGAGAATTGGAAGTAGCTCTCCATTTTTAGAGGAAAGAACAGTATTAGACCAGTCTCTGTATTTCCAAATAGACAAATGGCTGCACTTAAAAGTGAAGTTAGTACTCAATTAAAATTTTTTGCTCCATTAAAAGTTTCAGATTCACAGAATAAGCACATAGGCAATGATTTATCTTTAAATTTAAAAGCAGATAAAGGTCACAGCACCACTTCAAAAAATTAAGATAAATGGTTTTAAGCTATTTGTGAAAATAGTGCACAGCCTCCTGTCCTGGTTTGAGGTAAAACAAACCAATTTTCTGTTTTACTTTTTTGGCTGGACCTCTTCTAACCAACTGAAGTCTGAAATTAACAGCATATGTTCAGGAACTGTTCACTCTCCCAGAGATCAGACCTGATGATACCAAGGAATGGTCTGCAGAGAGGCCCTTGCTTATATTTATTGCTATAACAACCAAGGGCAGGGAATTTCGTCATTTGACCTGTTGGAGGGTCAGAAGCAGAAAAGTGTCGAGGAGTCACACCTGTGGGGAGGAGCAGACAGGACAGGAGACCCAAAACTGACCAACTGGGGTATTACATCCCATCCACATCACACTCTGTATAAAAGCAGAGGGATCAAAGGGTCAACCTCTTCCTTCAATGGCTGATGTCTGAGGACCCTGTCTGTTCCTCTGCCTTTGATCCTGATCCGAGCACTCCTGACTCCATTTCTGGAACCCAGCTCCTGTTGGTCACCGAGTCCAGCCTGGGACTTTTCCTGATGCCTGCTGGTGACGTGATCATCATTTGGGGAGCTTCATATGGTTTTGTATAGACTGTATACTTTTTTAAAAAAAGTTTTTCTTTTAATTATATTATTATTATTTATATTTTCATTAAAGTCGTTTAGGTGGGTTTTTTTCTAAACTCTTAATTCTCTTTAAGCCCTTCCTCTCCCTCTCCTCTCTTTTTCTCAGTGAGGGGAGGGAAGGGTCATCTGTCTGATTGGTCAAAACCAGGACACCTTTTAATTCCTCCTTTCTTCCACAGTCTAAAAGAAGAGGACCAGATTAAAGTCCTAGAGCAGGAACACTTGTCTCCCTCCAGCTTACAGTCCACTATTCAGTTCATCTAGTCTAGCTGCTGTCAATCATCCTGTTTCTAGTTACTAGCTTCTCTCCTCACACAGATACAGCACTCCTGCATCTGGATGCTAAATCCACTGTTCCTAAGAAACCATAGGCACTGTAGGTACACAAACTACAGAAGGCAGCTTATCTGTCACGGGATCAAGGAACAGTCCTTGCTTTGCCTAGGAGGCAGTTAAGTGGTCCACCCAGAAGACTTAAATAATACAGTGGCTTAGTCTACTCACTTCAAGTCTCTTAGAAACAAGATAGTGAGAGTGAACTCTTAGTCAGCATTTGGTGCACCATATGGCAGCCAGAGGTCACAAAGGGAATGATTTTCCTCTCACAATTCACAAAAATCCTTGCATAAGCACATTCTGCTGCTTTACGTACGGCTTATTGCTGTACTACATTGTATTCAAAACAACTGTAACTACAAGTATAGTCAATGATTTCTGAAGAAGGATCATCTAGGTTCACATTCAAATCATGACTACAAACAATACCCCTTCTCTATTTCCATCTGAACATAAAGAAGAAAAGCTAATGGTATTTATGGAGGCCAATTAAACCTGCACAATGGCTCTGACTAGCTGATCACCCTAGCATTCAACAGGAATTACAGGGGAAAAAAAAAAATCTCTTTACTAGAGGAAAGTCATTTGTTTGTAATTGAGCAAGGAGGACAAAATAGCAAACGGCACTAATGAAGATTAAATACTACATCACAACTGTTGTTATCTGGTGTATGAATTTAAGAAATAGCTTTATTTGTCAGGAAATTGAAATTCATGGCATCCAAACAAATGTTCTTCAGCAACATTCTTACATTCTTTTGGTAATAAAAAGCACATTAACAAAAGGTCAGGATTAAAATGGAAAGATTAAGTAATATGCCTATAAACCCATTAATATCTATATATTTCCTCTAGAAACCACATCTTTCCTTTGTTTTACTGCATAAAAACAAATCTGACATTTCAACATGATTAACTTACCCGTGGGCTATTTAATACATTTCTCACTGCTGTCTTTCTACAGCAGAGAACTTGAGAAACAGCATTTGCAATGCCCCGCATTAGCATGGGAGGAAAAGATTTTCTACCTACATAACAATGCAAATTGCTTAGCAATCACGTGCCCAAATTTAGTTAAGATTTCTTTTTAGGTAGAAGGCTTATACCTACCTTAAATTGTCCATATAATGAGATCATTGAGAAGAAGAGGACAACTGCCAGAGGACCCCAGAAGTCCGGATTGTCTCTCACCACCTGCCTATTAAATCCAAGAGATGGCATAGGCATCAACACACATCGAATTTTGTAGTAAATATCCTTCAGATCAATGTCGAGTTCTTCCCTGAAATCGAGTAAAGTGAAGGAGTATTACCATACACCACAGTAATGAAAGAAAGCATAAAGAGAGTAAGTTTGGGGGCAAACAGTAAATTGATAGAGCAAGTCTCCTGTCACCCATAAGGCTTCCTGAAGCCATGACTAGCAAAGGAGCAGTTCTGTCCACAGCAAAGCATCACCGCACCTTCATCCTGCATTCAGCAACTGGTGTGATACAGTTGTATATATTTAATTACTCAAAAATCAATTATCTGTCTGAGAACAGAAAACGTACACCACACCCCAACAGTCTACACTTCAGCAAAAGAGCTCTTTTCTGAGATGCAGGAAGATGACACATGTCTGTATTCCTATAACGAGCAGTTTGCCGTGAGCCCACTTATTATGGAAAAATGTATTTCAAATTCTACAAGAAAGAATATCTTTACACTCAGTAATCCTAGGCCATTCAGAATACATCAGGTAAATTTCTTAAAATAAAATGGGGTTTAACTTGCTTCAAAAACAGTAGCTTTCAGTAGACCAGTTTACACCAATTGTTTAAATATTAGCGTGTTTCCAATACAGGTTAAAAAAAAAGGCCAATTAAACTATCAATAAATTCTATCCACATATCTTGCTCTTGTATTCCCTTCTCCACTCCTTGTTACAAATGATCTGTAAGCAGCTACCAGAAGACTCTTCTGCATAGGAAACTCTTAACTGGTATGTCTTGCTCTGATTGTCCCAGCATAATGGGAAGGAAGGAATCAGACTTGCCAAGTAATGGCCAGTTCCACTTCTTCCAGTTTATGCGTGGAACCTTAAGACGGGACCGTATGCTAGCCTTGCTTTATGCAGTCATGACCGAGGAGCTCTAAAGCATTGCAAGAGACTGCCCGGCAGGTACCCCTCTGCTCAACACTTAAGAGCACAATGGAGAAAAATGCAGAATCGTATCCTGAGTCCGTTTACGAAAGTCTTGTGCAAGGCTTTGCTATATGGCTTTCTTCCTCAGAAAAGCTGAAGTAAGAAATAAACGCAGAGACATGATTCACCACAATTTCTCCTTAAAAAAAAATAAAATAATTAAGTATTGCTCATCAAGTCCCTCAAGGCAACTGCAGGATGGCTGTTACTGAAGCTATTTCAGAATTGGCATTACTAACCTGTGATTAAATAACAAAAAATGCTCTTTAAAAATGAATTTAAAGACTAAAAGTATCTATTTTCCACCATCTATCTACTTCTTATCTAAACAGGATGTAGCATTCCTATATTTTACTCCAAAGACTGTATAACACAAGTATTTCCTGTCTGGAAATAAGTCTTTGTCATTGCCTAGGGCTTCTGACAGTTTCTCATGTGAATAAACTGTCTTCTGTATGAAGCTGATAGCTTCCTCACTGAAGAAGTAACAGAGGCTGCAACAGGAAACAAGTGTCTGGAGTAAGGCTGCCCAATGAAAAAGGAAAAACATTCATCTCACTCTACTGAACAAAATGCTTGTGCAGTAACACCGCATTGAATGTCCCTCAGCTGGCTGCCACTCTCTACACCCTTAGGATTCAGGTGCAAGGCTTCATCACAGCATGTGTCATGGGAATAATCAGAACTGTATAAAAACTGCTACATGGAAGCCAGATTATGGTCTTCTCCATTAGGACGATTATACCCATCCTGCTTGCCACAAACTGATCATTTCCCTGGCATCTTCTCCTCACTTCCAGCAAACAATACCTTCAAACTCTTGTCTTTGAATCAGCTTTGTTTTGTGGTACAAGCTAGCCCAAAGAGGAAATTCAGATGTCACCTCAGTACACCATTCTGTTTCTTAATTAAAAGAGAGGTTTACAGAACAAATTGATTCACACAAGAAGCTAGCTCTGCACACTTTAAGGAGGTATTTTTCAAGCAGCAGTTTCATTATTAAGCTCTCCAGATACCCGTTCTCTCCCAGCACTCTCTTCTGAGTTCTCCAGAGTACTCTCCTGCTCACTCCATTTTTTATTTTTTTTTCCAAATCATCATTACCTTTAATTCACACAGGAAAACACTGAGACACTAAGAATGAAGTTGGGAAGGTGCAGACCAAGGACTAAGACCCAGCCTGCCTGACTCACAGCGTGGTAACTTGAACAGACCAACTTTCTTCAGCCAACTGCATTGCTACGAACAGCAACAAACATGCAGAGATTTTCAGTTTTACAGACAGACATTTTTTATCTTTCAACTCTGACACCCTTTTAATCTAGCTTTATAAGTTTGCACCAAAGATGGCAAAGTTTGTGCTACCTCGCTTACAGCATCCCTACTGCAACAAGCACGATTGAAAACACGTTTACTTCAGAGTAACCGACAGAACTTACTTAGATTTAGTTACCATGAATCTTTTCACAGGATTGCCTTAACCTCTGATTCTTTGATGAGATTAAGAAACTCATAACATCCGCACAAGAGAGAAAGAATAGAATCTATTTTTCTAAACCATTACAAGATCAACAGATAAGAGCAGAAAAGCCGTAATAGCTTTATAGAGATTAATAAAATTGGATTTTACTTCCTCTTTTCTTTCTCCTCCACAGGGAATAACGAGACTCTTTTCCACCCAAAATAAAAACCATAGTGAGAAATGTAATGTTCTTGTTCCTACACCAGAAAACACTCACTGGTCACGTAATTTGTCAAACGTAATTCCAGTCCCAGCAAAAGGCTGTGGGAGAATTTGAGAGCCAGAAGTTGTTTGTTTTTCCTACACAGCTAATAAAGAGAGATACCCAAAAATAATTATGACATACAGGAGTGGCTTGTTATCTTCTGGGTCATCATCTTCTACTTCAAGAAGCCAGCCGTACCCTCTCTGTCTTAAGAATGTAGTTGCAGTAGATTCTTTAATGAATTCTCCTCCAAGATTTAGCTTAACATCTGGAGTTGTTATGGAGCCACTAAGATCTGAGAGAAAAAGGGAGAGAAAGATATACCTTTTTATGTCTTGCCAACGCCATTTGATTTCAAAAGCACTGGAAGATTAACAACAGACATATAAAGCTACATACCCTAGTCATCACCAAACGTATTCAAAGCTACAGAATAAAATTATACTTTAACAGATACGTAGTTTGAAGTAGTCTTTCTAGTTTTAATGCAATAGTGTACTAATGCAACAAAGTTGCTTTATGTCTCAAATTACCAAGCTTTAGTTTCCTGATGCAACTCTTGCTTTGATGACAGTGATAGGGTATAACAGAAAGACTTCGATGTGTGCTTTATCATTATGCATTTCATAGACTCATAGAATGGTTTGAGTTGGAAGCGTCCTTAAAGATCACAGAATCATAGAATGGTCCAGGCCGAAAGGGACCTCTAGGGTCATCTAGTCTGACCTCCCCAGAGTCAGCAGGGACACCCCCAACTAGACCAGGTCGCACAGGGCCTCATCAAGCCTCACCTGTAATATCTCCAGGGAAAAGGACCTCAACCACCTCCCTGGGCAGCCTGTTCTAAGATCATCAAGTTCCAGCCCCCCTGCCATGGGCAGGGACATCTCCCATTACAGCAGGTTGCTCAAAACCCCATCCAGCCTGGCCTTGAACACTGCCAGGGAAGGAGTGTCCACAACTTCTCTGGGCAACCTGTCCCAGTGTTTCACCACCCACACAGTAAAGAATTTCTTCCTAGTATCTCATCTAAATTTCTTTTCTTTCAGTTCGAAACCATCACCCCTCATCCTACCACTACACTCCCTGATAGAGTCCCTCCCCATCTCTCCTGTAGCCCCCCTTTAGGTACTGGAAAGTTGCTATAAGGTCTCCCCAAAGCCTCCTCTTCTCCAGGCTGAACAGCCCCAACTCAGTTTGTCCTCGTAGCAGAGGTACTCCATCCCTCTGATCATCTTCATGGCTCTCCTCTGGACCCGTTCCAACATTTAAAGGCATAAAAGGAGTTACTTAATGAAAGTGTCATCACTTTAAGTTGTGGCTTATTTACCTTTTTTCCTGCCCACACTATACCTCTTTTGGAGCCTGTGTCTATACAGTGGCACTGTTTCAGCCAAAACCATTATCTGGTTTTATGTTCAATTATTCATAAAAGAAAACATTTGTAGATTATTTTATCTGTAGCCTGCCCTTAATAGAGGTGAAAANGTTTCAGCCAAAACCATTATCTGGTTTTATGTTCAGTTATTCATAAAAGAAAACATTATTTATTATTTATTATTTATTATTTTATCTGTAGCCTGCCTTTAATAGAGGTGAAAGTATTAGAAAAAGAATGCTGTCAGAGATCCTTGAGCTCCAGCCGATAAGGGATACAAGAAGGCATCTAATATACTATGATCTTGTTCCACTAAAGTACTAAACAAAACAAAGAGCAATTTGTGTCAAAGTCACCAATAAATATTAAACTTCATTATGTCATTATAGTCAGTTATAACCAGATGACAAATACAAAATAGTAACTGAAAATATATGAAGCACATTGAAGAAAGAAAAAAAAATAATATAGCAGAGGGGAATAATTATTTCTCTAGGAAATAATGGATTTCTAGTATTTGCTAAAAACAAAAAATCTANGGCTCTCCTCTGGACCCGTTCCAACATTTAAAGGCATAAAATGAGTTACTTAATGAAAGTGTCATCACTTTAAGTTGTGGCTTATTTACCTTTTTTCCTGCCCACACTATACCTCTTTTGGAGCCTGTGTCTATACAGTGGCACTGTTTCAGCCAAAACCATTATCTGGTTTTATGTTCAATTATTCATAAAAGAAAACATTTGTAGATTATTTTATCTGTAGCCTGCCCTTAATAGAGGTGAAAATATTAGAAAAAGAATGCTGTCAGAGATCCTTGAGCTCCAGCCAATAAGGGATGCAAGAAGGCATCTAATATATACTATGATCTTGTTCTACTAAAGTACTAAAGAAAACAAAGAGCAATTTGTGTCAGTCACCAATAAATATTAAACTTCATTATGTCATTATAGTCAGTTATAACCAGATGACAAATACAAAATAGTAACTGAAAATATATGAAGCACATTGAAGAAAGAAAAAAAAAAAATATATAGCAGAGGGGAATAATTATTTCTCTAGGAAATAATGGATTTCTAGTATTTGCTAAAAACGAAAAATCTAAATAGAAACATGGAATTTTTTTTTTTTTTTATAAACCTCATTACAAATATACTGAGAGACAGAAACTCTTTTCTCATCCAACACCTTTTTGTTTCACCAAAGAGAACCATATGCCTTTCCACTGTCACTTTCTTCACACAAGAAAGTTTCCAGCACAAATTTCCCAGAATGCCTAACTATGCGTGTATTTCTGAAACACACACTCGCAGAGGCAAGTCAGGCTGTATATACAGATTACACTTGGAACTTCTTCTATCATAATGCCATGTAGTTTCACAGAAAAAATAAGATATGCAGTGCCAGAATCTGAGTCTTCAGCCAGCACGTTTGAAGTGTTCACTGATCACCCAGTATCACAATTAATTTCACAGAATTCTCCTTCCCAAACCAGCTTGCCAGGCCACTCAAATTTAAGCTTCTCCATAAATGCTTTTCAACTGTTCCACAATCGTGAGAGTTAATGATCCATTGCTTTGATTCTTGGAACACCATCTGCACACGATCCTTCTAAAAATCACTCTAACTTGAAGGAATGCCTCTTTGCTCCTGTCAGTATCGCCACACAGACACTGTTCTCACCAGACACAAGCAAAGCCTTCCTCTGCTTTGTACAAAGGGAGGGGAAAAAAAACCACACACACACATTCTTAATGCCTGGACATCAAGGTAGAGAAAGCCTCTATTTATAAAGCTATATTTAGCAAGTTTCCTATTGTCGCCGGGACCCACTTTCATTTAAAAATATGTTTATGCTAAAACATAACACCGCTTCACAAGGAGAGGTTCTTGCTAAGTGATGTGCACAAATGTGGCTGTCAAAAAAATCAAACACAATAGTCCAACCAGCCATTTATTTCTCCTTTCACAAGGACGGCTGACAATCCAAACTGGCACAGGGAAACCTCTACACAAGTCTTATTTACCAAGATACCAAGCCTCCCTTTAGCAATTGATGACTGGTGGATACCTACAACCACACCTACTAATCATGAAACCTTCACTAGGTTTTTTGCAAAACATCTCTGGCGGGACATAAAGCTGGAGGAAAGAAAGCCTGCCGCCTCCTCTCTGCGGAGCTCTTTGAATTAGACGGCTGTCAACAGCAGGCCGACTGAACGCTGAACAATCTCTCGAGAACTGATGGTTCTGATGCTTGCTAGCGAGGCGTAGGGTGCCTTCACTTCTACCGTCTCAAACACAACACTGCAAAGGCAAAAATTCAACCAGGCACTGCGGAAAAACAGCTTTCCAGACAGTCTTTGTTCTCAATTTTGAAAAAGCGGTACAAGAGGCAAATAAACCCCTGAACAGTCTGTTCTTTACACCGTATCTGCTCACTTAACTGAGAACACTTCTCCAGCATTCTTTCCCCGCAAACCAGTCCTATGTCTCATGGAAACAAGATGGGAAAATAAAACAGCTTTTACTTTTATTTTTCATATGGATCAATAATTGGGAAACAGAAGTTAGAGTGTAACATAGTATTCCAACTTTGAAATATTAAGCTGTTTAACTGTTAGATTTTTGTTTTGTTAAGGTAGGTCTGTACAGCACTTTGCTGACAGGACTACACTTGAACAGGCAGGAAATTACACCTTGCTCGTGTTCATAAAGAACACAGAGCCCAGTCCAATTCAACACCTCCTACTGGGAAGGGTGGCTACATCATATTAGGCTCAATATTGCTCAACAAATACTTCAGGGATCCAGAGAGTTTCCATTCAGAGGTGTGTGGATCCTTTTTCAGGCCAAGGTGGAGAAGAAAAACAAAACAAATAAATAAACCTACAACAGAAAAACCCGCCACAGCCGAGATTGTACCTGTTGATTAGTATTCCTTGTCAGAAGGACCGGGAAGTTCACCAAACTGGCATCCTACAGTAGTTTTTCCACTTCAGCAATTCTTTACCAGGGTGGGCACACGAATCATGATTTACATGATTCCCTATCCCTGTCCACAATTACAACAGTGAGTAAATACATGCATAAAGTGGAACACTTGCTGTTTAAAGAAGTAGAGCCCTAAAGGTCATTCTCCACCAAAGGAAGTTATCACAATGCTGATTCTTGTATATTCCTTTTCACAGTCTCAGGGCAGACCTTCCCAGGACGCTGGTACACCGCAGCTGTTTGTGCAGCAGCTCGGCAGCAGGCCACGCTTCAAACCCTAAGCTACACACAGGGCTTATTCCTCCCCCTCCCTCAGCACTACCCTGCTGAAATCACACCCGGCACAGAGACTTCGGCGCAGCACTACAGCGAGTGTGAACACTGGTATGATCTTCAACAGCCCCCAGACTGCGCTCCCAGAGGCGTGGGGAAGAGAAACGGCCCATGACAGCGCTTGTCACGGCCGTGGCAGGTGGCCGGGCACGACGTCGATGACGGCTCTCGGAGAAGCCGAGAGCCGGAGCACCACATCGGGCTCTGCCACACTGCTGCTTCCAGTGCGCGGCTCCCGGCACCCTGCCCGCAGCGGAGACCCGGAGCAACAGGGCGGGCGGCCACCACGGCCACTTCAGCCGGTCCGCTCCGCCTCCAGCCACGCCACCAGCCTCGGGAGCCAGAGGGGGGAGGGGGGGGAGGACAGGGAAAGCACCCCGCACCGTAGCGGTGCGGGAGCCAACCACTCGCCCGGCTCCTAGCCAAGCCCTTTTCCCAGGAAAAGCGAGAGCGGCCCCAAAACCGCGGCTCCGCGCTCACCTTCGGCGTCTGCCGAGGAGACAAAGGTGAAGTCCCCGTTGCCGGGCGCATAGAGCAGCGGTGGCTGCGGGCTCGGGGGCTGCATCTCCCCGCCCTTCGCGGGGGCTGCAGGGGTGGCGGGGGCAGCCAGAGGCAAGCAGGCACCAGGGCCTGAGGCCTATCGGGTCCCTACTACGGCTGCTGCCGGCACCCGACGCCACAGCGCAAACCGCCTCACGGGGAGGAGGGGGGGCAACAACAAGGGGGCACCGCCCCGTCGATTGGCTGCTTACAAAGCGCGCTGCGATTGGCCGTCCGGGGGAGAGCAAGACTAAGTGGCTCCCCCGGGAATGAGGTCACTTCGACTCCGGTATAAAACTCCTCCTTGATTGGTGGAGATGTGACCCGGCGGGCGGAAGGGGCGTTGGGGTGTTTATCCGCAGCGTCAGGCGTGCGTCATTCTCTGGCCGACGGTTGCCACGGCCTCCTAGGTGGTCCCCCCCTCTTCCCTTCAAGGGCAGTCGCCGGGTTTGCCCGCCGGTTCCTCTTCCTCTAGCTATCGCTTCCCGTGGGAGGAAGCCTGCTGGCAAGACCCAGGAAGGTTGAGGCACAGCCCCCTTGCGCTGGAGGGCGGCTGGGGCAGCTTCTGCCTTGCTGGGTGATCCCCTACGGGAGCCGCCGTCTTCACGCAGGGCAGTATTAAAGGAATGAGGGCCATTCCTCCTCATTTGAACTGAGGTGGTTTAGTTCAGTCTCATCATCCAGGGCTGAGCTGAAGGCAGAGACAGCACAAATTCAGCGCCTGCAGAACCCTGGGATGGCGTCTTACCCTTTCACTGCAAGGGTTTTGGTTGGAAGGGATGTTAAAGATCATCGAGCTCCAACCTCCCGGGTGCGGACAGGGACACATCTCACAAGAGCAGGTTGCTCAAAGCTCCATCCAACCCAGCTATGAACGCTTCCGGAGATGGGGCATCTACAGCTTTTCTGGGCAACCTGTTCCAGTCTCTTACCACCCTCATGGCCAATGCTCTCTGCTTGCCCCCACCTACCATCTGACTGTTGTCATGTTTAATTGTAAATCTGCTACTCATTTTGTCACTGAAATCAGGGAATTAACTCCTTAACATCAGTGTAGTCTTAAGGAGTAGGCATTCTTTTATTTGGTGCCTGGGACATGGTGCATCTCCAACTGACATGTCCATCAAATACAAGAGTGACAGACATATCCGTACAGTATGTGCATAGACATTTCCCAGAGCTCATGCATCACCCTAGCACCTGGGCATTAAGTCTGTTAGGGGCTTCCTGGAAGGTCCTAGGTGATCCCTAGTGGTCACTCAGGAGTGAAGTCTTAGTGAATTCCTGGTGGTTCCTTCCATATAAGGCCTTGACTTGGAGTGTCCTGTTTGATCAGTAGGACTGGTTGGCACTGATAACTCTTTGATTGGATTGGGGAAGGTAAATACAGAAGTTTTTGCAACTCCACTTATTTTGCAGGCTTATAAACAGGTTGTTTCTGATGGTATTTTTCACTTTGTTTTTGTTTGCATTTGTGAAAGGCGCCCTTAATCCTTTTAGTTACACATTTACCCATCAGCGGGACTCTCAGTTCTTGACTGTAACAGTTGCACAGTGAGATACTTTCTTTGTGTCTTTTTAGATGCTGCTTGACCCACCTTACTTGCTTCCTGCATACTGCTAAAAATAGTATGTTGAACTTACTTTCAGTAGCAAAAGATTCTGCAGCCTGTCAAATACAGCTGTGGACTTTGTATTTTTTACTTTGTTGATGAAAAGCATCATCCCAAATACATTCATTCCGTGATGGATATGAAAAACTGTATCCTTCCTTTTGACTGGCCAGAAGGATTTGCCTCCATCTTTACTACCCACCCATAGTTTATATGGCTACACCTCCCAGTATCGGTGATGGTCATCTGCAACCCTTTCACTAGTTGTTTCTATATACAGTTGTCCTGGTTTGAGGTAACAGAACCAACTTTCTGTTCAGTAATTTTACCACATTAAATGAATAGGGGTATTTATTCCATCCCATCTGCCCCATGCTCAGAATAAAAGCTGAGGGATCAAAGCATCATCCCTCTTTCTTCAATGGCTGACATCCAAGGAGGACTCTGTTCATCTGCTTTTGATCCTGGCCTGTATGTTCCTGAGTCCAGTTCCCATCCATCTGAGTCCAGTCTGGGACTTCCCCAGTGCCTGACAGTGATGTCATCCTGGGAGCTTGATACTGTTTTGTATATTTTGTAACTATTTTCATTATTTCCTTTTTATTTTATTTTTAATATTTCATTAAAGTAGTTTAGTTCCTCTTGAACTCGTAAATCTCTTTATCCTACCTCCTTCTTTCCTTGGATAAAGGTTAGGGGAGAGCATCTGGTGCCTATAGTTGGCCAATTTGGCCTAAACCACGATGGAAGGACTCCTGTTTAATTTTAATTTTAGAAGTACAAGAATAATCATAGAATCATAGAATCANGTGGCCTCACCAGTGCTGAGTACAGGGGGCCAATCACCTCCCTACTTCTGCTGGTCACACTATTTCTAATACAAGCCAGGATGCCCTTGGCCTTCTTGGCCACCTGGGTACACTGCTGGCTCATGTTCATCTGCCTGTCAACCAGCACCCCCAGGTCCTTTTCTGCCAGGCAGCTCTCCAGCCACACTGCCCCAAGCCTGTAGCGATGCATGGGGTTGTTGTGGCCCAAGTGCAGGACCTGGCACTTGGCCTTGTTGAAGGCCATGCCATTAACATTGGCCCAATGCAGTATGAGAATTTACAGGAACATTTCGTAATACTTACTGTATGAAAAGGAAGTCACAATAATTGATGTTAAAAGTCATCTTGCAATTTCATGGGGGAAGTCTGGAGCTGACCTGTGACAGGGGAAGTAGGCAGACTTGCTGGGGAGTTTCATTCCTTTTCTATCAGAGTAATATCAGATGAGATGAATCTTTATGCAGATAGTATAAATCATCCACTTTAAAATGGTTTTTGCACTTGTGTCTAGGGTTGTTAGATCCTCTCTTTGGCCCTGCCTCGCCATATCTAGTTCCTTGAGTTAGTGCTGCTCCAGTTACTGAGGAAAGCCCTGAGCCCTGGCTTGGACTCCACATCCAGATATCGCAGACTCCCACAGTCAACATCTCACTCATGAATTAGTTTTACTATCTTTTAATGAAACCATAAAAGAGTGAAAGAAGTAAATGCATTGTATATATGCTAATTTCTACTTTCTAACTTGACCGTTACCCCTGGAGTGAAGGCTAGTTTTTTTGTAACTGCTGTGTCATAGAATTTCAAATAGTTCTGAACCGGAACTTGCTTTAAACCAAGGAAGAGTTTCAGATGTTTCTGGTAACAGAAAGTTATTGCACAACATGCTCTTTAAGCAAACAAGATATTAAGCGATTGTTAAAGGAGGAACCTTAGGGAGAAGGAACCTACAGTTAACATGGAGTCAGTTTCTGACAAGCACTCTGACACTTTGCTTCTTACTGAGTCTTTTTAATTTAAGAGCACGGTGATGTGAGTAAAAACAGCTTGCTTTCTTACTGCTACCTTCTTGAATATTTGTAAAGAAGAAAGTTGAGAGATGTTTTAACTTAATTTTGCCAATTTTATTTTTTTCTTAAGAAAACTTGTGTGCCTTTTGCAGTGGGGAATTTGCATCTATTTATTTTAACTAGTTCTTTAAACAACAACAACAACAAAAGCCTGTGTGACATTTGCTTAGAAAAACTATTGGGAAAGTTGTAATGTTGAAGGTGATACATTTGACTGGAGGAAGTTCAAATTAGTCTTTCAGCACTGTAAATCTAGAATAGTTTTACAGAATTTATGGCTAAGTAATAAACTGGTATAGTAGCGCTATTATTAATTACTACTAACTACCAACGTTTTATTTAGTGTGCTACAAACTATGAGATTATTACTAAGTAAAGCTCGTAATTTTGTCTTAGAGAGGGTTAAAATCATTAGACCGTGCTTCTATGCTATATATTTGAGTATTTTAAGGGTTTGAAAAAAAAACCCACAAAACTTGCATAAGCACACAATATTTTTTACTCACTTTTTGTTAAGTTACTCTTAAAAATAATGGGTTTGCTTGCATAAGAATGGTGATTAACATTTGCAAGCGAGGGCTGGGAATTAAAATTGAAGTTAAATTAAATTTAAATTGGATTAAAATTAAAATTTAGAAGCTCTCTGAATATATCTGCTCAACCCTCAGTAAAAGCAAATGGAAGGGCGTGTCAGAAAATGGAGAATGAAAGAGAGAACCTTATTGTGGCACCGGGTCCACCCATAAACTCATATGGTATCTTAATATCATACTCTAGCATTTAATCTCAGAAAGAATATAATGGAAATAGAAAAGATCCCAATGAATGGAACATCTTACAGAAGACACTGCTGGAGATGGGATGCTGAGCTAGATGGGGCTTTATTTTGACCTGGTTTGTTAATGACAAAGGTACTTCATTTTCTCAGTTGTATCTACTAAAAATAATTTTATTGAAGGCACCTTTAGTTTAATGTAATGAATTAGTCTGAATGTTGGGTTTGTCTGCTATTACCTTAACTGCCGTTTCCATCCAAATGTATCTTGGTATCTTTCAGAGTAAAAACAAATAGTAAGTGACGTGTGCCTCATTCATTATCCTAAATCACAGAAATATATAAAAAAAGAATCTTCATACATATAGATATGACACTATGAAACTATGTGAAACATGAACTAAAACTATGTGAAAATTGAACGGTATCTTTCTGGTGGTCAGAAATAGTGGCCAAAATTACTTTAAAGGTAATATTTTAGTGATTATGCTTGTCTATGAGAATGATCTCTTTCTTGGAAATTAAAGCAGAGAAGGTTAAAATCACTTGCTTAAATCAGTATTTCCTGCTTCTTGTTTTGAAACAGGTTTTAAAGTTATCATACATATATATATGAGTTATCAAATCAAAGTAAGTGTAGTCAATTCACCTGGAGAAAATATTGTTATATCTGACTAGTTTCATATCAGCATTTCAGAAAGGGTATTGTTTTTCTGGTGTAGGAGAATGATTTGTTCTGTTTTTCAGTCTGGATATTACATTTCCTGTTCCACAGTTCAAGCATTGAAACTTTCAGTCCGAACAAGTAAGATTTATAACCTACTGTTTCTTTGTATTTAATGTTGGTTGTAAATCATAATTAAAAAATCAAATAACCTTAAAAAGAAAATGTCTTTTCAAAAAACAATGCATTGTAGTTGCTATATTTATGTCCTAGTTATACAACATGGCTACTTATTAACATTGTTAGAAGTCTTGCTGTAAAATGTTTTTTGAAGGTAGCATTTACAGGGAATTTTTATTAGAAAACCTCTATTTCAACATATTACAGATAGAAAATTTTGGATTAATAATGTTTTCTGACAAAATATTTTCCTGAACTGTCTATTTCTCATGTTAGCTATCTAATAACCATTCCTACAGGTTATTCTGGAATATTGCAGATAATTTCAGACTTGTAAAGACCACTTTCTCCCTTTCCCCCACAATTATGCAGAAGCTTAAGTTTTAGAAGTTGTCCTTAAAAAATCTTGTTTACTGTAGCATTCAACTTTAAAAACCTTAGAGGAACGATAGTCCATTTTCCTTTTGACATGTGCAGGTTAATCAATGTCCCCAACATTTATTTTAAAATTCCACACAACAAAATTGCAAATTTGCAAAAAATGTAAAATTCTCAAAGTGCAGCTCTTCCTGGAGAAATGCTTGTGGCACACACACATAATCCCACAAGGGACGTTCCCATACCCTGGTTCTTACTATTGTATCTCAAACCTCTTCTAGATTTTGTAGAAGGAAAGAGACCAGAGCTGCGCAACTGAAATGGGGCTATCCCTGGTGATTCTGATTTAGCAACATCAGGCCAGAGCCCCACCTCATCCTCTAACATCTTTCTTTTTTATCTCCTCACTGCCTCTACAATGCTGTTACCTACCTTCAACTGGCTATTAAAAATAATTTTGGCCAGATAACTTTGGCTAACTTGGGCAACAAGAATCTGTGGTTTATATCTATATCATATATACATTCCTTCTGATTAGGAAGGCTTGCATACACTGACAGTGATTCTTAGCCAACCCAACCACAGCAGACAGAAGCCTGTTTGGGGATGTTTTCATCCTGGAATATATTCAGGATGGCCCATGAGCTT
>VZTM01021950.1:16952-27194 GCA_013400555.1 Jacana jacana | reverse complement strand
TAACCTTTATCTGGTCATAAATTGATATCCCCGTAGTCAGATACTTATATCTAAGTGTTTGTCAAAGTACATAAAGCTCCTATATTTGATGCAGTTGAACTAAGCCTTTATTAGAAAATCAGCTGATATACTATCTTTTATTAACGCAAGAAAATTCTTACTATAAGTCACTGACAGTTATTCTTTTGTACAAATGACTACTATAAGTAAGTATGTGTCATATGTAATAAAGTGTTGCTAAAGGTTGTTCTCGTGAGATAATTTTTGCTATCTTTATTTCACCGGTTACCAAAAAGGTTATGTGATGCACTCTTTGCGTCAAGGACTGCAGACTGCACGATTTCTGGATACATGGGGCAAATATCCGATGCTTGTGAATTTCAAGGGAAAAAACCCCTATTTCTGGTGTTAACCTACATCTTAGCCCTTCAGATTCACCTGAAAGGTTATAGATGATAGATAATTCTTGTTCCATAATGATGTTACATTAATATTATCAGAGAAGAAGAAAAGCATGTGGTTTGTGTGTCTTGGTATGTGTAAAGCTACACCTACATATTAACGTGTGAATGTTTCAAAGGAAGAACAGTTGCTGAAACTAGAAGTCTGGTCATGTGTCTGGTATGTATTTCTAAAGGAAAGCAGACAGAAGCCAGATACCTGCATTGCGTATACTCTAATGTGATTTAGTTTACAATGGCCCTATGAAATTAACCTAACCTTCTTTAATAGGGACGTGATTAATACTGTGTTATTTGAATCTGTCATTGTTTTGTAGCAGGTGCACCATCTAATGGTTTAGTCAGCTGGAATTCTGAGAAGGTGTTTGTAAAGCAAACACTATCGCTACAAGCTCCCTGCATTCCTGCCCAGTTAGGATATTATGCTCAGAGAGATCTGGTATCCCAGTATCTATCCCAGAGGGAACTGAGCTTTTTATTATCCTGCTGGAATATCTGCAATGAGATGTAAAGCAGTGGATCCTAAGAAATAAGGTGTAAAGCAGTGGATACTGAGGCTGTGTAGGTAACTGCTGCTGACATCTGAATTACAAGTTACAATCAAAGCTTTTAAGATATTCATCCCAGTACCCAAAAAAGATCCTCCCCAGAAATGGGTGTCTGTGCCAAGCGATGCTTAAGACACTGGGGCAACTTTGAGATTAACCTACAGGGTGAGGTGGGGGTTTCCATTATGATTTGTCCATAGGAGCTAAATAAAAACTTTAAAAGTAACTTCACTAATCATAGTGATAGTTTTCACAAGCAAACTTCCCCGTCTGCCACTTTTGGTAACTATATCTAGGTAATCCCTGCAACTTGGATCCCTCTCAGACTGTTCAAATTGTTCTTATGACATTTTAAAACATCATTCATGTACAAGATTTGCAGAATTACAGAAAGATACGGAGTTGGAAGGGACCTCTGGAGATCATCTAGTCCAACCCCTTGGCAAAGCAGCTCCACCTAGAGCAGGTTGCACAGGAACTTGTCCAGGCAGACAAGTTGCAGATCATTGTATTTAAAATACATTAACATTCTATTGAATATGGTTTTATTAAATGGTTCTTAATTACTGTCTGAAAAAGGAAGAAAAGTAATATCAAATGAAATGTGGCTAGAGATACACGTATGTTCCAATTTAGATCTGTCAGGATCTATTAAGTTACTGCTTATTATTAGCCAATATGGGGATAATGAATGTGTATTTGCTCCAATGAAATAGCTGAAATAGTTAATATCTATTTAATATTTATTTCAAGGTCATTGCACATAGCCTCTTCCCAATAGAAGGGAAGAGTTTGGTCTCTCTGTTGTTGGATCACAGTGTGGTGTTGACAAAGCCTGGGCAGAGAAAAAAAAATAAACATCATGGAGGCTTTCAGGACTTCAATTCAATAATAGGTCTTTTAAACCTCCTAAAATTCCATGCAAAAACTACCTTGGAAGGGGGGAATTCCATGCAATTCTCCACAAAGTCTCTCAGAGAACAAGGTAGGTGGATTAACAGAAAGTCAAGGTGCATTTGGATCAGAGGTGTTATCTGCTATCCAAAAAAAACTTATGGCATCTAAGTTGCTTTTAACCTCTGGCAGTGGTATTGGTTTAGGATGTGTCTCTACCAACGCTCTAGTTGCTCTAGTTGAGTTTAGGGGTGTGCTCATAAGCATGGCCCTGCTGATGGCAAGGGGGTTGGAATTTGATGATCTTGAAGGTTGCTTCTAACCCAAGCCATTCTATGATCTAGGAGTGGCCTTGGAGAGAATGGCCTGTATTCTTGGCATACAGAGATAAAAAGACATACCCCACAAGTACACCTTATAACTGTCAGCCCTTACTGGGCAGCCATTATACATAACTAGGCTGGCCAGAAGTAAAATCTGCCAAAAAGCTTGACGTGAGGCCGATGCCTTTTTTGCTCCAGAGATCTCCTCTTGTATGTTGACTTAGCCTTAGTACTGCACAAACAGCCTTCTTTCACTGGAGACTTACTGCTACTCCAAGCACGTTGCAGAATAGACAGCAGCCCAGTAGTGAGGCTGTGACATGCCCAGTATGGCTGGAACATTTGACATTGCTTGTATTTACTCTGCTGTGGATGGAGCTGCTAAACAGAGCAGCCAGGCAACACGTTTGGATCCATACAGAATTTTTTAAAAGGCAAAATCCAACACAACATGGAAATAAGTTTGAATAGGTTTCTATTCAGCATCCACTAATCCGACTGAGAAGAACTACTGTGTAACAATGTGGCATATCAGAACAGTATAGAAGCATACCAGGAGGACAGATTTTACTATGTTTCATTTTCTTTAATGCCAAGAGAGTGGAAAAAATATGTAGTACTTAGTTCACTGAGGATGTTCCAAAAATGCATATGAGGGGGAAATTAATTTTTAAATGCTTTAAGTTTGTGGGGTTTTTTTTGTTTTGTTTTGTTTTCTTTAATTTTATTAAGTTGGTAAAAGCTTACTTATTTTCCACTTACCTTCTCATAAGCCTAACCAAGCTTTATCAAGCACATGCATACAAATCTGTAGCTAGCTTTGTTTGAAATTTTCCCATGCATGTAAACATTCTAAAAGACATTTTAAGTAATAAAAAGTAATTTTAAAACTTTTGTGGTATACAATGTGAAACTGTTTCATTCGTAACTGTTGTATTGTAGTACGAATTAACAGATCACTTCAATTTTTGGAAATGGATGGAATAAAGACTCTGTAGAGCTTCTGTTCTATAGTTTGAAAGGTCTACGTTTTTTCTAATGAATCTTTCGATTATAATTGTTTTGGGGAATACAATTTTTCAGATGTTAAAACCCAGTAGAAGCCATTTTTGACTAAGCCAATCCAAGTTGTAGCATGAAAAGAATAGGGGAAGTTAATATATTTCTACAAAGATATAGCACTTGGAAGGAATAATTACCTGTGAGAGAGATTTCTAGGAGTGTGTGCATGAACCCTTCAAGATAAGACTTCCTCCTTCAGGAGCTTCAAATAAAAAAAAAAAAAAATAAAATCCGTTTACAGAGGTAGACTCTCTTCCATTCAGAAAGCTCTTTACAAAGCCTACCAACTTTTCCCTCCTATCTGGATAGCTTTAAATCTATTCCTTTGACTGAACGAAATCCTACAAAAAATTCTCTCCTATACATAAGTGTTCAAAATAGCTTTTGCTAAACCAGAATGTCATAAATTAATCTTGTGTTAGAGGCTCGGAATATAATTTAGGCGTCCTCTCTTTAGGCTGCATTTTTTTCTAATGGAATTTTATAGTGTGTTGGGTTAACTGGAGTGGATCACACTTGACAATATTCACCCTGCCAATTCTGCGAAGCTATGAAATTTGGGTTACTAGGCAAAAGCAGCATTCTGTCATGAAATTATTATGGCTATTATATTTTTTTTTCTAAAATGCTGACTAAAATATCAGGGGCTTTGCAGAAGAAAGTAGTATTTGCAGAAGTGTTAAAGGAGACAATATTTTTAATATTTAATGAGCTATAAAATAAATTCAAACAAGAAAGCAATATTGCTGCACTTCTTGGGAAATATACTTTCATTTAGTTAACATAACTCTATCCTAAGGAAGAAAGAAATCATTCTATTTGGGAAGGAAAAAAAAATCTAGTGGTTTTCACATGCTTGGTTCAACTCAGGTTAATCTTTTTAGTGAGATGTTATTTTTCAGACACTGAGACTATTGTAGCTATGTCATAAGCCACGTTACCTTAGCAATTACATTATAGAATAGTAGGATGTACTTCCCTAAGGTTTTGAAGAAAAGCTTCTCAGCAAGGCATCTGCAGTGTAAAAAAATACTCAATACTGTAATCACAATGGAGTCACGGGTAGTGACACTCCAGCGTGAACCACAGCTTGTCTGCTTGCCTCAGCCTTTAAAGCAAGCACATCTTCAGTACCTGTCTTCAGAGCTAAATCAATTCCCTGTGAAATACACGAACATCTGCTTCTGAAGTCCTAAATGCAAAGGCACAATATTTATGGCTCTGGTTTCAGGATCTCAAGCCTACCATGGAGGCTGCAGGCGGCAGCGTGTCGGTTCCCTGAGGCAGGTTCGTGGTGACAAAATGCTTCTTTGTGGCTCTGTTCCCATTGGGTTTGTGAAAGAAGAAGGAAAAGGCACTTTCTATAGCTACACCAGCTTATATCAATACAAAGATGCCTTTTTAAGTGATCTCAGATACTGTATTGTGTCCCCTGAGATACTGAAAACACAGCAGTAGCTCTGTACTGAAAGTATGGATTTTTGAAGAAAATTGTGTAGAGAAAGGAAGTCAAATGACTTGAAAACCAGCTTGGTGTCTGAGGGGATTGCATCTTCATTCACTCAGCCTGTATTGTGCTCCTTGGTGGTAGTTAGTGGTTGTGTTAACAGTTTGAACCCCTTTACAGAAAAATAGAAAATTTCCATCAAGGTTCACTTTACTTTCTCAGTCTCACTGTTGCTCTTCATGGTCCAGGTCAGTCCTTGCCCTTGTCCTAGTCCCAGTTTCGATTTCTGTTATCTGGTGAATGGCATTTTGTATTTTTCACTGCGTAATGTAATTCACGGTCTTGATTTTCATCTTTTCTCTCCGTCGTCGTTGTTGGGCTCAGTGCACACAGCTTGTGTTTCTGAAATAAAGCTTTCAGCCTTTCCCTGACTTTAAGCCGGGACTGCTCAGAGGAGCTTTCTAAGATGCCCTAAACTGATACCGTAAGCTTTCTGATCTGAGTTTTATCTGTGGTTTTCTATTGCTTTCTTCTGTTCCTCTATAATTTCTATTTAATCAATTTTTAGTTCTAATGCATGCAGCGGCTGTGATGGGGACAAGGTTCAGTGGGACCCAGATGAGAGGTGCTTGCTTTGGCGGCTTACAAAGGCCAATTCCTAGTGGAATTTTGCTGTCTGACCTTACAGAAACTGTGGTGGAAAAGTCCGTGATATGAAACCAGGTCTGAATTACAGACATACATATTCATGTATCCTGACTCACTTGATATTCACTATTTTGGGCTTTCCTCCTGACACCCTCTCTGTAATTTGTGTTAAGGATTAATACTTTTAAGGGATAAAATAATGGCTGCAGAGCTGAGGGGAGACCTCATCACTCTCTACAACTGCTTGAAAGGACATGGTCTATTCTCACAGGTAATTAGCAACAGAACAAGAGGGAATGGCTTCAAGCTGCAGCAGGGTAGGTTTAGGCTGAACATTAAGAAAGAATTCTTCACAGAAAGAGTGGTCAGGCACTGGAATCGGCTGCCCAGGGAGGTGGTGGAGTCACCATCCCTGAATGTGTTTAAGAGTCGATTAGATGTGGTGTTGAGGGATCTGGTGTAGGGGAGAACTTTGAAGAGTAGAGCTGATGGTTGGACTCGATGATCCTAAGGGTCTCTTCCAACCTGAATGATTCTATGAGCTGCTTAATAGACGATGCCTTTCAGTAGTGCTGTTAAAGCGTATATGGAACAAACATCAGAATCACACGGCATTTCTAGTGAAAGATTTTGACCCAATAATTTAGTTCCATGTGGTAATTATGGCTAATATTTTTGTTTAATAGTGGACTGGATAATGCATTAAATGTTTAAATTTCTAGCGAATAAATCATAGATACTGTAGAGCTCCTCTTTCACTCATTTTAATTGCAGGTTACAGATTTAAAAATAACAGGGTGTAAATGACAGGTAAAAAATGAGTCAAACCCAATTTACAAGAGCAAGGTAAAGTCAAACTCTGATTTTGTGTCAGAATTTGGTTAAGTGTTTCCATATGAAATCTTTCACCAGTCTCGATATGCTTAATATGCATGTATACACTTACAAGTCTATACTTGTATACTCTTATGTAAATCTACAGACATACGTGGATGACACACATAACTTGCACACAGGTGCATGCCCAGTTGCTATGTAGTACTGTTGAGCTGACAGCACAGTGCTCCCCATGAAAATGTTGGCTGATTTGAAAGCACTGCTCTGCACCTGCCATTCAGCAGCTGGTGTGCTCGGGAAGTACCTTCCCAGACTTAGTTTGGGTTTTTTTTTTACCTAAACACATATTCATGTCCAGCTGAATGATTTTTTTTCCCTCTCATATCTTAGTATTCATGACAGAAGGCTTACTTGCCCGTCTTGCGTATATCGGTAAGCTTGGCAATCAATGAGTTTTTTAGGAAGCAAGGAAAGAGAAGTCTTTTTCAAAGGACAGCATTTCCTAAATGAAATAAACAAATGCAGGAGCACTGTAGGATATTGATGTGCAGTTGCACCACGCATTGCACAGATGTGCAGATACATCTGCACGGCTCCACCAATTCTCGAGGCCAGCTGTGAGACAGTGCCAATCCAGAAGCTGTGCATCTCTGGCAGCTTATACTTGATTCATGTGCTCTGCGTTTATTGTCCAGAAGAAAGGGAAACCTACTAATCTTTTTTAAAGAGAATATATCCTGCTTATTGGGTTTTTTTCATGGAAAGTGTTGTTATGAAAAGCCACTGATTATTTTTTTGTTGGTCACATAAAAGTAGCTCCTAACAGTGAATCTCTTGCTGCTGTCATTAAGGGAAGACAAATACAAGTATGAACACTGCCATGCTGGGACTCAGCAGCACCATCCTGGAAAAACACACAAGACCTATTTTAATCTCCACTGTTCTAGTGTCATTTAGTTCATTTAATCAAATAGGAGAAGTCAAGATACTACTCGCAGCTAATATACTTGGCTACAGCCTGTTCAAAATATTTTAAGCAGTTAAGCACACAAAGGGTATGTAAGAGGGCATATACTTAAATGGGTACATAAATTAGATTTAAGAACATGTAGCTCTACAGATTTTGGAATGCTTGTTAAACTGCTTCTTTCTCTGTTAATTAAAAGCTTGCATTTCTAGTTCTGTCCGCATTTTATTAAAGTGCTCCAGTGATTGGTACCTCTCCATGAACAAATAAATGTAAGCAATGTTGATATATAAAAATATGAGTGTGTACTTATATTGCATGTATATAAATATATATATATATAAAATTGTCATTTGATAAGATAACTCTTTACTTGGTAATCTGCCACCAAATATTAACCTACTGGAATGTAGCTTTTTTCTGAAATGTTTCTGCTCATGAATTGCTTTCTTACACAATTTCCACAATATAGTCAGATGCAAGATTCTCTATACAAATATAAAGATACATGCAGTTTTCCTAACAGTTTTGTTCAACATATTTTGCAATGGCAATGTGTTTTAAACATTTTTGAAGTGTACATAATTTGTATATCACAATTAGAAGCAATCTTCTTTTTCTTTTTTTCCTCTGGAATATAAAAGAATAAAAGTAGAATATCACTCACAATAACAAGCTACTGAGTTATACACAAACACTGCAGGCTCCAGCGCTCATCTTTCCAGGTACATTCATAAAAGTATGATAACCATGGGTCTGGTTTGTGGTTAGCAAAACACACTGCAAGATGTGTGATTTGTGTTTCATATTCAAAAGAACGGGAAAACATTCAGCTGCTGAGCAAAGGCTTATGGTGCCTTGTGCTTAATATGTGATGAAAAAGGGTGATCAAGAGATGGTATTTATTGTAACATAGTGGTGTTATTTATAAATGCTAGACCACTCAGCTCCTTTTTTATGTGTGTCTTGTTGTTTTGGTTTTTTTTCCCACATATCTCAGTTAGAAGATAAAGAGATGGGATCATGCTGGGAAGTCAGTGGAGATAACCAGCATGGCAATACCATGGATATATACTGAAGTGTTCAATGTAAGCATGATGCATGCTCAGATCTGTCCTTGTCATTAATTTTCAGCAATGGGGAAAAATAGGACCAACCTATGCAGACACAGTGATCCTGATGCCGTGTTAGCTGCCTTGTGATTAGTGGGTTTTTTAATACTTTTAGAATTGATTTAAAAAAGAGAGGTCTCGAAACATCTTCCTGCACTCACAGAATACTTTGCTTATATCTTATCACTGTGGGAAACTATAGTTTTGGTAGTTACAACATTGTTTGCAATTCAAAAAGTGAATTAAAATATGTGGAATATGATCCGAGCACCACAGTGTCAGCTCTTTAGGTTTAGTAGAAGACACTTTACATGGTTACCTTAAATACAATCACATAGAGATTACCTGGACATTCTTCATTGTCCTGGTGAAATTCACCTTCCATGCTTTGCTTCACATTCTAAAACTGAGTATTTTGCCATTTCCCTTTGAGTAAGTAATTTATTGCCTGGCTCTTCAAAAAGCTGATATCACCAGAATTTTTCATTAATGGGATTACTGTCTGATTTTCTTTCTCTCAAGATTTCTTCATAAAACCATAGACAAATTCATTTAAGACAATATCACAGTCTCAGCTGCACTGCAAGAAAAATGTTACAATTTTTCTAGCTGAGAATATAAAGTTTGATTCTGTCCTAATATATTCAAACATACAAATAGAAGTGAACTTTCTTGGAGTTAGAATGGCTTCAAACTCGAGAAGAGTAGCTTTCGATTGGATATTAGGAATACGTTCTTTACCATGATGGGGGTGGACAACTGGAGCAGGTTGCCCAGGGAGGTGGTTGAGGCCCCTTCCCTGGAGATATTCAAGGTGAGGCTTGACAAGGTCCTGGACAACCTGTTCTAGTTGGGGATGTTCCTGCTGACTGCGGGGAGGTTGGACTAGATGACCCTCAAGGTCCCTTCTGGTCTGGACTATTCTGTGATTCTATGATAACCAATGGCAGAGCTTGGTTCCTTATAGTTCAAGATAGAGTTTACAAAAATAACTCAGGGATTTTCCATCTGCTTTCTATTAAGGAGCAAAAAAAACCCTCTATCCCTCTAAGCTTATGTCTGTTGGTTATGATTGCTTATTATTTAGTGGTATCTTGTGAAAGGCTCAGTTACCTTAATGCTGGCTGAGGTATAAATGTCTGTGTAGGTGGGGATAAGACATAGCCTCTGTTTTGCTGGTTTAGTCCTGATATACACAGAACATTGTCACACATGCTAATTCAAATATTGTAACGTGGAGAAAAGTGAATAAAATTGCTTAAAAATCCAGAAATTTTAGAACAGCAAAACATATACTTAGACATCTGTGCATCTGAAAAAATATCTCAAAACTGGCAAAAACCATGCCCATTTAGTGTAAAAGTAACAACCTGCTCCTTTTAATTTCAAGTGATACTAAAAACAGTTTTCTTCCATTTTTGTGTCCATCATGTTGCATCCCAAGCACTCTTCCTATACTTTAAGCAGAGTCTAGCCCTATTCCCAGCCATGGAGGTGACACCTGGACTGCAACGTATGCGGTCATAAAAGTGGCGGCAGACTGAAATACAAGGCCTCTTGGAGGAAGAGAAAGAAAAGTTTTGAAGTAACTGTGGGAATAATTTTAATGGCACAAGGTTATCGGCAGGAGAAAACTAAGAAATCTTCTTACAGAGAGGCATTTTGCTCTCACACTGCTTTCTCCAATTTCCTAAATTGTATCTTTCATAAGAAGGAGTGGGGAGATACATTATTGTAAGAATTAGTTATTCAGGAAACTGTTTGAATCCACTTAATGAAAATCTGAGAGGCAGTCCTAGTGGCATAGCAGTTTCAAATTACTCTGAGGGTGCAAGTTATTTCTTGAGGTTTTTTTGCATAGATTCCTGTGTTCTTCTTTTACTGACTTTGATGTAAAAACTTTTTGGTCAACTCAAGAGTTCTTGTTACAGTTAAACTCCCCA
>VZTM01021950.1:0-16928 GCA_013400555.1 Jacana jacana | reverse complement strand
GAAAAAAAAAAAAAAAAAAAAAAAAAAGGATATCATCACAAATCTTAACATAAAAAACATATCATAAAAAACACCCCTCCACAACTCGTCTGCAAATTTCCACAGGGGCTTTGACTGAACAAAGCACAGAAAAGAGAGCTTTATTTATGAGGAATTCATAATCTTCTGGGACCTGAGATTCCTTTTACGCTTTCTTTATTTGTATTTACACAATTCTTGACAATTAATATTGAGAAGTTTCTATGTAGTCTTAGCATAATTACTGTCCTCTTGTTGTGAAAATGGGACTTTTTAATAATGTAGTATGTGAAACAGGCTTTTAATAATAAGTGGAAAGGCCTTGAAAAATAATTTTATTAAAATTTGGGCTGTCAAAAAGTATTGTCAATCTCTGATTGACTTGTGTCACATCTCTTTAGTTACATGCCCTTTTAAGGGCTCCTTAGGGATGTCTAAGTCATGTTAGATTCTGGTTTTAGTTTATCCTCACAGAAAATCACATACACTAAACATTTCTAGTATTAAAATCTAGTCTACAAATGTCATTCACATAAAAATCGCTTCACTATCTTGCATTGTAAACTTTATAGAGAAAATACTAGCTAGAGTGTAATATATATTATTCTGCCATGAATAATGGTCTTTATCTGCCAATAAAAGAAATTTTAGTTTCCAGGTAAACCAGCTCATGTGAAACATTTATTTGCTAGTACCTGTGCTGGAACAATTTTGGGGAAAAACAAATTCATTCACAAAATTTGAAGGAAAGAAAATATGCATTTAGCACTCAAGGAAACAGTCCCACAAATCTAACTTAGAAGTTTATTTCCAGGATCTTTCTGAACTTGCACTGCAGAGATTGTTTTTCTCTGAAATTACAGATCACTGTCCAGGACCTTAATTGCACTGTTTTATAATGTGTGACTCCTGTCATCTTTAAGATAGGCTGTGCCCATGCAGACAATGGCCTAATTTCATTTTGGAAATGGGGATTGAAACTGATGATGCACTGAATAGGGAGATCTACAAAAGAGTTTCCTGTAGTAACAACCCCACCAATTGATGTAATCGGCTCTGGCCTAGCAAGGATGCTAAATTTGGTTAAAGCTTTTCCTGCTAAGATCCACATAAATTCCCTACCATTTCTTGGAAAATACCTAACGTCTTTCCTCTGGAGGTTACAGTGTCATCCATCCCTTGTAAACCCCGTGTGCCTTAGGACATAAATCATTGGTTCTCGTAACCAAGCTGGGAGGCAGAATTATTTGGAAAAGCCATTTTATTGCACATTTTTTTGATCTTTTTTCTGTAAATATGCCAGTGAAAACCTCCTAGTAAAGAGGAGTTTTTTAATTGATTTCTTTTTGTCATCCCTCGAATTCAGTGGTGCAGCAAGACATTGCCTAGCGTTGGTAAAGTATTAGTACATGAACCTGCAGCTATTGTAAGGTATACTTTAGGAACTGTGCATATATATTTAGTAGCAGAAAGATCATCATCATTTTACCCATTTCTAAGACACAAAATGGAATATTCTTAGACCACAGGAATACTGAACAGGAGTACTATCCACCATGATTATTTTAATGACAGACTAATGTGAAGTAACTTCAGCAGCATCATTGTGTCTTCTCCCAAGTACTCTGATACCATTTATTTATGTTCAAAAATTCCCCAAATCCACAGCAAATTAATTCCAGCCATGTTCCCTACCTGCCTTCTCTGTGTTCACATCTGCTGTACACTGCTTGGTTCTAGTTTCTTTGGGGTTCTAATTCGGGAAAATACAACTGGGTCATGAGCAAGTTCTGCAGTCCCCCAGTTCAGAGGAAAAAAACCTCCTCCCACCCACTCCCCATCCTCAAGAAAACTATATGCAGTAAGTTTGTAGCAAACTCCCAGATGTATGCACTTATTTTTGAAGTCTAAGAGCTATAAATATGTACCCACAGGACTTGGAGACTAAACTGGATAAACACCTGAGTCCTTCTCATGCTTTGTAAGTGTCAAAAATCTCTTTAATGTGTTTCTCCCTTCATTTAACTCCTGATTTGTTTCTGCCGTCGACCACTTTTACATCTGTTTCTCCATCTGCCAGTGCTCTTACAGCACCAAAATCTCTGGTCGTCTAACTTTAAATGCCGTAGAGAGATTTGACAAAATGGAAGCAGATCAAAATTTGGGTGCTAGCTGCTGCTGCAGCTCAGCAAATATGATTGTTTCTGATTTTACTAAAGGCCACATGCTGTGTATTAACTCACCAGTGCTGGCCCTGGGACTCGCCTGGGCTCGCCTTGGCCAGAGTTCATTTTAGCTTGTTTCCAACTGCGATAGCAAAGTGTCTGTCTGTCAGAAGACTATTACCTACCTTGTTTAAGCTTATCTCTGCGCATACCAAATGTGGTAAAGGTCTAGCAAACCTGCACAGTCCCTGCATAACAAGCAGAAGACCTTTCCAGATAACCAGGGCTGTGGGAGGCTGTTGTGTGTCTCTTAACAGTGAAGGGTGAGGATCGTCAAGCTGTAGCTGGGATCCAGTCGGGAATAAAGTACGAGTTAGCAGACTGCCTTAAAGAAACAGGAAATAATAGACCTGGGCAGACACAAGACTGAAGAGAATGCCTTCCATGAATGCCATGCTCCTCCCAGCAAAGCTCTCAGGATGATAATGAGTTAATGTAATACCTCCCTTTCCAAATTTCTTTGGCACTGTGGACCTTGGGACCCAGAGGATCCAAGCATAACACTTGAGAAAAGCAGCAGGTACTAGAAAGCGTCTATATTACTAAATAATTTTAAATATAATTGATTTTTTTTCTATGTTAATTAGGACTTCACATAGTCCTTGATATGCTGCGCATTTCTCTGGGGAGGTACACAAAGTACAGCACCAGCCACCAGCTTTCTGGATCCAGCTCCAGTGAGCTGGTCAGAAATCAAGGGAATGTAGAGGGCAAAGTGTGGACCAATGGAAGAAAATCCAAATGAACAGACTTGAGGTTTTGTGAGATCAGTGAAATAGTTCCAGTGAACTAGAAAATCACTGAAATCTGACCAAAAAGAAATTCTAATATTTCATTTTCTTTCTTTTGTTGAATGCTTTGAACTAACTAGCTTTACTAAAATTGTTATTACAAATTATGCAATACAGTTCTGCAATACTATCTAACAAAGTTGGTTTGCAGCAAGACCACTTTCCCTGTGAAGAGCACAAGGTACGTAAATCAGTCTCTGGGGCATCATGTTAGGAACAAGTCAGGAAGATCTTGCAGTCTTTGAAGTGGATAACCAGACTGTAGGGTGATTCCAGTCCCAAACAGAAGGAACATAAAACTAGTGTATCACAGCAGAAAGAACATTACCAACAGCTGACAAAAGACACAGGCTTTTAAAATAACAAAGGAAATTGCTTAAAACTCAAGACCTGGTAAAATAGACTTTGAGTTTACCTAAGTTTTTAGCTTCTCACTGGTTTCAGGTTTACCTGGTTAGTTTAAATCTAGATTTAACTTCCTAAAGTAGGTATTTATTTTGGGGAAAGCTGAATTGTTTAAGCACCTGTATTTGTCAGGGCAGAGGGGGAGCAAGGCAACTAATGCATCTAGATTATTTCCCTGAGGCCAGTACAAATACTAATAGTTGTAAATTTTAGAAAATTCCTATTATCTGTTCTGTAGTTGAAATGGGATGGCAGGGAACTCATTAACAATGGGATTTGAGATCTGAATTATGCATCTCTGTAATGTTTCCTTTCGTTCTTAGCATAATGGCTATCAAAGCACTATGGAAGTATTTTATTCTGAAGTAAATATGCATAACCCCATTTGTTTTAATATTAAGCAATATCTACACTTTAGCTGGGGAAATACAATCCTAGATTGTGCACAATTCCAGGGTTTGCACCGATAGAGTACTTCTGCTTCAACGTGTGCTGATCTGTCAGATGTTTTCTTTCTTTGCCGAGGATCCAGCCCGCACCGATCCCATCCACCCAACACTGATTTCATCCAGCACACTCAGCCTGCTCAGCCAGGAGAGCGACGTACAGGCACAGGAGAGGTGTCCCTCCCCAGTTCCAGCTCCTGCCAGTTTCCTTGCAGCTGATCAGCCTAAAGGCATAACCACGTCTCCCTACTTTATTCTTGTCTGCACACAGATAACAGGCTCTGGATCACAGGGCTTTTAACAACTAAGGGTCAATAAATTTTATACAGTACATGCCATGACAGTAACAGGGATACTGCGTGTGTATATCTTTACTAAGGGCTGCCTATACAAAGCCCTTTGGCGATTAACCACCACTGTAATGTCCCCTGTCAGGAATTTTACCGCTTTGACATTGAGCACTTTGGCCTTCAAACAATTGTGCCCCAAAGGTTTCAGAACAGAGTTAGATTCTTTCAGAGAGTGAATAATTTTCTGTTTTGTTTTGTTCTGGAGAAGAATTAGTTAGAGTGTTTCTTTCTTCTCCTCTTCATGCTTTCCATTCCCTAAAGAAGATTGTGCAGCCCTTTAAGCATGAGTTTATCAGTGCAGGGAATGAAAGGAGGAGCAGTGTGTTCCAGGGAGAGCATCACTGTCACTCCACATGGATTCCTTGGACAAAGATCCAATATAAGGAAAACAACAACAACAGTTGCTGGACACTTTTTTTTTCCCCATAGCAGCTTTATTTCTGTTTCTTATCCTATATCCATAATCCTTTTTAATAAGCAGGGCTATTTCAAGAAGCCCTGGCAAAACTTCTAAATGGCTCAGAATTAAAAAAAAAAAAATAAAAAAAAGCTGAATTTTTTCCTGTGTTTCCCTAAAGCCAGAATAAAATAGCCAGAAAACCCTGTGGGCAATCTATCCTCAAGAGAGGAAGGACAAAAAGATTTGTCCTTTGAGAAGTATATTCATGACTCAACCATAAAAGTCATGCTGGGCTTCAATATTGTATGAAGACACCAGGAAATCTCATCCTGGTCTTCTGCTGCTCTAGTCAGTCACTTTATACTGCTGAGTGAAGGATATTCATGATATGTACCTTCAGGTTATATTTTCATCTAACATAAATGTTGTTTTCCCTGAGAACTTAAAATGCCTGTTTAAAACACTATACTCAGTTTAATCTATCCCAGCAATATAGCTGGAGAGATGTATATCCCTAGAAATATATATCTCTGAAATTTATACTCAAGCATTCTGTGTATTTTAATGTAGTGTTTTAAAAAGTACATTTCTGTTACTGAAAAAAAAAAAAGAAAAGAAAAGAAAAGAAAACCACTTTCCATAGTGGTTGTATAGTGCATGAGTAAAAACACTTCTGTGGACAGCATGCTGCAGTTTGCAACCTATGGTTGAAAGAGTTACTTTTCCACTATTTGGTTCAAAGAACAACTGTAACTTAGGTAGATTGGATATGGAAGATAGTTCTTGTGCTTGCAAAAATAAAATCGCAGGTCAATAATTTTTTAATCTCAAATTGGGAATGGCTGACCAGTAATGGACAGATGTCAGAAGAGATTAAATGAGCAATATCTTGTTGTCTAAAGCAAAGTAAACCTAGTTCAAAATGAGAGCTAGGAAGTGAACATAGGGCACTTATGTGCTCAGAAATACAGTTTGAAGGCAGAGATTAGTATATACCACGAATTTCAGAACACTCTGCTGTCAAATAGGCATGTCGCTTTGTGTAATTCAAGATACTGATTTTCATTTATGTATCCTGGAATATTAGTTCCTAGGATGTGCTATGTGTCTCTTAAGAGGATATGATAAAATCCCATCCTATTTTCTCATTATTTATCATATAATAAATATAAAATTTAATGTATTTGTATGAATTATATATTAAATTTAATTTTAATTGTGTTATTAAAAAAAAACAAAACCACAAAGAATAAAATTGTTTTGGCTCATCTTAATAATTGAAACTCATCTACTACCTGACAAAAAAGGAAACAGTTACTCTAGATTCCCTTCGTTGGGTTCTCTCTGCAATGAAGACCAAATATAAACACCTCATTTAATAAACTTGAAAAATGCAAATGCATCTGTGGTTTTGCAACAGTTTCACAGTTATGGCATTTATGTGTTGCTAATGATTTTCAATAAATAAGAAAAATTGAAAAAATCACTCAATCCTCTGATGATGTCAGGAGATGTTAGGAAACTGGTATCCATAGCATGTCTGGAATCTACGGGTGCTTATCACAGGGATACTGATAATCAATATAATACTGCTATACAACCATCTTTTTGCTATGCTGCTGTAGCAAGATAAAGGAAGAATTTGGTTTATATTCTTCAAGAACTTATTATTATAAGTGTAGGTGATTGCAAAGTGTCACTAGTAAAGAATTTATGGTATTTCAGCTGCCCCTCGGCCAGTCTGCTAACTTAAGATTTTTCTCATTTCTACAAGCTGAAATGCTAGTTCCCCAAATCCCTGGTTCTTCCAGATGAATTGTCAACATGTGTAAATAATGCAAAAGTCACTTGCAAAATTTGAATTCCATCGCATCGCCATTTTGCTTGTGGAATTACCTTATCTGAATTGCATTTTCCTTTACAGCTGGAATTGGAAATGGTCTTCGAATTTCGGAGTCAACAGGTGATGAGGCAACAGGCTTTTCTTCATTCTTTCTCAATTTTGTAGTTGGTACCAGACACTCATCTTCAAAAAATAAAATTAAGAAATTATAGCATTTCATGCTGATTATTCGCTTTTAACAAAGCAAGGCTGACATGCGTTGGCTCTTGTTAGCATCACATTATGCCCGTGACAGGGGAAGGGAATGACTTCACATGTCAGAGTTAGCAATGCATTCAACTTAGACACACACCGTTAGTTGTCAGAGCACTAGTAGAACAGTAATGGCAATTTTCCAGTATGAAATGCAATTGTTTTCAAGCATTTAATCTGCTCAATCAGTTTTGCATATAGCCACAGAGCAAACTCTGCTTTTGTTTTTTAACCTACCTGAAGTGATTTATCAAAACTGTATGTAAGCAGCTCATACTGGGGTGTTAGGGCTTGTGGATACACAAAGATGCTGGGTTTTGAACATCTATGTACAATAAATAATGACTGAAGCATCCTACACTAGAATGTAATGCTGATAAGTCATCTGAGTACAAAAATTAAATGTGAACCAGATGCTTTTAGGTTTCAAAGAGCTGCCAGGATGACAGCACTGTAGTACAAGGACGCTGTCAGGATAGCTGTTCTACACGCTGGGTCCCAGCTGCAAATGTGATGTACCTTTCTGAAAGTAATTCAAAAATGCCATAAATCCTTTGCTAATAAGTTTCTCTACGGCTTCAAAAGGACTCTGCAATGATTAGATTTCTGATATAACAAGATTTACTTACTGACAGTGTCTAATATAAAACATATATGAGAAGTGAAATGTACAGTGAATGGTCACTCTTAAAATCCTTTCATTTGTCCTTACCTTGGTCACCATGCTATCACATTACTTCTGTATCATTTATTTTTAGTAGAAAGAGTACTGTAATAATTGTGTCTGGTGATGGAAGATCAGGCTAGACAGTAACTCCTTTGAAACAGAACATAGAACAGGGATGAAAAAAAGGCTGAAAATTGTTTATCTTTTGAGAGAAGATTTTTATAACATTGAGCAAGTCATGTGTGTATCTTACTTTAAGCACTTACAGCATTACTTAAATATCTTATTAAATAAGATCCATATCAGATTTAAAATCTTAGATTTGATAGACTAATACAAAACATACAAAGCTTCTCACATCCTTCATCTTTTTGGACTTCTTTTGGTGCAAACTGCACTCCTTCTGTTTGTCATTTTAGCTTAAATATTTGTCTGTGCAACCATTTTCTTCTAAATTATTCTGCTTGGGTAGCTTTTAGGACATGAATTATTGCAAAGAGAACCAGCAGCAGACAACAAATGGCAGTCCTTCATCAGCTGAAACAAAAGATCCTGAGTCTCTCAAAGGACAAACTTTAAACTTGCATTCTTTCATCAGCAAAATCATGACCAAAATAGACTAATTTTAAATGTGTACTGAAGGGAATTTACAAAGTACACAGACCAATAGAAAATAAGGTTCATTTATTCCCTGAAGGGTGCTGCTTCATTCACTGCTTTATTACCCTAGCGAATTTACTGCTAATCTGAATGAAAAAGGAAAGAGCAGAAAAAGTGCAAGAGGAGATGATATGAGTTAAGGGTGAACAACAAAATGGAATCCTGTCAAAATGTGCTGGTTGTTACGAAGGTCACTCCAACTTCAGGCATCTCCAGAGCATGTAGCTCAGGGTTTGTATGAGCTATCAACCTTGTAAGAATCTGCTGAGGCAACTTGTTATTTAAGGGCCAATATTTGCTGTGTACTTCCTTTGGATTATGTAGATTTTCTCTTTTCCATTTTTCTAAATACTACCAGCCCTTCAGCAGCAGCTTTTAGCTCACAGCAAAGAAAATTAGTTCCTGTTCCTGGCTTTTGCAATTGCTAAGCATATGTTTGGTCTATATTTTTTCATGTAGATCTACTTCCTTAAATTCCACCCAAATATCATGGTTTCTAAACCTAGGAGCCATCCATATTATTTATGTTTAATAGAAGGGCAACTGGTGAGGGCTGTGGAGCACAAGTCTTACAAGGAGCAGCTGAGGGAGCTGTGATTGTTTAGTCTGAAGGAGGCTCGGGGGAGACCTCATCGCACTCTACAACTTCCTGAAGGGAGGTTGCCAAGAGGAGGGGGTTGGCCTCTTCTCCCAGATAACTAATGATAGGACTTGAGGGAATGGCCACAAATTGCACCAGGGGAGATTTAGATTAGATGTCAGGAAAATCTTTTTCTCCCAAAGAGTGGTCAGGTACTGGAATGGCCTGCCCAGGGAGGTGGTGGAGTCACCGTCCCTGGTAGTGTTCAAGAAGCATCTGGACAAGGTGCTACAAGACGTGATTTAGTAGCTTAGTGAGTAATATTGGTGACAGGAGGATGGTTGGACTAGATGATCTTGCAGGTCCTTTCCAACCCTTTGTTTCTATGATTCTATGATTTCTATGATCTTTCAGGAAAGAGGTTTTATTTAATTTGGCCGTGGTGTAGAACATAGTGTCCGTTCATGTAATACGATAAAGTATATTAAGAACCCTATGTTTTTTATCAAACAAAAAAACCAAGTATGTTTATTAGTAAACTTTATCACTATCGTATAAGACAAAATACATCTGATACTTTTACAGGGAAGGGAAATTTATGGCAGCTAAAGCAGCAAGATTTAGTAACACGACCTTTTACTAAGCCGCAGCAAGCATCCTCAAATTGAAAAGGAAACAGGAAAAAGAAAAGGAAAAGATTGTACAGCCTTGTCACAACCTACTGCTAGAATGACAATTTCACTCTGTAAAATACTGTTAAAAGCAGAAAGAAAGACAACAAAGAGGAGTAGTTAAATATTTAGCATCTGAACCTTGTGAAGGACTCAACCATATACAACAGTTATGTTTGCCCTCTATGGCCTGATTCAGGAAGAGCCAGGTTCCTTGGAACCAGACCATAATTCTGCCTTGTAAGGTGGCAGTGTTTAAGGGTCAAAAGACTAGGAGAGGCACAGACTTGCATTTGTCTGGACTGCTGAAAGATTAGTGGGGGGAAAAAAAATCAGGCAAATATACCATATGGCCGAAAAAGGCATAGACTAAAAAAACAAAACCCTCAACTGTACAGAGACAGACCAAAACACTTTGCAGAAAACCTTAACCATTAAATTTGTCATGGATCTGATTACAGAGACGCTTGTCTAACACTAATATGGAGGATGCAAGATCAGACAGGCATAACAATTAAGTAACCACCATCTTGTAAACATTAATTAGGATTGCCAAATAATAGAAGAAATCAGGTAAGTATCAACTTTCTAAGGATTTTTTTTTACACTAGCAAATTTTGTGTACGTGTGGGGGCTCATTCCACAAGAAGCAAAGCATCTTCTATTCATAGCCCGAAAGACAGAAATAATTGGCATTCATAATTACATGCTTATATCTACAAAAATCTCATTAGTTAGCTAGATAAATAGGTAGATCAACTGACAATAAATGCATGTGAAGGTGCGTACCCATAGCCATCTTGGTAGAAAATTAATAACTGAGATTCCCTTGCCTTTATTGCTAGATCCATCAAGGCATCCAATATTTGTCAATGCCCAGATATTCAAAAGTAATACGTCTTAAGTATTACAAGATCTGTTTGCAGGCATGACAAGGATGCAAAAGCTTTTTAAAACATTTACCAGTTATGTGTCTATACTTAACTCAGGGAGAACTTCTCTCAGCGTATCTGCCAAACTCATATATCAGTTATGTGAGCTGTTACAGTTAATGTTGATGTCCACACAATTACCTTGCCTTCTGGGAAATATTTATTTATTTATTTATGGGTTATATAAACAATGTGATGAAGTCTAGACTAGGGGAGATAATGCTCTCAGTCCCTACTGCTGTAATTTTCCTCCTTTGTATGGAGCAGGAACATGTTCTTCAGATACAATTATCTCCAAGGCCAAGCAAGAGTGAGGAGTTCAGGTGAGTGCTCTGTAAAGAACAAAGTTATGGCTTTCACATCTTCAAAGAATCATTATCATAACTGCCAACAAATACTTACTTTCTTCTTTGTGACTACTTTCTTCTGTGCAAACTGACAGGCTAAAGCACACAAGTCCATGAAGAGGTTTGGAGTTTAAAATGCTGGCTTGAGGGAGGCCACTCTTACAGTACATCATTCAAAACAAAAACCTTCATGCTGGCTTTCTGATATATTTACTTCAAATAAAACCCCAAACTGATTGCAATATATTATGCTGATGGAAAAAATATACATTTAATTTCAGGAACTGACTATAAAATTGATAAGTAAAGAAAAAAAGTCTTGAAAGAATGGTTTTAACATCTGACATTAAGAAAAACAGAGGGGCCAACTGTTGTTGAGTCATACTGCTATGAAAATATGAAATGAAATGAAATATGGAAGTAACTTTGTCTCAGTTTTCATGTAATCCTAGTATTTAGGTAATCAAGCTGAGGCTAAGTACAGGCCAGTGTGCAACCTAACTGTTTTTTTGGAGTCACTAAGTAATATACTTTCTTAAGACGAAGGTTTATATTATCTGAAAAAAATTTTGTGTGTGTATATGAGGCCCAAATGTTTTTGCGATGTTGTACTGAGAAGGTTTATTACACTGAGTCAATAACTTTTTTGTCATTTGAAGGGCCAATGGAATATTGTAGTGATCACAAAACTATTAAGTGTAAGACTATACATTATGGATCATAAAGCAGCACCATAGTCTTCATTAATGTAGTGAAAAAGTAATTCTGGACATTCTCAAAGCAGTTAGTACTGCTGTCATATGGTACTGCCTGGTTGGATGAAAAACAGGTGAATGCAGAACTCTGATTTTCCTTACTGATTTTTGTCAGAGGTTTGGGAAATTTCTCATGGTGACTTTTTTTGTGTGCCTCTGCAGTATCTCATGCTTTCCACTCCCAAATAGGGAGTAACAGAAGAAATGTTATGGTTGTCTACGGATATCACTTTTTCCAGAATTCTGAGTGACTACTGGTTAGCATGCCTGGTAGCCACTGAAACTTTTCTTTCTTATCTTTTTATGTTGCTGCATTACATGATGCTGCAACATTAGATTAAAAAAACCCCAGAGGTGCTATGTAAACATAGCATAAATAAGACCTTTTCTATATTAAACTGGCCTCTGCAATTAGAGTTTTTTAGTTTTACCAACACTGTGTCTCCCTGATCAAAGCAAAAGTTTATCTGGAAGCTACATTTGCCTGTTCAGAAAGCAAAAAAGTATAGAAGAAAGTTTTAATGAAAAAAAGTAACAAATGTGTTAATTTTACATTTTGTGAGCCACGTCTGTATTCATTAGGCAATTAATTAGGCAATTTCATTAGGCAATCTCGCAAAGATTATTTTTTTTAAGTGTTTGATTAGCTTCAAGTAAATAGTTTCATATTACTTTATATATCAGTATTTAGTATTTCAGATGGAAATATTACTACATACCTATTGAAATTATCAGTTAGATGCATACGAATGCAGTGGAGCCCAGTAGCTACTGGCATCAGTTTTGGTGATTTTGTGTGTGTGTGCATGTGTGTGTGTTAAAGATTGCCCAGACTGGCATGGACAGATAACAAAATTTTCAAGTGAGTTATTCCAGCTGTGGAATAAGGGCGAGGTGAGGAAGTGGCTGTATTCTGTGTCACAGATTTTTAAAAATGCCAAAACCTACTCTTTAAGCAGGTACTTTTAATTTAGTATTTTATAGGCATATAAATATATATACAGCAGTGCGTTGTGGCACTTCAAATCCAGTTGTAATATTTTTCAGATGTTTCTTCCCATCCTCTTATTCTGCTGGCAATCTGCATTAATAGCTTTATGCAGTACCTTGCAATACTGCACTTGGATTAGAGATGTACCAACACCAAAATATTCAGGGGTTTAACAAGGTCACGCTGAAGAAGAGCATGGAATGCTCTTCTAAAGCAATTGCTTTTTTTGGTATGGGAGTGCTTCATTGACAGGGGGTTTTACACAACTAATTATGTTTATGTTAGCTTTCTTCACTCCTAACGCACTTTAAAGCACGATATGTTGTCCTCAGAGAGAGAGTTTATAGCTTTTCAAAAGTTAGTCATTTTATTTGGAGTTCTTAATTATGACATTCAATTATTCAAATTGAATGGTAATTTTACTTTTAGATCTTATTTTTGCTTTCAAAAGAGGTGAGTCTTTCAGTGCTTTCCCTTTTTTTTTTTCCTCCTTTTTTTTTTTTTTTCCCTTCACCTCAAATCAAGGACAAAATGGCTTAGCTTCTGTAATGACAGCATCTGTGCTAAATGTGTTTGCCTCCCACCCAGCTCCCTTTTTCTCCAAGGAAGTGAGCAATGGGAGTAAGCAGAATTTTAAACTTATTCTTTGAGTGGATTTGTGTGTGAGGTAGAGAAGTAATGAACAAGAATCGTCTGAGGAATGATAACCACTGAACAGAGTGACTAAAACAACACACAGGAATGTAAGGATAGCTACTTTAGGTCAGACACAACCATTACTCCCATATTGTGTATCAAAATACAGCTAAAAGGGGAAGACTCAGAAAGGGTAGAATAACCAGTAAAATTTATATGAGACTCTCCCACAAATACTCTCCCAGAGTCCTGCCGTATGTTGCCCAGGACTTCCAGAATCATATTTTACTTTGAACTTGACTGCACTCCCCTTGGATCCATGTAACCTCTCAGCAACCACCTAAACTTGTCATAAATGTCATAACAATTCATTATTTATGTTTTTGTCTCTTATCAAGGAAAACAATAAGAATTCAATTCCCTGCAAAAGAGGAATTAGCCATATTATTGGAAAAGAACATGCAGTAAGGAGATATAACGTGTGTTGGTCTCTTTTGCAGCGTTAGTGGTTCTGCAGAGCAATACTTGGTCTGTAGCTATTTGTACACATTATTTACCAGGTTGTTGCACGCTCACTGAGAACGTCCCAGCTGTTTGCTGGGTTTGGGTTTGATGACTTGGATCCCACAGGAAGCTTGCATGTGCAAAGAGAATGGGGACCACGATGCTTTCAGCTGTGTGGCATGGCAAATATGAGTCTGCAGCATGGATAGGTATCCTTTTCTGTTTACAGCTTTTGGTGGGCTAAAACATTACCACCTGCAGGGACTGCCGATGCCAGAAGTTACTGAAACTGGCCAGAAATGTGCATTACACCCATAAACAATACAAAAACCAGGAACAACAGAGAAACCACTGGCCCGGGAAACACATACCCATTATCATACTGTTTGTTGCTGAATCACTTCCAGATTCAGGTCACTGCACCTAAAATGAACCAAATCAACACAGCGGTGGAGGGAGATCTTTCCTAACCTGGTTTGGTCTGACTTACAGGCTAGGTGATAGGAGTGCACCCGTGGCCAGTTCAGCTCAGCGGGTCTGAAGCAGCAGTGATGGCTGGTAAGATGATGGGGGGATTTACAGTTTTGTCAAAAAAAGCTGTGGTCCCAGTCACCCCAACTATCATAGGCCAAATATTTATCTGCAAAATTAGGATAATAATTAATTACTACGTGTTACAAGGCTTCTAAACACTACACAGCTCAGTATTACAAAAGGACATAAATTATGCTTTTGTGTATTGTTGCATTTTTTATTATTTCTTTTTTTATATATTTGCACCCTATTTAAATGGAAGCCATCTCAGGAATTTAAAGCATCAGTAAATGTGGTCTCAGTTAACTTAAAACAACAAATAACATTTTTTTGTTGCTTTTTTTTTTCAAATTGCTTATAAATTACTAAGAGAAACAAGCAATACTTATACCACCTTCCGTGATATTTATGAGTAGGAGTTAACTGATTTTGTGGAATTGGCAGTTCTAATCAGTGCTGTCCTGCTGTAAGAGTGAATTATCCCAAGGCTCAATACTTGATGTACATTTATCTCTACAAAGCATTAAAAATGACAAAATGGTAAAAAGAACAGAAAAGGACACAAAACCATTTTACTTTGTGCCAAAAATATAATGAGATCTGAAAATGGCAACAAAAAATAATCCATTTAGTGACAAACCTAAGATTTTAATCTTATGAAAGGACCTCCTTAGAGCCATATATAAATACTATTAAAATACTGTTGAAAGGAACAGATGGCATCTTTTTCCAGAGGGTGATCTGCATGTGGATGAAGTGCAGTGTTATTAATGGTCATAAAATCATTTGCAAATATTTTAAACACAAGTATTAGCATATCTCCAACTTGGCAAATGTTCTTTGCAGGAAATTGAATTCTAGAAATATGTTTTCCTTGATATTAGACATAATAATGTAATTAATGAATTGGATGCTTGCTCAGTTCAACTGAATGTTCAGGTAGCCTTGTCAAATTGATGAAAATTCAGGAAATGCAGAAAATTAATGGTAAGATTTTGAGGGCATTGTGCATTTCTACATTGTCCTTTAATGTGCCACACTGTGATGGACAACCTGCATTGACACATTTTCTAGAGTTCAATTTATTGCGTAAATATTGGATGGTAAATTACAAAGCTGATAATGAAAAGCCATAAAAATATAGCACTATGACCCTAGCTTTGCTGTATTTAATTTATCTATATATATTTTTTGCCACTATTTCTTCTGTAAGAATTGGATACCAATTGTTCTGATGGACACTAGTTGAGATTTCAGGTAATCCTCAGCAAGTACTGTTAAATATATTTGACATTAAGGAAAAAGCAAACAGCTTTTTTGTCTGTCAAAACAGCATGTGTCTGCTTTTTTTTGTATTGAGAGTAGCTGTATACTATTATTGTTCCACTCCTGATGTTCCAGAGGAGCAGAAGAGGAGCAAAGTCAGTCCCTGCAATGTCACTCACGGAGCTGTTAGAGGAGAAATATATAAATCAATTTCAAAAGATACCCAAATCTTATTTTTTTAATTTATTTTTTTATAAGACTGACTCCACCTTGCTGTGGATTTTTTTTTTTGGCTATGTTGTGGTCAAAACTCTCTAGATGAAGTTGCTGATAGATATCTTTTTTCTTCTTTCCCTAACTTCAGTTCTAAATCTGTAAACCTCCTAGAGGACCAGTGGAAATTAATTAAGTGGATAAAACTGGAACTTTACTCCTCCTTTTCCACCTAATTAACTGGGGTTTTTTTACTAACTCTTAGTGACTTTAACTAGCACAGTTTGTCAGTTACAGCTCTCCCTCTCTGGTGTTTTTTTCTCTCTCTCCACTTTACTTTTAAGCTATTTCTAGCGATTTTTTTTGCCACTATTTGAGAAGCTGTATTAAAATCAACAGGACCAGCACTGCTAAATGCGAAGTATTTGCTCCAGGGTGTTGAGTGAGGTTTTTGCTGTGCCTGGTTCCTGAAAGGGAAAAGATACACATACATATATATACATAGAAATAGATATGCACTAATGAAGGTACAGTGTAGTCAATTCTTCTCTTGTTCTACTCTGAAGAGAACAGAGCATCACAAGACTGCCTACAAAAGTCAGCTATGATTTCAAACCAGCTCCATGCCATTCATCATCAACCCTATGGGCATTTTTGCGTCTTTCACACGTGCACTTGGTACTAAAGTTTCAGAAACGAGATCATCCTGGTCATGGTTATGACGCTGCAGGGATGTCAGTAAGGATTTGTATGCCCTGGGTCCTTTGGTGTGGCAAACATAAAAAGCCAAGCTTAACTTTTCTGTCAAGAAGCTAATTCACACCAAAATAGCACCATTTACATGAATATAACAATAGGCTTACCCAGGAATGTATTTGTACCCATGGTCCTTTCTTTTTCTATGTGTATCTGTAATCAAATGGCACATCACTTTCTCTTTCTTTCACTTCCCACTTGTAAGTCATTGAAGCCTCAACACTACTGTCCTGAGGCTCTTTCACCCCTGGTATCCACTTTTAGCACTTTGTATGCTTTCTGTGTTAATGATGAGTTTTACATCACTGAAGTCATAACCCTTATTCGTTGTACTTAATTAATTCACAATTTTCTGGAAAAATATAAACTTTGCTTTTTGCTTTTGTGTATGTCTTGTTCAAATGCATTCTAAGCTAGACTCTTGTTCTTAATCTGAATTAGGAGAACTCCTCTCATATTTAATAAAGTGTTCCTACCCATTTATGTGACATTTCTCAGAAAAAATGACTAATAATTAGTAAAAGATTTTTTCTGACTTTAAATCATTAAGCACTTGAAAACTAATTCAAATGTATTCAGTGAATGCCCCAGTTTATAATACTAGAGGAAATGAAAGAGCATATAAAAGAAAATTAATGAATTAAAGCAGCAAGAAGCAAGGTTGTGGTCAGAAATCAGTTCTGAAG